>OZ030018.1:88676098-89135799 GCA_964023405.1 Apodemus agrarius | reverse complement strand
CAAAAAAATCTTCAATTTTACCAGTTTTCCTGTGTTATAATCCATTTGTCATACATAAATTAGACGTAAATCTTGAGAATTAACAGAATATATCTTCTGTTCCTTTTCCATTGTATTCTAATTGTATTTGAATGCCTATCATTGTCTCTGAGTATTTTTCTGAATAAATCTTCAATTTTATCTATTATCCTATTGAATCCTCAATTTTATCATACCTATATTGGATGAAAATCTTCAGTTTTATCAGAAAATGTCTCCACTTCCTTTTTCAATTGTATTCTAACTATATTTGCATGCTTATCATTGCATCTGAGTTTTTTTTCAAAAAGACTTCAATTTTATAAATTATCTTATGTTATCCTCAATTTTATCATCACACATATGTTAGAGGATTTTCTTCAGTTTTATAAGAAAATGGCTCCATCTTCCTTTTTCAATTACATTCTAATTGTATTTGTATGCTTACCATTGTATCTGTGAAAATTACCTCAAATATCTTCAATTTTTAAATTTTTCCAATGAATTTCCCTTACTTTATCTGAATTATGTTATACAAAATCTTCAGTTTTATAAGAAAATATCTCTATTCCTTTTTTTAATTACATTCTAATTGTGGTTGTAAGCCTATCATTTTTGTCAGTGAAAATTACCACACAAAAACTGCAAGTTTTACACTTTTCCTATGAATTTCCATAATTTTATCAGATATATGTTATGGAAAATTCTTCATATTTATTAGAAAATAACTCCACTTCCTTTTATAACTATATTATTATTTATTTGTATGCCTCCCATTCTGTCAACATTTCCACAAAAATTTTCAATATTTAACATTTGCACATGAATTTCCATAATTTTATTAGAAAAGTTATACAAAAATCTTCAGTTTTATATCTCTTTTTTCACTTATATTCTAATTGTATTCATATGCTTTTAATTGTATCTGAGATTTAATTAAAAAATCTTCAATATTATTAAGTTTTCTGTTATCATCCACTTTTATCATACATATGTTAAGTGAAAATCTCGTTTTATACAAAATTGTCTCCAGCTACTTTTTTCAATTATATTCTAATTGTGTTTTTATGCCTATCCTTTTATGTGAGGATTTTCTAAGAAAATGTTCTATTTAATCATTTATCCTATGTAATCCTCAATTTTATCATACATATGATAAATGAAAATCTTCAGTTTTATCAGAAAATGTCTTGTCTTCCATTTTCAATTGTATTCTAATATTCTTTGTAATCTTATCATTGCATCAAGTTTTTCTCAATTTTATCAAACATATATTAGAGAAAAATCTTCAGTTTTATAGAAAAATATCTCCACATCCTTTTACAATTGCATTCTAATTGTATTAGTGTGCCTACCATTGTATCTGTGAAAATTACCACAAAAATCTTCAATTTTTAAATTTTTCTTATGAATTTCCCTTACTTTATCAGAAATATGTCATATAAAATCTTTATTTTTATCAGAAAATATGTTCACTTCTTTTGAATTATGTGATAATTCTATTTGTATCCCTATCATTGTATGTGAGATTTTTCAAAAAATATTCAAGTTTAGTCTTTATCTCCTGTTATCCTCATTTTTTTTCATACATATGTTGGATGAAAAGCTTCAGTTCATTGCGAAAATGTCTCCACTTCCTTTTTTCATTTACATTCTAATTGTATGTATATGCCTATGATAATATGTGAGTTTTTTAAATAGATATTTAATTTTATATATTACGTTATGTTATCCTTAATTTTATCATACATATATTGGATGAAAATCTTCAGTTTTTTATGATGTCTTCACAGATGTTTTCATGATTTTCTATTTTTATTTGTATGCCTATCATTGTATTTGTGTTTTTTTTTAAAAAACTCAATTTTGTATATTGTCTTAAGTTATCCTCAATTTTACCATACACATGTTAGAGAAAAATCTTCAAATTTAATCAAAAATATCTCCAATTCATTTTCCGATTATGTTCTAATTGTATTTGTATACCTTCTATTGTATCTGTGAAAATTACCTCACAAAACTTCATTTTTTAAATTTTTCCTATGAATTTCCCATACTTTATCAGAAATATGTTATACAAAATCTTCAGTATTGTCAGAAAATGTCTCCAATTCATTTTCAATTATGAGATATTTCTATTTATATTTCTATCAATGTATCTGAGCTTTTTCCAAAAATCTTCAATATTATCAGTTGTCATATGAAATCCTCAATTTTATCATACTTATGTTAGATTAAAATCTTCAGTTCACCAGAAAATATCGCCACATCCTTTTTCAATTATATTCTAATTATAATTGAGTTTTTTTCAAAAAAATTCAATTTTACCATTTACCCTATGTAATCCTCAATTTTTTGTGCATATTTTAGATGAAAATCTTCAGTTCTATCAGAAAGTATCTCCACTTACCTTTTCATTTATATTCTAATTTTATTTGTATGCTGACCATTGTATCTGAGTTTTTTCAAAATAAATCTTCAATTTTATCAATTATCTTTTGTAATCCTAAATATTATCATACATAGGTTAGCTAAAAATTTTCAGTCCTTTGTGGAAATGTCTCCTCTATCTTTTTCAATAATCTAGTTGTATTTGTATCCCTATCCTTGTAAATGAGTTTTTCTTTTCCAAAATATCTTCAAGTTTATAAATTATCTTATGTTATTCTCATTTTTAACATACATATATTAGATGAAAATCTTCAGTTTTATCAGAAAATGTCTCTATTTCTTTTTTCAATTACATTCCAATTGTATTTGTAAGCCTATCATTATATCTGTGAAAATTACCACAAATATCTTCAAATTTTAGTTTTCCCATGAATTTCCTTCATTTTATCAGATATATGTTATGCAATTTCTCAGATTTATAAGAAAATATCTCCACTTCCTATTTCCATTATATTATTACTTATTTGTATCCATACCATTATATCTGTGAAAATTACTACAAATAATTTCAAATTTTAACATTTTCACATGAATTTCCCTAATTTTATCAGAAATATTATACAATAATCTTCACTTTTATCAGAAAATGTCTCCACATTCTTTGTCACTTATTTATGCTTGTATTTCTATGCCTTTCATTATATCTGAGATTTTATCAAAAATTGCCTATTTTATCAATATTCCTATGTTATCATCCATTTTATCATCCATAAATTAGATATAAATCTTCAAAATTAACAGAATATGTCTCCACATCGTTTTTCAAGTGTATTCTAATTGTATTTGTATGCCTATCATTGTAACCGTGTTTTTTTCTGAATAAATATTCAAATTTTTCAATTATCCTATGTAATTCTCAATTTTATCATACATATGTTAGATAAGAATCTTCAGTTTTATCAGAAAATATATCCTTTTCCTTTTTCAATTGTACTCTAATCCTATTTCTATGCTGATCACTGCATTCGAGTTTTTTCAAATAATTCTTCAATTTTATAAATTACCTTAAGTTATCCTCAAGTTTATCAAACATATGTTAAAGGAAATTTTTCATATTCATAGGAAAATGTCTCCACTTCCATTTTCAATTGCATTCTAATTTTATTTGTATGTGTACCATTGTATCTATGAAAATTACCACAAAAATCTTCAATTTTAAAGTTTTCCTATGAATTTCCTTTACTTTATCAGAAATATGTTATATGAAATCCTTAGTTTATCATGAAATATCTCCACTTCCTTTTCAATTATCTGATAATTCTATTTGTTTGCCTATCATTGTATGTGAGATTTTTTTCCAAAATCCTTCAATTTTATCAGATCATTGTAATCCTCAATTTTATCATGCAGATTTTAGATGAAAATCTTCAGTTCTATCATAAAATGTTTCAACTTCCGTTTTCAATTGAATTCTAATTATATTTGTATGGCTATCATTGTATTTGTGTATTGTTCAAAAAATCTTCAATTTTATATATTATCTTATGTTATCCTCAATTTTATCATACCTATGTTAGATGAAAATCTTCATGAGTTTACGAAAATGTCTCCATTTCCTTTTTCAATTACATTCTAATTGTATTTATATGCTTATAAATGTATCTGATTTTTCAAAAATATATTCAATTTTAGAAATTATGTTATCCTCATTTTATCATACATATATTAGATGAAAATCTTCAGTTTTACATGAAACTATCTCCGCATTTTTTGGTTATATTCTTATTATATTTTTATGCCTATCATTGTATATGAGTTTTGTCCAAATGAATCTTCAATTTTATCAATTACCCTAGTAATCCTTTATTTTATCATATATATATTAGATGAAAACTTCAATTTTATTAGAAAATCTCTCCCGTTCATTTTTCAGTTGTATTCTAATTGTGTTTCTATGCCTATCATTGAATCTGAGTGTTTCTCCAAAAATATTATTAATTTTATAAACTATCTTATGGTATCCTCATTTGATCATTCGTATGTTATATGAAAACCTTCAGCTTTATTTGAAAAAGTCTCCTCTTCTTCCTTCAATTATATTCAAAATATATTTGTACGCTTATCAGTGTATCTTAGATTTGCCAAACAAATTCTTCTGTTATGATATGTAATCCTCAATTTTATGATCCATATGTTAGATTAAAATCTTCAGTTCTACCAGAAAATATTTCCACCTCCATTTTTAATTTTATTCCAATTATATTTGGATGCCTATCATTGTATCTGAGTTTTTTCAAAATAATCTAAAATTTTATCAGTTATCATATGTAATCCTCAATTTTATCATGCATATTTTAGATGGAAAGTTTCAGTTCTATCAGAAAATATCTCCACTTACCTTTTCAATTATATTCTATTTGTATTTGTATGCAGATCATTGTATCTGAGTATTTTTCCAAACAAATCTTCAATTTTATCAATCATTTTATGTAATCTTCAATTTTATCATACATATGTTAGATGAAAATCTTCAGTTCTTTAAATAAATGTGCCCTCTTCCTTTTTTAATAATACTCTAGTTGTATTTGTATGCCTATCCTTGTATCTGAGTGTTTTTTTCCAAAATATCTTAAATTTTCTAAATTATCTTATGTAATCCTCAATTTTAACATCCTTCAGGAAATGGAGACATTTTCATAAAGTAGTGAAGATTTTCATGAAATATTTGTATGATAAAATTGAGGATAACATAAGATAATGTATAAAATTGACTTTTTTTTGAAAAAAAAAACCTCAAATACAATGATAGCCATAAAATTCATTTGAAAAACAAAGTGGGGACTTTTTATGATAGAACTGAAGATTTTCATCTAAAATATGCTTGATAAATTGAGTATTATATAGCATATCTGATAATATTGAAGGTTTTTTTTTGGAAAAATCTCACATACACTGTTAGGCATACAAATAGAATTATCAGATAATTTAAAAGGAAGTGGAGACATTTTTGGATCACACTAACAATTGCATATAACATATTTTTGATAGAGAAAGTGAAATTCATAGGAAAAATTAAGAAACTGAATATTTTTTGTGGTAATTTTCATACATACAATGGAACACATACAAATACAATTAGAATGTAATTGTAAAAGAATGTGGAGACATTTTCCTATAAAAATTATTATTTTCCTCTAACCTTTGCATGATAAAATTGAGGATAACTTAATTTATGAAATTGAAGTTTTTTTGAAAAAACTCAGATTCAATGATAAGCATACAAATACAATTAGAATACAATTGAAAAAGGAAGAGGAGATATTTTGTGATAAAACTGAATATTTTTATCTAACATGTATGATAAAATTGAGAACTACAAAGGATAATTGATAAAATTGAAGATTTATTCAAAAAAACTCGGATACAATAATTGGCATACAAATACTGTTAGAATACAATTAAAAAATGACATGGAGATATATTCTGATAATTCTGAAGATTTACATCTAACTTATGTGTGATAAAATGGATGATAACATAGGAAAATTGATAAATTTGAAGATTTTGTTATAAAATCTCTGAAAGAATTAAAGGCATACAAATATAACTATAAATAAGTGAAAAAGTAAGGGGAAATATTTTCTGATAAAAATGAAGATTTTCGTATATCATTTCCGAGTAAATTATGGAAATTCATATCAAAATGTTAAAATGTGTAGATTTTTCTAGTAATTTTCAGAGAATCAATGGTAGGCATATAAAAATAATATAGTTGAAAAAGGAAATGGTGATATTTTGTATGATATATATCTGATAAAATTATGGAAATTCATAAGAAACTGTAAAATTAGATTTTTGTGGTATTTTCACAGATACAATGGTAGGCATATAAATATAATTAGAATGTAACTTTAAAATGATGTGGAAACATTTTTCATATAAAACTGAAGATTTTCCTCTAAGATATGTTTGATAAAATTGAGGAAATATTAGGATAATTTATAAAATTGATGTATTTTTGCAAAAAACTCAGATGCATTAATAAGATTACAAAGACTATTAGAATACACTTGAAAAACGAAGACATTTTCTGATAAGACTGGAGATTTTAATATAACATATGTATGATACAAATGAGGATTACATAGGATAACTGATAACATTGAAGATTTTCTTAGAAAATTCTCAGATACAAGGATAGGCATGCAAATCTAATAAGAATATAAATAAAAAAGTAGCTGGAGACTTTTTTGAATAAAACTTTAGATTTTCACCTAACATATGTATGATAAAAAGGATGATAACATCGAAAACTTGATAAAATTGAAGGTTTTTTGATAAAATCTCAGATATACTTAAAGGCATACTAATACAATTAGAATATAAGTGAAAAAGAAAGTGGAGATATTTTCTGATAAAACTGAAGATTTTTGTATTATATTTCTAATAAAATTTTGGAAATTCACGTAAAAATGTTAAAACTTGAAGATTTTTGTGGTAATTTTCTCATATACAATGGTAGGATTAAAACACAATTAGAATGTAATTGAAAAAAGGAATAGAGACATTTTCTGATAAAACAGAAGATTTTGTATAACATTTCAGATAAAGTATGGGAAAATCATAGTTAAAATTTAAATATTGAAGATTTTTGAGGTAATTTTCACAGATACAATGGTAAGGATACAAATTCAATTAGAACGTAATAGAAAAATTAATTGGAGCCATTTTCCTATAAAACCGAAGAATATCCTCTAATATATGTATGTTAAAATTGAGGATAACATAATTTATAGCATCAAAGATTTTTTGAAAAAAACTCAATTGCAATGATAAGCATACAAATACACTTAGAACACAATTGAAAAAAGAGGAGGAGATATATTCTGATAAAATTGAAGGTTTTCATCTAACAAATGTATGATAAAATTGAAGATTACATAGAATAATTGATAAAAATAAGATTTATTAAGAAAAACTCAGATACAATGATAGGCATACAAATACAATTAGAATACAATTGAAAAAGGAAAAGGAGACATAATCTGTTAATTGTAGAGATTTACATCTTACATATGTCTGATAAAATAATTGATAACAAGAAAATTGATAAAATTAAAGATTTTGTGGATAAAATCTTATATTCAATGAAAGGCATACAAAAACAATATGAGTATAAGCAAAAAAGAAAGTGGAGATATTATCTGATAAAACTGATGACTTTTCTATAATATTTCTGATAAAATTATGGAAATTATGAAAAATGTTAAACTTTGAAGATTTTTATTATAGTTTTCACAGATACAATGTTAGGTATACACTTAAATAATAAAATAGTTGAAAAAGGAAGTGGAGGTATTTTCTAATAAATCAAAAGAATTTTGCATAACATATATCTGATTAAAATTATGGAAATTCATATGAAAACTGTAATATTTGTAGATTTTTGTTGTAATTTTCACATATACGTTAGAGGAAAGTCTTCAGTTTTATTGGAATTTGGCTGAACTTCCTTTTTCAATTACATTCTAATTTTATTTGTATGCTTACCATTGTATCTGTGAAAATTACCACAAAAATCTTCAAGTTTTAAATTTTTCCTATGAATTTCCCTTACTTTATCAGAAATAAGTTATACAAAATCTATAATTTTATCAGAAAATGTTCCACTTCTGTTTCAATTATCTGATAATTCTATTTGTATGCCTATGACTGTATGTAAGATTTTTCCAATAATATCTTCAATTTTATCAGATATCCTATATAACCCTCAATTTTAACATGCATATTTTTGATGAAAATCTTCAGTTCTATCATAAAATATCTCCAGTTCCTTTTTCAATTGAATTCTACTTATATTTGTATGGCTATCATTGTATTTGAGTTTTCATAAAAACAATCTTCACTTTTACACATTATCTTATGTTATCCTCAATTTTCTCATACATATTTTAAATAAAAATGTTCATTATATACACAAATGTCTCCATTTCCCTTTTCAATTACATTGTATTTATATGCCTATTATTGTAACTGAGGATTTTTTTAAATAATATTCAATTTTATAAATTATATTATGTTATCCTCATTTTTATCATACATATATTAAATGAAAATCTTCCATTTTATATGCAAATGTCTCTATGTCTTTTAGTTATAATCTATTTTTATGCCTATCATTGTATTTGAGATTTTTTCTGAATAAGTATTCAATTTTATTAATTATTGTATATAATCCTCAATTTTATCATAAATGTTAGATAAAAATCAGTTTTATTAGAAAATGTATCCTCATCCTTTTTCAGTTATATTCAAATTGTATTTGCATGCTTTTCGTTGATTCTGAGTTTTTTCATTATATTTTTAATTTTATAATTTACGTTTAGTTATCCTCAATTTTATCATACATATGGTAGAGGAAAACCTTTAGTTTTATAGGAAAATGTCTCCATTTTTTTTGCAATTACATTCTAATTCTATTTGTATGCATACCATTGTATCTGTAAAATTTACCGCAAAAATCTTCAATTGTTAAATTTTTCCTATGAATTTCCCTTATTTTATATGAAATATGTCACATGAAATCTTCAGTTTTGTCAAAAAATGTCTCTAATTCCTTTTCCAATTATGTGATAATTGTGTTTGTATGCCTATCATTTTAGCTGAGATTTTTTCAAAGAAAATCTTCAATTTTATCACTTATCCTATGTAATCCTCACTTTTATCATACATATGTTAGATGAAAACCTTCAGATCTATCAGAAAATGTGTCCAGTTCCCTTTTCAATTGTATTCTAATTGTAATTATATGCCTAGCATTGCATCTGAGTTTTCTTTTTCAAAAAAATCTTCACATTTAAAAATTATCTTATGTTATCCTCAATTTTATCATACATATGTAGGATGAAAATCTTCAGTTTTATACAGAAATGTCTCTACCTCCTTTTCAATAATATTCTAATTGTATTTGTATGACTATCAGTATATCTGAGATTTTTCCAAAAAAATCTTCAATTTTATCAGATATTGTTCCCCCCCAAAGATCCCACATGCCCTTTTCACTCCCCCTGCACTCTCATCCACCCCTTCCCACTTCCCTGTTCTGGTATTCCCCTACACTGTTGCTTTGATCTTTTCCAGCACCAGTGTCCACTCCTTTCTTCTTGTCGGACAACATTTGGTATGTGAATTTTGTCTTTGGTGTCCCAAGATTCTAGGCTAATACCCAGTTATCAGTGAGTGCATACCATGGGTATTCTTTTGAGACTGGGTTACCACACTTAGTATGATGTTCTCTAGCTCCATACATTTCTCTTAGAATTTCATGAATTCATTGTTTCTAATAGCTGAATAGTACTCCATTGTGTATATAAACCACATATTTGGTATCCATTCCTCCGTTGAGGGACATCTGGTTTATTTCCAGCTTCTGGATATTATAAATAAGGCTGACCTTAGTGGAGCATGTATCCTTATTGCATGCTGGTGAATCTTCTGGGTATATGCCCAGGAGAGGTATGGCTGGGTCCTCCGGAAGTATAGTATCCAGTTTTCTGAGCAACCTCCAGACTGATTTCCAGAGTGGTTTTAACAGCTTGCACTCCCACCAGCAGTGTAGAAATGTTCCTCTTTCTCCACATCCTTGCCAACACCTAATGTCTTCTGAGTTTTTAATCTTAGTCATTCTGACTGGTGTGAGGTGGAATCTCAGGGTTGTTTTGATTTGCATTTCTCTAATGACTAATGTTGTTCAACATTTTTTAATGTGTTTCACAGCCATCTGTATTTCATCAGGTGAAAAGTCTTTGTTTAGCTCTGTACCCCATTTTTGGATAGGGTTATTTGTTTTTCTTGTATCTAACTTCTTGAGTTTTTTGTATTCATTGGATATTAACCCTCTGTCAGATGTAGGGTTGGTGAAGATCTTTTCCCAATTTGTTGGTTGCTGTTTTGTCCTTTTGACAGTGTCTTTTGCTTTACAGAAACTTTGTAGTTTTGTGAAGTCCCATTCATCGATTCTTGCTCTTAGAGCATAAGCAATTGGTGTTATGTTCAGGAACTTTGACCCTGAGCCAATGTCCTCAAGGGTCTTACCCAGTTTCTTTTCTATTTATTTTAGTGTGTCTGGTTTTATGTAGAGGTCTTTGATCCACTTGGAGTTGAGATTAGTACAAGGAGATAAGAATGGATCCTGAGCCAATGTCCTCAAGGGTCTTACCCAGTTTCTTTTCTATTTATTTTAGTGTGTCTGGTTTTATGTAGAGGTCTTTGATCCACTTGGAGTTGAGATTAGTACAAGGAGATAAGAATGGATCAATTCTCATTCTTCTGCATGTTGACTTCCAGTTGAGCCAGCACCATTTGTTGAAAAGGCTATCATTTTCCACTGGATGTTTTCAACTCCTTTGTCGAAGATCAATTGGCCATGGATATGTTGGTTTACTTCTGGGTCTGCAATTCTATTTCATTGATCCACCTCCCTGTCACTGTAACAATGACATCTAGTTTTTACGACTACTGATCTGTAGTATCGCTTGAGGTCCAACATATTGATTCCCCCAGAAGATCTTTTACTGTTGATGATAGTTTTAGCTATCCTGGGTTTTTTGTTATTTCAGTTGAATTTGGGAATTGCTCTTCCTAACCCTATTAAATTCTAATTTACTCTATATGCCTATGATGGTATGTGAGTTTTTTTAAAATAAGTATTTAATTTTATAAATTATGTTATTCTCAGTTTTATCATACATATATTAGAGGAAAATCTTCAGTTTTATATGAAAATGTCTTCAAGTCTGTCTTAGTTATATTCTATTTATACTTTTATGTGTATCATTGTATCAGTTTTTTTCCAAATAAATCTTCAATTTTATCAATTACCCTAGTAATCCTCTCTTTTATCATACATATGTTAGATAAATTTTTCAGTTTTATCTGATGATGTGTCCACTTCATTTTTCAATTGCATTCTAATTGTATTTCTATGCCTATCATTGTATATGAATTTTTTCCAACAAGTCTTCATCTTTATAAATGACCTTGTGATATCCTCAATTTATCATATGTATGTTATATGAAAATCTTCAGTTTTATACGAAAAGGTCTCCACTTCCTCGTTCAATTATATTCTAAATGTATTTGTATGCCTATTATTGTATCTGAGATTTTTTCAAAAAAATCTTCAATTTTATATATTATCTTAACATTCTCAATTTTTTTCATAAATATATTAGAGGAAAATCTTCAATTTTAATTGAAAATGTCTCCACTTCATTTTTTGATTGCATTGTATTTGTGTTTGTATGCCTGCCATTGTATCTGTGAAAATTACCACAAAAATTTTCAATTAATTTTTTCCTATGTTTTTCCCTTACTTTATCAGAAATGTGTTATACAAAATCTTCAGTATTGTCAGAAAATGCCTCTACTTCATTTTCAATTATGAGATAATTCTATTTGTACGCCTCTCAGTGTATCTGAGCACTTTCCTAAAAAAAATTTAATTTTACCAGTTATCATATGTAATCCTCAATTTTATCATGCATATGTTAGATTAAAATCTTCAGTTCACAAGAAAATGTCTCCAATTCGATTATCAATTATATTCTAATTTTAATTGGATGCCGATCATTGTATCTGAGTTTTTTTAAACCTAGAATTTTAGCAGTTACCTTATATAATCCTCAATTTTATAATGTATATTTTAGATGAAAATCTTCAGTTCTACCAGAAAATACCTCCTCTTCCCTTTTCATATATTCTAATTGTATTTGTATACCGACAATTGTATCTGAGTTTTTTCCAAATAAATCTTCAATTTTATCAATTACCACTTGTAATCCTCATGTTTTTCATACATTGTTTAGATAAGAATCTTCAGGTCTTTATGCAAATATCTCCTCTTCCTTTTTCAATAATAATTTAGTGGTATTTGTATGCCTATTCTTGTGTCTGAGTTTTGTTTTCCAAAATATCTTCAATATTATAAATTATCTTGTGTTATCCTCAATTTTAACATACAAATATTAGATGAAAATCTTCAGTTCTATCAGAAAATATTTCTATTTCTTTTTTCATTTGCATTTGTATTAATCGTATTTGTAAGCCTATCATTGTATCTGTGAAAATTACCACAAAAATCTTCAAATTTTACAGTTTCCTATGTATTTCAATCATTTTATCAGATATATGTTGTGCAAACTTCAAATATCTCCATTTCAGATTATCAGAATAATCTCCACTTCCTTTTTCAACTATATTATCATCTTATTTGTATGCCTACCATTGTATCTGTGAAAATTACCACAAAATACTTCAAAGTTAATATTTTCACATGAATTTCCATAATGTTATCTGAAATGTTATACAAAAACTTCAGTTTTATCAGAAAATGTCTTCCCTTTCTTTTTCACATATATTTTAATTGTATTTGCATGCCTTTCATTGTATCTGAGATTCTATCAAAAACACCTTTAATTTTATAAAATTTCCTATGTTGTCATCTATTTTGTAATACATAAGTTAAATGTAAATGTTCAGAATTAACGATAAATGTCTCCACTTCTTTTTCAATTTCATTCTAATGGTATTTGTAAACCTATCATTGTATCTGAGATTTTTTTCTGAATAAATTTCAATTTTATCATTAATCCTATTTGATCCTTAATTTTATCCTACAAATTTTAGATGAAAGTCTTCAGTTTTCTCAGAAAATGTCCCCACTTTGTTTTCAATTGTATTCTAATTGTATTTGTATGCTTATCATTTCATCTGAATTTTTTGAAAAATATCTTCAATTTTATAAATTATCTTAAATTATCCTCAATTTTATCATATATATGTTAGAGGAAAATCTTCAGTTTTATAGGAAAATGTCCCCACTTCTTTTTTCAATTAGACTCTAATTTTTATACGGATAACATTTTATCTGTGAAAATTACCACAAAAATTTTCAATTTTGTAATTTTTCCTAAGAATTTCCCTTATTTTATATGAAATATGGGATACAAAATCTTTAGTTTTATCAAAAAATGTCTCCACTTCCTTTTGCAATCATGTGATTATTGTATTTGTATGCCTATCATGGTATCTGAGCTTTTCCCAAGAAATCTTCAATTTTATCAGTTATCATATGTAATCCTCAGTTTTATCATACATATGTTTGATTAAATCTTCAGTTTTATCAGAAAATATGTCCACTTAATTTTTCAAATGTATTCTAATTGTTTATCTTTGCATATCATTGTATCTGAGTTTTGTTTTTCAAAGAAATCTTCAGTTTCAAAAATTATCTTATGTTATCCTCAATTTTATCATACATATGTTAGAATAAAACCTTCAGTTTTATACAAACATGTCTCCATATCCTTTTCATGTGTATTCTAATTGTATTTGTATGCCTATCATTGTATGTGAGATTTTTCTAAGAAAATCTTCAATTATCAGTTATCCTATGTAATTCTTAATTTTATCATATATATTAGATGAAAATCTTTAGTTCTTTATGAAAATGTTTGCACTTCATTTTCCAATAATACTCTAGTTGTATTTGTATGCCTTTCCTTGTATCTGAGTTTTTGGTTTCCAAAATATCTTCAATTTTATAAATTATATTACTCAATTTTAACATACATTTGTTAGATGAAAATCTTCAGTTCTATCAGAAATTGTCTTTATTCTTTTTTTTTCAATTACATTCTAATTGTGTTTGTAAGACCATTATTGTATCTGTGAAAACTACCACAAAAATATTCAAATTTTACGGTTTTCTTATGAATTTCCATAATTTTATCAGATTTAAATTATGCAAAATTCTTCAGATTTAATAGTAAATATCTCCACTTGGTTTTTAACTATATTATTTTGTATCCATATACCAAATATTGTATCTGTGAAAATTACCACAAAAATCTTCAAATTTTAACATTTTCTCATAAAGTATCATAGTTTTATCAGAAATATTATACAAAATATTCAGTTTTATCAGGAACTATTTCCGCTTACTTTTTCACTTATAATCTTATTGTATTTGTATGCCTTTCATTGAATCTGAGATTTTATCAAAAATATCTTCAATTTAATCAATTTTCCTATGTTATCCATTTTTCATTCATAAGTTAGATGTAAATCTCTAGATTTAACAGAATGTATCCTCTTCCGTTTTTAATAGTATTCAAATTGTATATGTATGCTTATCATTGACTCCAAGTTTTTTTCTGAATAAATCTTCAATTTTATCAATTATCCTAGGCTATCCTCAAATTTTTCATAATATGTTTGATGAAAATCTTAAATTTTTTCAGAAAATGTCTCCTCTTTCTTTTTCAATTGTATTCTATTTGTATTTGTATGCTCATCATTGCATCTTAGTTTTAAAATAAACTTCAATTTTATAAATTATCTTATGCTATCCTCAATTTTAACATACATATGTTAAAGGATTTCCTTCAATTTTATAGTAAAATGGCTTCACTTCCTTTTTCAATTACATTCTAATTGTATTTGTATGCTTACCATTGTATATGTGCAAATTACCTCAAAAATCTTCAATTTTTAAATTTTTCCTATGAATTTACCTTACTTTATCAGAAATATGTTATACAAAATCTGGAGTTTTATCAGAAAATGGCTCTATTCCTTTTATCAATTATATTCTAATTATGTTTGTAAGCCTATTGTTTTATCTGTGAAAATTACCACAAAAAACTTCAAATTTTACAGTTTTCCTATGAATTTGCATAATTTTATCAGATATATGTTCAGTAAAATTCTTCAGATTTATCAGAAAATGTCTCCACTTCTTTTTATAACTATATTATCATTTATTTTTATGCCTACCATTCTATCTGTGAAAATTACCACAAAAATCTTCAAATTTTAACATTTTCACATGAATTTCCATAATTTTTTAAATGTTATACAAAAATATTCAGTTTCATCAGAAAGTATCTCCACTTTCTTTTTCACTTATTTTCTAATTGTATTAGTATGCCTTTAAGTATATCTGAGATTTTATAAAAAACAAAAAAACAAACCTATTTTATCAATTTTCGTGTGTTATCCATATTATCATACATATGTTAGGTGAAAATCTTAAGTTTTATACAAAAATGTCTCCATCTACTTTTTCAATTACATTCTTATTATATTTGTAAGCCTATCTTTGTATCTGAGAATTTTCTAAGAAAATCTTCAATTTAATTAGTTGTCCTATGTAGTCTTCAATTGTATCATACATATGTTACATGAAAATCTTCAGTTTTAGCAAAAAATATCTTGTCTTCCTTTTTCCATTGTATTCTGATTGTCTTGGTAATCTTATCATAGCATGCGAGTTTTGTCCAAATAAAACTTCCATTTTATCAATTACCCTAATAATCCTTTATTTTATCATACATATGTGAGATGAAAATCTTCAGTTTTATCTGAAAATGTCTCCACTTTGCTTTTCAATTGAGTTATAATAGTATTTGTAAACCTATCACTTTATCTGAGGTTTTTTGCAAAAGAATCTTCAATTTTATAAATTATACTAAGTTTTTCTGAATTTTATTACACATATGTTAGAGGAAAATCTTCAGGTTTATAGGAAAATTTCTCCACTTCCTTTTGCAATTACATTCTAATTGTTTGTTGTATGCTTACCATCATATCTGTAAAAATTACCACAAAATTTTCAATTTTTATTTTTTCCTATGAATTCCCTTACTTTATCAGAAATTTGTTATATGAAATCTTTAGTTTTATCAGAAAATGTCTTTACTTCCTTTTCAATTATCTCATAATTCTACTTATATGACTATCATTGTATGTGACATTGTCAAAAATATCTTCAATTTTATCAGATATCCCATGTAACCTTCAATTTTATCATGCATATTTTTTGTTTTTGTTTTTGTTTTTGTTTTGTTTTGTTTTTTGAGACAAGGTTTCTCTGTGTAACTCGGGCTGTCCTGGAACTCACTCTGTAGACCAGGCTGTCCTCTAACTCAGAAATCTGCCTGCCTCTGCCTCCCTAGTGCTGGGATTACAGGTGCATGCCACCACCGTCCAGGTTATCATGCATATTTTTGATGAAAATCTTCAGTTCTATCATAAAATGTCTCCACTTTATTTTTCAATTCAATTCTAATTATATTTGTATGCCTATCGTTGTATTTGATTTTTTAAAAAAATCTATATTTATGCCTCTCATTATATTTGAGTTTTGTCCAAATAAATATTCAATTTTATCAATTACACTAGTATTACTTTATTTTATCATACATACCTTAGATGAATATCTTCAGTTTCATCAGAAAATATTCCACTTCGTTTTTCAGTTATATTCTAATTGTATTTCTATGCCTATGATTTTATCTGAGTGTTTTCCCCAACAAGTATTTATTTTTATAAATTACATTATGATATCCTCATTTTATCATAAGTCTTATATGGAAATTTCAGATTTATATGAAAATGTCTGCACTTCCTCCTTTAATTATATTCTACCAGAAAATCTCTCTACTTCCCTGTTCAATTACATTCTAATTATATTTGGATGCCTATCATGGTATCTGAGATTTTTCTCAAAAAAAATCTAAAATTTATCCTGGTATCTGAGTTTCTGTTTTCCAAAATGTCTGCAATTTTATAAATTATCTTATGTTATCCTCAATTTTAACATACATATGTTAGATGAAAATCTTCAGTTTTATCAGAAAATGTCTCTATTCCTTTTGTCAATTACATTCTAATTGTGTTTGTAAGATTATCATTGTATCTGTGAAAATTACCACAAAAATCTTCTAATTTTATCTTCAGTTCTTTATGAAAATGTCTCTACTTCCTCTTTCTATTACATTCTAACTGTATTTATATGCCTATCATTTTATCTGTGTTTCTTTAAAAAATATTCAATTTTATAAATTATGTTATCCTCATTTTTATTTTATATACATTAGATGAAGATCTTCAGCTTTATATGAAAGTGTCTCCACATCTGTATGAGTTATATTCTAATTGTATTTTTTATTTTTTAATTAATTATTTTTTTTTGGTTTTTCGAGACAGGGTTTCTCTGTGTAGCCCTGGCTATCCTGAACTTACTTTGTAGACCAGGCTGGCCTCTGACTCAGAAATCTGCCTGCCTCTGCCTCCCAAGTGCTGGGATTACAGGCGTGGGCCACCACCATCCAACTCTAATCGTATTTTTATGACTATCATTGTATCTGAGTTTTTTCTAAATTAATCTTCAATTTTATCAATTACCCTATTAATCCTCTATTTTTATCATACATATGTTAGATGACAATCTTCAGTTTTATCAGAAATTGTCTCCTTTTTCAGTTGTATTCTAATTGTACTTCTATCCCTATAATTTTATCTGAGCTTTTTGTTCCACAACCTTTAATTTTATAAATTATCTTATGAGGTCCTCAATTTATATGAAAATCTCAGTTGTATATGAAAATGTCTCCACTTCCTCCTTCAGTTATATTCTAAATGTATTTGTATGCCTATCATTGTATCTGAGTTTTTTCAAAAAACTAAATTTTATAAATTATCTTAAGTTGTTCTGAATTTTAGTCATAGATATGTTAGAGGAAAATTTTCAATTTTAAACAAAAGTGTCTCCACTTCGTTTTTTGATTACATTCTAATTGTATTTGTTTGCCTACCATTGTATTTGTGAAAATTGCCACAAAATTTCAATTTTTAAATTGTTCCTAAGAAAATTTAAAAATTTTCCCTTACTTTATCCTTAATATGTTACACGAAAACTTCAGTTTTGGCAGAAAATGTCTCCACTTCATTTTCAATTATGTTATAATTCTATTTGTATGTCTCTCATTGTATTTGAGTTTTTTCCCAAAAAAACTTCAATTTTATCAGTTATCATAAGTAATCCTCAAGTTTATGATACATATGCTAGATTAAAATCTTCAATTCTACAAGAAATTATCTCCACTTCCCTTCTCAATTATATTCTAATTATATTTTGATGCCAATCTTTGTATCTGAGTTTATTAAATCTAAAATTTTATCAGTTATTTTATGTAATCCTAATTTTATCATGCATATTTTAGATGAAAATCTTCAGCTCTATCAGAAAATATCTCTACTTACCCTTTCAATTATATTCTAAATGTCTTTGTATGCAGATCATTGTTTCTGAGGTCTTTCGAAGTAAATCTTCAATTTTATCAATTATATTATGTAATTTCATTGAAACTGAATAAATGTCTTTGTATGCAGATTGTTGAATCTGAGATTTTATCAAAAAATCTTTAATTTTATCAATTCTCTTATGTTATCATTAATTTTATCATACATTAGTTAGATGTAAATCTTTAGAATTAACAGAATATGTCTGCAAATCCATTTTGAATTGTATTCTAATTGTATTTGTATGCCTATCATAGTATCTGAGTTTTTTTTCTGAATAAATCTCCAACTTTATCAATTAAGCTATGTAGTCCTCAATTTTATCATACATATGTTAGAAATTGTTAGAAATACAATTAAAATAAAACTGAAAAATGAAGTGGAGACATTTTCTGATAAAACCGAAGATTTTCATCTAACATATGTATGATAAAATAAAGGATTACAAGGGTATTTGATAAAATTGAAGGTTTCTTTGGGCAAAACTCAGATACAATGATAGGCATAAAATACTATTAGAATATAACTAAAATAAATGTGGAGACATTTTCATATAAAACTCAGGATTTTTACCTAATAAATGTTTGATAAAAATGAGGATACCATAACAAAATTTATAAAACTGAATATTTTTTAAAATGCCACAAATACATTGATAGGCATATAAATAAAAGTATAGTATAATTGAAAAAGAAAATGGAGATATTTTAGAAAAGTAATATTTTCATCTAACATATATATGATGAAATTGAGGATAAGATAAGATAATGTATAAAATTGAAGATTTTTTGAAAAAATTCAAATACAATAATAGCTATACAAATATAATTAGAATTCAATTGAAATAGGAAGTGGAGACATTTTATGATAAAACTGAATATTTTCATCTAAAATCTTCATGATAAAATTGGGGATTACAAAATTTTTTTTAAAAACCTCACATACAACGATAGGCTTACAAATAGAATTATCAGATAATTGTAAAGGAAGTGGGTAGATTTTCTGATAAAACTAAAGATTTCATATTATATATATCTGAAAAAGTAAGGGAAATTCATAACAAAAATTAAAAAATTGAAGATATTTTGTGATAATTTTCACAGATACCACGGCAAGCATACAAATACAATTAGAAAGAAATTGAAAAAAGATTGGTGCCATTTTTCTATAAAACTGAAGATTTTCCTCTAACGTATATTATAAAATTGAGGAAAACTTAGGATAATTTATAAAATTGATGATTTTTTGCAAAAATTTCAGATACAATGATGAGCTTTCAAGTACTATGAGAATTCAATTGAAAAAGAAATTGAAATGTTTTTTCATAAAACTGAAAAATTTCATTTAACATATGTATAATAAAATTGAGGATTTCATACTATAACCGATTAATTTCAAGTTATTCTCTACTAAAAGTTCAGATACAATGATAGGCATACTATTAAAATTAGAATAAAATTGAGAAAGGAGGTGGAGATATTTTTGTATAAAACTGAGAATTTTCATCTAACATATATATGATAAAATTGAGGATAACATAGGATAATATTTAAATCTGAAGATATTTTTGAAAAAAGAAAACTCAGACACAATGATAGGCATACAAATACAGTTACAATACAATTGAAAAATGTTGAGATATATCCTTTTAATTCTGAAGCTTTACATATACCTTATGGATGATAACATAGAAAAATTGTTAAAAAAGAAGATTTTTGTGATAAAATCTCAGTTACAATGAAAGGCCTACATGTACAAATAAATAATATGTTCCAATAAATACGTGGCAAAGAAAGTGGAGACTTTTTTTCTATAAAACTGATGATTTTCCTCTAACTTTTGTATGATAAAATTGAAGATAACAAGGTAATTTATGAAATTGAAGATTTTTTTTGGAAAAAGAACTCAGTTGCAATGATAAGCATACAAATACAATTAGAATACAATTGAAAAAGGAAGAAGAGATATTTTCTGATAAAACTGAGAATTTTTATCTAACATATATTTGATAAAATTGAGAATTACAAAGGATAATTGATAAAATTGAAGATTTATTCAATTTTTTATTTAAAAAACTCGGATACAATAATAGGCATGCAAATACCATTAGAATACAATTGCAAAAAGTACTTGGAGACATTCTGTTAATTCTGAAGGTTTACATCTAACTTATGGATGATAAAATGGATGATAACATAGGGAAGTGAAAAAATTGAAGATTTTTTAATAAAATCTCGGATTCAAGGAAAGGCCTACAAATACAGCTATAAATAAGTGAAGAAGAAAGTGGATATATTTTCTGATAAAACTGAAAATTTTTGTTTATCATTTCTGAGTAAATTATGGGAATTAATGTCAAAATGTCAAAATTTGAAGATTTTTGTTGTAATTTTCACAGATACAATGGTAAGGATATAAATAATAATATAGTTGAAAAAGAGAGTGGATATATTTTCTGATAAATCTGAGGAATTTTGCATAAAATATATCTGATAAAATTATGGAAATTCATAGGAAAACTGTAAAATTTGAATATTTTTGTGGTAACTTTCACAGATACAATGGTAGGCATACAAATATAATTAGAGTGTAATTGTAAAAGGATCTGGAGACATTTACTAATAAAACTGAAGATTTTCCTCCAACTTATGTTTGATGAAATTGAGGAAAACTTAGGATAATTTTTAAAATTGAAGGTTTTTTGCAACAAATGTCAGATTCATTGATAAGATTACAAGGACTATTAGAATACAGTTGAAAAAGGAAGACTAGACATTTTCTGAAAAAGCTGAAGCTTTTCCTATAACATGTATGATACAATTGATTACATAACTGATAAAATTGAAGAATTTCTTAGAAAATTCTCACATACAAGGATAGGAATACAAATACAATTAAAATATAATTGAAAAAGTAGCTGGAGACTTTTTTGTATAAAACAAGATTTTCACGTAACATATGTATGATAAAATGGATGATAACATAGGAAACTTGATAAAATTGAAGGCTTTGTTTGACAAAATCTCAGATATACTTAAAGGCATAGTAATACAATAAGAATATAAGTGAAAAAGAAAGTGGACATATTTTCTGATAAAACTGAAGATTTTTATATAATATTTCTAATAAAATTTTGGAAATTCATGTGAAAATGTTAAAGCTTGAAGATTTTTGTGGTAATTTTTACAGAACGAATGGTAGTCATACAAATGGATAATAATATAACTGTAAAAGGAATTGGAGATATTTTCTGATAAATCTGAAGAATTTTGCATAATATATATCTGATAAAATTATGGAAATTCATAGGAAAACTCTAAAATTTAAAGGTTTTTTTTGGTAATTTTCGCAGATACAATGATGGGCTTACAAACACAAATAGAATGTAATTGAAAAAAGGAATAGAGAAATTTTCTGATAAAACTGAAGATTTCATATAAGATATTTCAGGTACAGTAAGGGAAATTCGCAGTTAAAATTTTAAAACTGAAGATTTTTGAGGTAATTTTCACAGATACAATGGTAAGCATACAAATACAATTAGAATGTAAATGAAAAAGGAAGTGGAGCCATTTTCCTATAAAACTAATGAAAATCCTCTAACATGTGTATGTTAAAATTGAGGATAACATAAGATAATTTATAACATTGAAGATTTTTTGAAAAAAAATCAGTTGCAATGATAAGCATACAAATACACAGAATAAAATTGAAAAAGGATGAGGAGACATATTATGATAACATTGAAGACTTTCATCTAACATATATATGATAAAATTGAGGATTACATAGCATAATTAATAAAATTGAAGATTTATTCCAAAAAAAGCCTCAAATACAATGATTGGCATCCAAATGAAATTAGAATACAATTGAAAAAAGAAGAGGAGACATATTCTGTTAATTCCAAAAATTTACATGTAACTTATGTATGATACAATGAATGATAACATAAAAAAATTGATAATATTGAAGAATTTTTTGAAAAAAATTTCAGATTCAATGAAAGGCATACAAAAACAATGAGATTATAAGCGAAAGTGAAAGTGGAGACATTATGTGAGAAAACTGAAGATATTTCTATGATTTTTTTATAAAATTATGTAAATTTATGAGAAGATGTTAAAATTTGAAGATTTTTGTTGCAATTTTCACAGATACAATGGTAGGCATACAAATAAATAAAAATATAGTTGAAAAAGCATGTAGAGATATTTACTGATAAATCTGAAGAATTTTGCATAACATATATATCTGATAAAATCATGGAAATATGTAAGAAAACTGTAAAATTTGAAGATTTTTGTGGTAATGTTCAAAGATACAATGATATTCTTCCAAACACAAATAGAATGTAATTTAAAAAGGAATTGAGATATATTCTGATAAAACAGAAGATTTTCATCTAACATGTATGTTAAAATTGAAGATTACATAAGATAATTTAGAAAATTGAAGATTTTTTGAAAACCAAAACTCAGATACAAGGATAGGCATACAAATACAACTAGAGTATTATTGAAAAAAGAAGAGGACATATTTTTGTAAAGGACCAAAGATTTTCATCTAACATATGTATGATAAAATTGAGGATTACATAGGATAACTGATAAAATTGAAGTTTTACAGGAAAAAAGTCTCCAGCTACTTTTTCAATTATATTCTAATTGTGTTTGTATGCCTATCCTAGTATCTGACAATTATCTAACAAAATCTTCAATTTAATCAGTTATACTTTGTAATCCTCATTTTTTTCTTTTCCTTTCTTTTTTTTCTTTTTTTTTTGTTTTTTTCAAGACAGGGTTTCTCTGTGTAGTCCCGGCTGTCCTGAAACTCACTCTGTAGACCAGGCTGGCCTCAAACTCAGAAATCTGCCTGCCTCTGTCTCCTGAGTGCTGGGATTACAGGCATGTGCCACCACCATCCGGCTTGTAATCCTCAATTTTATCATACATATGTTAATTGAAAATTTTCATTTTTATCAGAAAATGTCTCGTCTTCCTTTTTCAATTTTATTCTAATAGTATTTGTCATCTTATCATTGCATCTGAGTTTTTTTTTTTTTTTGCAAAAAATTCTTCCATTTTATAAGTTATCCTTAGTTTTCCTCAATTTTATCAAACATATGTTAGAGGAAAATCTTCAGTTTTATAAGAAAAATTCTCCACATCCTTTTACAATTACACTCTAATGGTATTTGTATGCATACCATTGAATCTGTGAAAATTACCACAAATATCTTCATTTTTTAATTTTTCCTAAGAATTTCCCTTACTTGATCAGAAATATGTTAAACAAAATCTTTAGTATTTTCAGAAAATATGTCCACTTCCTTTTCAATCATGTGATAATTCATTCTGTGTACCTATCATTGAATCTGAGATTTTTCAAAAAAAAATCTCCAATTTTATCAGATATACTATGTAATCCTCAATTTTATCATGCATATTTTAGATGAAAATCTTCAGTTCTATCATAAAAAGTCTCCACTTTCTTTTCAATTGAATTCTAATTTTATTTCTATAGGTATGATTTTATTTGTTTTTTTTCAAAAATTCAACAATTTTATACATCATCTCCTGTTATCCTCAACTTTATCATACATATGTATGATGAAAATCTTCAGTTATTTGCAAAAATGTCTCCACTTCCTTTTTTAGTGTTTTTTTTTAATTTTTATTTTCTATATTCTTTGTTTACATTCCAAAGTCTTTCCCCTTTACCATTTCCCCACACACACACCATACATCCCATAATTCCTCTCCGCCCCCCAACTATTACCAAATCATCCCCCGGCCATGATTTCACTATTCTGGGTGTACAAAATTGGATCCAATTTTTTCAGGCCCAGGGTCCTCTCCTTTCTTGGGAATCGTTTGCCTTGCTAATTGTGCCTTGAGTATTTAGGGCTTCTGGGCTCATTAATATCCACTTATCAGTGATTGCATTTCATGTGTATTCTTTTGTGATTGGGTTAACTCACTTAGGATTATATTTTCCAGATCTAACCATTAACCTACTAATTGCATGAATTCATTATTTTTAATTGCTGAGTAGTATTCCAATGTATAAATATACCACATTTTCTGTATCCATTCCTCCTTTGAGGGATATCTGGGCTCCTTCCAATTTCTGGCTATTATAAACAAGGCTGCTATAAACATAGTGGAGCATGTGTCTTTATTGTATGTAGGGGAATCCTCTGGGTATATGCCCAGGAGTGGTGTGACAGGGTCCTCTGGAAGTGACATGCGCAATTTTCTGAGGAACCGTCAAACTGATGTCCAGAGTGGTTTTACCATTTTGCAATCCCACCAACAGTGGAGGAGTGTTCCTCTTTCTCCACATCCTCTCCAGCACTTGTTGTCTCTTGAGTTTTTAATCTTAGCCATTCTGACTGGTATGAGGTGGAATCTCAGGGTTGCTTTGATTTGCATTTGCCTGATGACTAATGATGTTGAACATCTTTTAAGGTGTTTCTCAGCCACCCGAATTTCTTCTGGTGAAAATTCTTTGTTTAGCTCTGGACCCCATTTTTGATAGGGTTATTTGGTTCTTTGGGGTCTAAATTCTTGAGTTCTTTGTATATATTGGATATTAGCTCTCTGTCGGATGTGGGGTTGGTGAAGATACAGGCCAATTTCCCTTATGAATATCGATGCAAAAATACTAAATAAAATTCTTGCCAACTGAATCCAAGAGCACATCAAAACGATCATTCACTATGATCAAGTAGGCTTCATCCCAGGGATGTAGGGATGGTTCAATATACGGAAATCCATCAATGTAATCCACTACATAAACAAACTAAAAGAAAAAAAACACATGGTCATCTCATTAGATGCTGAAAAAGCATTCGACAAAATTCAGCATCCTTTCATGCTAAAATTCTTGGAAAGAGCAGGAATACAAGGCCCATACCTAAACATAGTAAAAGCAATATACAGCAAACCAGTAGTCAACATCAAAATAAATGGAGAGAAACTTGGAGCATTCCCACTAAAATCAGGGATTAAACAAGGCTGCCCTCTCTCTCCATATCTTTTCAATATTGAACTTGAATTTCTAGTGAGAGCAATTAGACAACATAAGGAAATCAAAGGGATACAAATTGGAAAGGAAGAAGTCAAACTATCATTATTTGCAGACGATATGATAGTTTAGTGAAAACTCCAAAAAACTCCACCAGAGAACATCTATAGCTGATAAACAACTTCAGCAAAGTGGCTGGTCATAAAATTAACTCAAGCAAATCAGTAGCCTTCTTGTACTCAAAGGACAAGCAGGCTGAGAAAGAAGTTAGGGAAATAACACCCTTCACAATAGCCACAAACAACATAAAGTACCTTGGTGTAACTCTAACCAAAAAAGCAAAAGATCTGTATGACAGGAACTTCAAGTCCTTGAAGAAAGAAATCGAAGAAGACCTCAGAAGATGGAAAATTTTTTCTTGCTCCTGGGTTGGCAGGATCAATATAGTAAAAATGGCCATCTTGCCAAAAGCAATCTACAGATTCAATGCGATCCCATCAAAATCCCAAATCAATTCTTCATAGATCTAGAAAGAGCAATTCTCAAACTCATCTGGAGCAACAAAAAACCCAGGATAGCTAAAATTATTCTCAACAATAAAAGGACTTCTGGGGAAATCAATATCTCTGACCTCAAGAAGTACTACAGAGCAATTCTGTTGTTAAAAACTGCATGGTATTGGTACAGCAACAGTCAAGTAGGTCAATGGAATAGGATTGAAGACCCAGAAATCAACCCACAGACTTATGGTCACTTGATTTTTGATAAAGGAGCCACAACCATCCAGTGGAAAAAAGATAGTCCTTTCAACAAATGGTGCTGGTTCAACTGGAGGTCAACATGCAAAGAATGCGAATCGACCGACTCTTATCTCCTAGTACTTAGATCAACTCCAAGTGGATCAAGGACCTCCACATAAAACCAGACACACTTAAACTATTAGAAAAGAAACTGGAGAAGACCCTGGAGAACATGGGCACAGGGGGAATTTTCCTGAAAAGAACACCAATAGCTTATGCTCTAAGATCAAGAATTGACAAATGGGACCTCATAAAATTACAAAGTTTCTGTAAGGCAAAGGACCCTCTCAGAAGGACAAAATGGCAACCAACAAAGTGAGAAGATATCTTCTCCATTTCATTTTTTT
This sequence comes from Apodemus agrarius, assembly GCA_964023405.1. Classification (NCBI taxonomy): domain Eukaryota; kingdom Metazoa; phylum Chordata; class Mammalia; order Rodentia; family Muridae; genus Apodemus; species Apodemus agrarius. Next base: position 89,109,065 of record OZ030018.1, on the reverse strand, counting down.
CCATTACATTCTAATTGTATCTATATGCCTATGATGGTACATGACTTTTTAAAATAGATATCAAATTTTATAAATTATGTTATGTTATCCTAATTTTTAGCATACATACATTAGATGAAAATCTTCAGTTTTATATGAAAATGTCTTCATGCTTGTTTTAGTTATATTCTATTTCTATTTTTATGCCAATCATTGTATCAGAGTTTTGTACAAATAAATCTTCAGTTTTATCAATTACCTTAGTAATACTCTATTTTATCAAACATATTTTAGATGAAAATCACTTTTATCTGAAAATGTCTCCACTTCATTTTTCAAATGTATTCTATTTGTATGTCTATGCCTAACATTCTTTCTGATTCTTTTTCCAAAAAATCTTAATTTCATAAATTAACTTGTGATATCCTCAATATTTCATATGTATGTTATGTAAAAATCTTCAGTTTTATTGAAAAGTTCTCCACTTCCTCATTCAATTATATTCTAAATGTATTTGTATGCCTATCATTGCATCTGAGTTTTTTTCAAAATAATCTTCAATTTTATATATTATCTTAAGTTATCCTCAATTTTATCATACATATGTTAGAGTAAAATCTTAAATTTTAATTGAAAATTTCTCCACTTACTTTCTTTCTCAATTACATTCTAATTGTATTTGTATGCCTACCATTGTATCTGTGAAAATTACCACAAAATCTTCAATTTATAAATTTTTCTTCTGATATTCTCTTACTTTAACAGAAATATGTTATACGAAATCTTCAGTTCTGTCAGAAAATGTCTCCATTTCATTTTCAATTATGACATAATACTATTTGTATGCCTATCAGTGTAACTGAGTGTTTTAAAAAGGAATCTTCAATTTTATCAATTACCCTAGTAATCCTTTATTTTATCATACATATATTAGATGACAATCTTCATTTTTATCAGAAAATGTCTCCACTTCTTATTTCTGTTGTATTCTCCTTGTATTTCTATGCCTATCACTGTATCTGAGTGATTTCCCCCCCAAAAAATCTTTAATTTTATAAATTACTTTATGGTATCTTCATTTTATCATATGTATTTTGTATGAAAATCTTCAGTTTTATATGTAAATGTCTCTACTTCACCCTCCAATTATATTCGAAATGTATTTGTATGCCTATCAGTGTATTTGAGTTTTTTCCAAAAAATCTTAAATTTTATAAATTAGCTTATGTTGTTCTCAATTGTATCATACACATTTTAGAGGAAAAGCTTCAATTTTAAATAAAAATGTCTCCACATCATTTTTAGATTACATACGAAGTGTACTTGTATGCCTACCATTTTAATCTGTGAACATTTCGACAAAAGTTTTCAATTTTTAAATTTTTCCTATGAATTCCCTTATTTTATCAGTAATATGTTATAAGAAAACTTCAGTTTTGTCAGAAAATGTCTCCACTTCATTTTCAATTATGAGATAATTCTATTTGTATGCCTATGATTTTATCTGAGTTTTTTCCAAAAAAAGTCTTCAATTTTATCAGTTCTCATATGTAATCCTCAATTTTATGATACATATGTTAGATTAAAATCTTCAGTTCTACCAGAAAATATCTCCACATTCCTTTTCAATTATCTGATAATTCTATTTGTATGCCTATCATTGTATCTGAGGTTTTTTTTTTCAAAAAAAAATTAAAATTTTATTAGTTATTCTATGTAATCCTCAATTTATCATGCATATATTTGAAATAAAAATCTTCAGTTTCATTTTATTTTATTTTTTTGGTTTCTCAAGAAAGGGTTTCTCTGTGTAGTCCTGGCTGTCCTGGAACTCACTCTGTAGAAGAAGCTGGCCTCAAACTTAGAAATCCGCCTGCCTCTGCCTCCCAAGTGCTGGGATTACAGGCGTGCGCCACCATGCTCGGCTAAATCTTCAGTTCTTATCAGAAAATATCTCCACTTTCCTTTTCAATTGTATTCTAATTGTATTTGTATGCACAATATTTTATCTGAGTATTTTTTCCAAATAAATCTTCAATTTTATCAATTATCTTATGTAATCCTCAATTTTATCATACATATGTTAGATAATAATCTTCAGTTATTTACAAAAATGTGTCCTCTTCTTTTTTCAAAAATACTCTAATTGTATTTGTATTCCAAACCATGTATCTGAGTTTTTGTTTTCAAAAATATCTTCAGTTTTTAAAATTATCTTATGTTATCCTCACTTTAAACATACATGTTAGATAAAAATCTTCAGTTTTATTCAGAAAATGTCTTCATTTATTTTTCACTTATTTATAGTTATATTTGTATGCTTTTCATTTTATCTGAGATGTTATCATAAACATCTTCATTTTTATCAATTATCCTATGTTATCATCCATTTTATTATCCATCAGTTTGATGTAATGCTTCAGAATTAACAGAATATATCTCCACGTCCTTTCTCAATTGTATTCTAATTGTATTTGTATGCCTATCATTGTATCTAAGTTTTTTTCTCAATATATGTTCAATTTTATCAATTATCTTATGTAATTCTCTAATTCATCATACATATGTTAGATAAAATTCTTCAGTTTTATTAGAAAATGTCTCCTCTTCCTTTTTCAAATGTATTGTAATTGTATTTGTATGCTTATCATTGCATGAATATTTTTCAAATAATCTTCAATTTTATATATTACCTTTAGTTATTCTCAATTTTATCATACATATGTTAGAGGAAAATCTTATTTTACAGGAAAATGTCTCCACTTCCATTTTCAATTACATTCTAATTGTATATGTATGTGTACCATTGCATCTGTGAAAATTACCACAAAAATCTTCTATTTTTAATTTTACCGATGAATTTCCTTAATTTTATATGAAATATGATATAAGAAATCATCAGTTTTATCAAAAAATATCTCCACTTTCTTTTACATTTATGTGATAATTTTATTTGTATGCCTATCATTGTATCAGATTTTTCAAAGAAAATCTATTTTATTAGTTATCCTATGTAATCCTCAATTTTATCATACATATGTTACATGAAAATCTTCAGTTTCTTCACAAAATATATCTAGTTCTTTTTCAATTGTTTTCTAATTGTATTTGTATGCCTATCATTGTATCTTAGTATTCTTTTCAAAAATATCTTCAGATTTAAAAATTTTCTTATGTTATCCTCAATATTATCATATGTATGTTACTTGAAAATCATTACTTTTGTACAAAAATGTCTCCAACTCCTTTTTCAATTATACTATAATTGTATTTGTATACCTATCATTATATCTGAGATTTTTCTAGAGAATATCTTCAATTTAATCAGTTATCCTATAGAATCCTCAATTTTATCATACATATGTTAAATGAAAATCTTCAGTTTTATGAGAAAATATCTAGTCTTCTTTTTCAACAGAATTCTAATAGTATTTGCAATCTTATCAATGTATCTGAGTATATTGCATAAAAATCATCAATTTCATAAATTATCCTGTTTTCTTCAATTTTATCATATATTATAGAAAAATCTTCAGTTTTATTGGAATTTAGCTACAGTTCCTTTTCCAATTACATTCTAATTGTATTGGTATGCTTACCATTGTATCTGTGAAAATTATAACAAAAATCTTCAATTTTTAAAAATTTCCTATGAATTTCCCTTACTTTATCAGAAATATGTTAAACGAAAATGTCTCCACTTCTGTTTCAATTATCTGATAATTCTATTTATATGCCTATGACTGTATTGAGATTTTTCCAAAAATATCTTCAGTTTTATCAGATATCCTATGTGACCCTCAATTTTATCATGCTTATTTTTGATGAAAATCTTTAGTTCTAACATAAAATGTCTACACTTCCATTTTCATTTGAATTCTAATTATATTTGTATGGCTATCATTGTATTTGAGTTTGTTTTCTAAAAAATCTCAATTTTATACATTATCTTATGTTATCCTCAATTTTGTCTTACATATGTTAGATGAAAATCTTCATTACTTGACAAAAATGTCTCCATTTCCCTGTTCAATTACATTCCTATTGTATTTATATGCATACCAATTTAATTGATGATTTTTTATATAATATTTAATTTTATAAATTATGTTATGTTATCCTCATTTTTATTGTACATATATTTGATTAAAATATTCAGTTTTATTTGAAAATGTCTCCATGTATCTATTAGTTATAATCTAATTGTATTTTATGCCTATCATTGTATCCGAGATTTTTTCTGAATATGTCTTTAATTATATTATCATATGTAATCCTCAATTTTATCACATATATGTTAGATGAAAATCTTCAGTTTTATCAGAAAATGCATCCTTTCCTTTTTCAATTGTATTCAAATTGTATTTGTATTCTTATCATTGCATTTGCATTTTTTTCAAAATATCTTCAATTTTATACATTACCTTAAATTATCCCCAATTTTATCATACAAATGTTAGAGGCAAATTTCAGGTTTATAGAAAAAAGTTTCTACTTCTTTTTTGCAATTACATTCTAATTGTGTTTCTATGCATACAATTGTATCTGTGAAATTTACCACAAAAATCTTCAATTTTTAAATTTTTCCTATGAATTTCCCTTATTTTATATAAAATATGTTACATGAAATCTTCAGTTTTATAAGAAAATGTCTCCCCTTCCTTTTCCAGTAATGTGATAATAGCCTTTTTATGCCTATAATTTTACCTGAGATATTTTCAAGAAAATCTTCAATTTTATCAGTTATCCTATGTAATCCTCAATTTTATTATACATATGTTAGATGAAAATCTTTAGATCTATCAGAAAAGGTGTCGAGGTCATTTTTCAATTGTATTTTGATTGTATTTGTATGCCTCTCATTGTATCTGAGTTTCCTTATTCAAAAAAATATTCACAATTAAAAATTATGTTATCCTCAATTTATCATACTTCTGTTAGATGAAAATCTTCAGTTTCATACAAAAAAGTCTCCACCTCCTTTTCAATTATATTCTAATTGTATTCACATGCCTATCACTGTATCTGAGATTTTTCCAAATCAATTCTTCAATTTTATGATATATCCTATGTAATCTTCAATGTTATCATGCATGTTTTAGATAAAAAATATTCAGTTATCATAAAATGTCTCCACTTCCTTTTTTAATCAAATTCTAATTATATTTTATGGCTATCATTGTATTTGAGTTTTGTTCAAAAAAATCGTCAATTTTATACATTATCTTATGTTATCCTAAATTTTATCATATATATGTTAGATGAAAATCTTTAGTTCTTTATGAATATATCACTAGCTTGGTCTAGACAGTGAGTTCCAGAACAGCCAGGGCTCCATAGAGAAACCCTGTCTCAAAATTACCAAAAAAAACCAAAACCACCAAAAACCAAAATGTCTCCACTTCCACTTTCCATTACATTCTAATTTTATTTGTATGCAGATAATTGTATCTGAGTATTTTTCCAAATATTCAATTTTAGCAATTATCTTATGTAATCCTCAATTTTATCATACATATGTTAGATGAAAATCTTCAGTTCCTTACAAAATTGTGTCCTCTTCCTTTCACTAATACTCTAGTTGTATTTGTATGCCTATTCTTGTATCTGAGTTTTTGTTTTCCAAAAGATCCTAAATTTTATAAATTATCTTATGTAATCCTCAATTTTAACATACATACGTTAAGTGAAAACCTGCAGTTTTATCAGAAAATATCTCTATTCCTTTTCTTCAATTACATTCTAATTGTGTTTGTAAGTCAATCATTGTATCTGTGAAAATTACATCAACAATCTTCAAAATTTTAGTTTTCGTATGAATTTCCATAACTTTATCAGATATATGTTATGCAAAATTCTTCAGATTTATTAGAAAATATCTCCATATCCTTTTAAATTATGTGATAATTGTATTTGGATTCCTATTATTGTATATGAGATTTTCAAAGAAAATCATCAATTTTATCAGTTATTCTTTGTAATCCTCAATTTTATCATACATATGTTTGATGAAAATCTTCAGTTTTATCACAAAATGTGTCCAGTTACTTTTCAATTGTATATTAATGGTATTTGTATGCCTATCATTTTATCTGAGTTTTCTTTTTCAAAAATATCTTCAGATTTAAAAATTATCTTATGTTATCCTCAAATTTATCATAAATATATTAGATGAAAATATTCAGTTTTACACAAAAAGGTCTTCACTTCACTTTTCAATAATATTCCAATTGTATTTGTAAGCCTATCATTGTATCTGAGATTTTTCTAGAGAATATGTTCAATTTAATCAGTTATCCTATGTAATCCTCAATTATATCATCTATATGTTAAAAGAAAATCTTGTTTTATGAGAAAATGTCTCGTCTTCAATTTTCAATTGAATTCTAATAGTATTTGTAAGCTTATCATTGTTTCTGAGTATTTGCAAAAAAATCATAAATTATATAAATTATCCTAGGTTTTCCTCAATTTTATCAAATATATGTTAGAGGAAAATATTCAGTTTTATAGGAAAATGGCTCCACTTCCTTTTTCAATTATGTTCTAATCGTATTTGTATGCTTACAATTGTATTTGTGAAAATTACCACCAGAAATTTAATTTTTAAATTTTACCCATGAATTTTCCTTACTTTATCAGAAATATATTATAGAAAGTCTTAGTTTTATCAGAAAATGTCCCCACTTCCTTTTAAATCATCTGATAATCCTATTTGTATGCCTGTAATTCTATGTGAGATTTTTAAAAAATAGTTTCAATTTTATTTGATATCCAATGTAATCCCCATTTTTATCATGCAGATTATAGATGAAAATCTTCAATTCTATCATAAAATGTCTTCACTTCCTTTTTCAATTGAATTCTAATTATATTTGTATGGCGATCATTGTATTTGAGTTTTCTTCAAAAAATCTTCAATTTTATAGATTTTCTTATGTTATCCTCAATTTATCATATATATGATGGTTGAAAATATTGCTTTTTGAAAATATCTCCATTTTCCTATTCAGTTACATTCTAATTGTATTTACATGCCAATAAATCTATCTGTGTTTTTTAAAAATAATATTCAATTTTATAAATTATGTTATATTATCCTCATTTTTATCATACATATATTAGATAAAAATCCTCACTTTTATATGAACATGTGTCCACATCTATTTTATTTATATTCTAATTGTATTTTTATGCCTATCATTTTATCTGAGTTTTGTCCAAATAAATATTCAATTTTATCAATTACCCTAGTAATCCTTTAATTTATCATACATATGGTGAAAATCTTCAGTTTTATCAGAAAACGTATCCACTTTCTTTTTTCAGGTGTATTCTAATTGTATTTCTATGTCTATCATTGTTTCTGTGTGTTTTTCCAAAAAGTCTTTAATTATATAAATTACCTTATGATATCCTCATTTTATCATACATGTTATATGACAATTTTCATTTGTATATGAAAAATGTGCCCACTTCCTTCTTCAATTATGTATTTGTATTCCTGTCATGTATCTGAGTATTTTTTCAAAAAAAATCTTCCATTTTCCACATAATCTTAAGTTATCCCTAATTTTATCATAGATATTTTAGAGGAAAATCTTCAATTTTGAATAAAAGTGTCTCCACTTCATTTTTCGATTACATTCTAATTGTTCTTGTATACCTACCTTTGTATCTGTGAAAATTACAACAAAAAATTTCAATTTTACTCCTCCACTGCTGGTGGGACTGCAAGCTGGTATAATCAATCTGGAAATCAGTCTGGCATTTCTTCAGAAAACTGGACACAATATTTCCGGAGGACCCAGCCATACCACTCCTGGGCATATACCCAGAAGATTCCCCAGCATGCAATAAGGATATATGCTCCACTATATTCATAGCAGCATTATTTATGATAGCCAGAAGTTGGATAGAACCGAGATGTCCATCAAGAGAAGAATGGATACAAAAAAAATGTGGTATATATGCACAATGGAGTACTATTCAGCCATTAGAAACAATGAATTCATGAAATTCTTAGAGAAATGGATGGAGCTGGAGAACATCATACTAAGTGAGGTAACCCAGCCTCAAAAGAAAACCCATGGTATGCACTCACTGATAAGTGGATATTAGCCGAGAATCTTGGAACACCAAAGACAAAATTCACATACCAAATGATGTCTGACAAGAAGGAAGGAGGGGACCCTGGTTCTGGATAGGCTCAAAGCATCAGTGTAGGGAATACCAGAACAGGGAAGTGGGTAAGGGTGGATGGGGGAACATGGGGAGTGAAAGTGCATGTGGGACCTTTGGGGGCAGGGAACAATGACTTTCATACAAATATAATTCAAATATAATTGAAAGATGTGTGGAGATATTTTCTGATAGAACTGAAGCTCTTCATGTAAAATATGCATGATAAAATTGAGGATTACATCAGATAACTGATAAAATTTTATATTTTTTTGAACAAAAAACCTCAGATACAATGATAGGCATCCATATATAAATAGACTATAATTGAAAAAGGAAGTGGAGATATTTTCTGATAGAACTGAATATTTTATTATAACATATGCTTCATAAAATTGAGGATTATATATGACAACTGATAAAATAAAGATGTTTTTGGATAAAAAACTCAGATACAATGATAGGTATACAAATAGTATCATCACATATTTGAAAATGAAGTGGAAATATTTTCTGACAAAACTGAAGATTTGATATATCATGTTACTGATAAAGTAAGGGACATTCATAGGAAAAATTTTAAAATTTAAAATTTTTGTGGTTATTTTCACAGATACAATGGAAGGCATAAAAATACAATAAGAATGTAGTCGAAAAATGAAGTAGAGACATTTTTATTTAAAATTGAGGACTTCCCTCCAAGAAATCTATTAAAAATGAGTATAACATAAGATAATATATAAAATTGAAGATATTTTCTTAAAAAACACAAATACAACGATAACCTTACAAATATAATTAGAATTCAATTGAAAAAGGACGTGAAGACATTTTATAATAGAACTGAAGATTTTCAACTAAAGTCTACATTATAAAATTGAGGATTACATAGGATGTCTGATCAAACTGAAGATTTTTTTGGAAAAAATCTCACATAAAATGATAGGCATACAAAAAGAATTAGATAATTGAAAAGGAAGTAGAGACATTTTCTAATAAAACTAACGATTTTGTATATCATATTTCTGATAAAGTAAGGAAAATTCATAGCAAAACTTTAAAATTGAAGATTTTTGTGGTAATTTTCATAGATACAATGGTACTCATACAAATAAAATTAGAATATAATTGAAAACGAAGTGGAGACATTTTCCTATGAATCTGAAGATTTTCCTTAAGTATATGTTTAATAAAATTGAGGATAACAAGGTATTTTATGAAATTGAAGATTTTTTTGAAAAACACAGATGCAGTGACCAGTATAGAAATAGGATTAGAGTACAATTGAAACAGGAAGAGTAACATTTTCTGATAAAATTGAAGATTTTTATCTAACATATGTATGATAAAATTGAGAATTACATAGGATAATTTATAAAATTGAAGATGTATTCAGAAAAAACTCAGATACAATTTTAGGCATTCAAATACAATTAGAATACAATTGAAAAAGGACATGGAGATATATTCTGTTAATTCTGAAGTTTACATCGAACTTATGTATGATAAAATGGATGATAACATAGGAAAATTGATAAAATTGAAGATTTTTGCGATAAAATCTCAGATAAAATGAAAGGCATTTTATCTGTACAACAATAAATAAGTGGAAAAGAAAGAGGAGATATTTTCTGATAAAACTGAAGATTTTTGTATAACATTTCTGATCAAATTGTGGAAATTCATGTGAAAGTGTTAAAATTTGAAGATTTTTGTTGTAATTTGCACAGATACAATGGTAGGCATACATATAAATAATAATATAGTTGAAAAGGAATTGGAGATATTTTCTGATACATCTGAGGGATTTTGCATAACATATATCTGATCAAATGAAGGAAATTCATAGGAAAACTGTAAAATTTGAAGATTTTTCTGCTGATTTTCACAGATACAATAGTAGGCAAAAATAAATAATAATATAGTTGAAAAAGGAAGTGGAGATACTTTCTGATAAATGTGAAGAATTTTGCATAATAAATATCTTATAAAATATCTAAATTCATTACAAAACTGTAAAATTTGACGATTTTTTTGGCCATTTTCACAGATTCCATGATAGACATACAAACACAATTAGAATGTAATTGAAAAAATTTATAGAGACATTTTCTGATAAGTCAGATGATTTTCCTCTAACATATATATGTTTAAATTGATGACAGCATAAGATAATTTATAAAATTAAAGATATTTTGGAAAACAAAAACTCAGATACAAGGATAGGCATACAAATACAACTAGAATATTATTGGTAAAGGAAGAGGACACATTTTTAAAAAGAACTGAAGATTTTCATCTAAAATACATATGATGAAATTCAGGATCAAATAGGATAAGTGATATTGAAGATGTATTTGGAAAAACACTCAGATACAATGATCCGCATAAAAATACAATTAGAACATACTTGAAAAGTGAAGTGGACTTATTTTCTGACAGAACTGAAGCTTTTCACATAAAATACGCAGGAGTAAATTGAGGATTACATAGGATACCAAAATTTTAGAATTTTTTGAAAAAAAACCTGAGATATAATGATAGGCATCCAAATATAATTAGAATGTAATTGAAAAGGGAAGTGGGGATATATTCTGATAGAACTGAAGATTGTAATCTAACATATGTATCATAAAACTGAGGATTACATATGATCACTTATAAAATTGAAGATTTTTGGAAAAAAAACTCAGATTCAATGATAGGTATACAAATAGAATTATCACATATTTGAAAATTAAGTGGAGACATTTTCTGACAAAACTGAAGGTTTCCTATATCATATTACTGATTATATAAGGTAAATTCTTAGGAAAAAATTAAAAATTGAAAAAATTTATGGTAATTTCAACGGATACAATGGTAGGCATAAAAACACAATTAGAATGTAATCTAAAAATGAAGTGGAGATATTTGTATTTTTCATATTTATTTATTTATTTATTTATTTATTTTCTATTTTTTGTTTACATTCCAAAGGCTTTATACTTTCCCCATTCCCCCTCACCATATGTCCCATAAGTCCTCTTCCCCCCTGCCCATTCCCTAATTGCCCCCCAATCCTTTCTCTGTTCTGGTACTCTCCTACAAAACTGGAACCAGTCTTTTAGGGACCAGGGTCTTCTCCTTCATTCCTCTTGGGAATCTTTTGATTTGCTAATTGTGCCTTGAGTGTTCAGAGCTTTTTAGCTCATTAATATCCACTTATCAATGATTGCAATTCATGTGTATTCTTTTGTGATTGGGTTAACTCACTTAGGAAGATATTTTCCAGATCCAACCATTTGCCTACAAATTGCATGAATTCATTATTTTTAATTGCTGAGCAGTATTCCATTGTATAAATATACCACATTGTCTGTATCCATTCCTCCTTTGAGGGACATCTGGGCTCCTTCCTGCTTCTGGCTATTATAAATAAGGCTGCTATGAACATAGTGGAGCATGTGTCTTTATTGCATAAAGGGGAATCTTCTGGGTATATGCCCAGGAGTGGTATGCCAGGGTCCTCTGGAAGTGTCATGCGAAATATTCTGAGGAACTGACAGACTGAATCCCAGGGCAGTTGTAGCATCTTGAAATCCCACCAACAGTGGAGCAGTGATCTATTTGATCCTGATTTAATTTTGGTATTTGGTATCTGTCTAGGAAACTGTCCATTTTCTCCAGATTCTCCAGTTGTGTTGAGTATAGACTTTTGTAGTAGGATCTGATGGTTTTTTGAATTTCCTCGGTTTCTGTTGTTATATCTCCCTTTTCATTTCTAATTTTGTTGATTTAAATACTGTCTCTGTGCCCATTCGCAAGTCTGGCTAGGGGTTTATCTATCTTGTTGATTTTTCAAAGAACCAGCTCCTGGTTTTGTTGATTCTTTGTATGGTTCTCTTTGTTTCAACTTGATTGATTTCAGCCCTGAGTTTGATGATTTCCTGTCTTCTATTCCTCCTGGGTGAAATTGCTTCTTTGTGTTCCAGAGCTTTCAGGTGTTCCGTTAAGTTGTTAGTATATGCTCTCTCCTGTTTCTTTTTGAAGGAGCTCAGAGCTATGAGTTTTCCTCTTAGCACTGCTTTCATTGAGTCCCATAGATTTGGGTATGTTGTGCCTCCATTTTCATTAAATTCTAAAAAGTCTTTGATTTCTTTCTTTATTTCTTCCTTGACTAAGGTATCATTGAGTAGAATAGTGTTCAGTCTCCATGCATATGAGGATTTTCTGTTGTTTTTGTTGCTATTGAAGAACAATCTTACTCCATGGTGATCAGATAGGAAGCATGGAATTAGTTCAATCTTTTTATATTTGTTGAGGTCTGTCCTGTGGCCAATTATGTGGTTGATTTTGGAGAAGGTACCATGAGGTGCTGAGAAAAAGGTATAGTCTTTTGCTTTAGGATGAAAAGTTCTATATATATCTGTTAGATCCAATTGGTCCAAAATTTCAATGAGTTTCCCTGTGTCCCTATTTAGTTTCTGTTTTCCTTATTGGTCCATTGAGGATAGTGGAGTGTTGAGGTCCCCCACAATTATTGTGTTAGGTACAATGTGTGCTTTGAGCTTTAGTAAAGTTTCTTTTACAAAGGAGAGTGCCCTTGCCCTTTTTCTTTGAGTTTGTTTATGAAGTGAATTACATTGATGGATTTCCATATATTGAACCATCCCTGCATCCCTGCGATGAAGCCTACTTGAGCATGATTAATGATCATTTTGATGTGCTCTTGAATTCAATTGGCAAGGATCTTATTTAATATTTTTGCATCGATATACATAAGGGAAATTGGCCTATAGTTCTCTTTCTTTGTTGGATCTTTGTGTGGTTTTGGTATCAGCATAATTGTGGCTTCATAGAATGAGTTGGGCAGTGTACCTTCTGTTTCTATTTTCTGGAATAGTTTGAAGAGTATTGGTGTTATGCCTTCTTTGAAAGTCTGATAAAATTCTGTACTAAAACCATCTGGTCCCATAATTTTTTTTTGGTTGGGAGAATTTTTATAACCCCTTCTATTTATCTAGGGGTTGTGTGACTGTTTAGCTGATCTAATTGATCCTGATTTAATTTTGGTTTTTGGTATCTGTCTTTGAAATTGTACATTTCCTCCAGATTATACAGGTGCATTGCATATAGGCTTTTGTAGTAGACTCTGATGATTTATTTTAATTTCCTCAGTTTCTCTTGTTATATCCCCCTTTTCATGTCTAATTTTGTTAATTTGGATACTGTCTATCTGCCCATTGGTTTTTCTGGTTAAGGACTTATCTATCATGTTGATTTTCTCAAAAAAACAGATCCTGTTTTTGTTGATACTTTGTATGGTTCGCTTTGTTTCTACTTGATCGATTTCAGCCCTCAGTTTGATGATTTTCTGTCTTCTACTCTTCCTGGGTGAATTAGTTTCTTTTTGCTCCAGGGCTTTCAGGTGTTTTGTTAAGCTGCTAGTGTATGCTCTCTCCAGTTTCTTTTGGAGGCACTCAGGGCTATGCGTTTTCCTCTTAGCACTGCTTTCATTGTGTCCCATAGATTTGGATAGGTTGCACCTTCATTTTCATTGAATTCTAAAACATCTTTGATTTCTTTATTTTTTTCCTTGACCAAGCTGTCATTGAATAAATTATTGTTCAGTTTCCATGTGTATGTGGGCTTTCAGTTTTTTTCTTGCTACTGAAGACCATTTTTACTCAACAGTGATCTGATAGGACGCATAGGATTAGTAGGACCTTCTTGTATTTGTTGACATCTGTCTTGTGACGAATTATATGGTCGATTTTGGAGAAGGTATCATTTGGTGTCTTTAACACACATACACTCACACACACACACACACACACACACACACATATATATATATATATATATATATGTGTGTGTGTGTGTGTGTGCATACACACACATTATATATATGTATGTGTGTGTATGTATGTATATATATATATATATATATATATATATATATATATATAAAATGTTAAATCCAATTAGTCCAAAGCTTCAATTAGTTTCACTGTGTCCCTGTTTGTTTTCTGGTTTCCTGATTGGTCCATTGAGGAGATTTGCGTGTTGAAGTCACCCATAATTATTGTGTTAGGTGTAAAGTGTGGTATAAGCTCTAGTATAGTTTCTTTTTACAAATGAGGGTGCTCTTGTATTTGGAGCATAGTTAAGTATTGGGAGTTCTTCTTGGTGGATTTTCCCTTTGACCAGCAAGTGACCTTCCGTGTCTCTTTTGATGACTTTAAGTTGAAAGTCAATTTTATCTGATTTTAGAATGGCTACTCTGGCTTGTTTCCTGAGACCATTTGCTTGTAAATTGTCTTCCAGCCTTTTACTCTAAGGTAGTGTTTGTCTTTGACATTGAGATGTGTTTCCTGTATGTAGCAAAAATGTAGGGTCCTGTTTCCGTATCCAGTCTGTTAGTCTATGTCTTTTTCTTGTGGAATTGAGTCTATTGATGTTAAGAGATATTGAGGAATAGTAATTAATACTTCCTGACATTTTTGAAATTATTTTTGTATATTTGAGTGGTTATCTTCTTTTGAGTTTGATGAGAGGGTGTTTCTTTTTTGCTTCTTCTGGGGTGTGGTTTCCTTCCTTGTGTTGGTGTTTTTCCCCCATTATCCTTTGTAGGACTGGGTTTGTGGAAATATAATGTAAAAATTGGTTTTGTCATGGAATGCCTTGGTTTCTCCATTTATGACGATTGAGAATTTTGCTGGGTATAGTAGTTTTGGCTGAAATATGTGTTCTCTTGTAGTCTGCATATCTGCCCAGGATCTTCTAGCTTTCATGGTCTCAAGTGATAAGTCTGCTGTAATCCTGATAGGTCTTCCTTTGTACATGACTTGGACTTTTTCTCTTGCTGCCTTTAATATTCTTTCTTTGTTTAGTACATTTGGGGTTTTGATTATTATATGATGGGAGGTATTTCTGTTCTGGTCCAGTCAGGAGTTCTGTAGGCTTCTTGTATATTCATGGGCATCTCTCTCTTTAGGTTGGAGAAGTTTTCTTCCATAATTTTGTAGAAGATATTTGCTGGCCCTTTAAGTTGTATATCTTCTCTCTCATCTATACCTATAACCCTTAGGTTTGTTCTTCTCATTGTGTCCTGGATTTCGTTGATGTTTGGGTTACAAACTTTTTGCATTTTGCATTTTCTTGGACTGTTGAATCAATGGTTACTATGGTATCTTTAGCCTCTGAAATTCTTTCATCTATCTCTTGTATTCTATTTTTGATATTTGCATCTACGGACCCTGATTTCTTCCCAAGGTTTTCTATCTACAAAATTGTCTCACTTTGTGATTTCTTAGTTCTTTCTACTTCTGTTTTTAGAGCCTGGATGTTTTTGCTCAGATCTTCTGCTTGCTTATTTGTATTTTCATATATTTCTTTATGAGATTTTTGTGTTTTCTCTTTCATAATTTCTACTTGTTGACCCACGTTCTCCTGCAGTTCTTTATGTGGTTTTTGTAATTCCTACTTATTTGCTTCTAACTTTTGATCCATATTCTCCTGAGTTTCTTTAAGTGATTTTTGTGTTTGCCTTGTAAGGGCTACTATGTGTTGAGCCATTTTCTCCTGTACTTCTGTAAATGATGTATCTATGTGTTCTGCTATCAGCATCCAGACCAGTGATTTTAGATCCAAATCTTGTTTTTCTGGTGTGTTGGGGTATCGGGGACTCACTGCTATTGGGGAACTGGGTTAAAATGCTGCCATATTGCCTTGATTTCTGTTAGTAAAGTTCCTATCTTTGCCTTTTCGATCTGGTTATCTCTGGCCTTAGTTGGTCCTGTAGTCACTAGCTGGTGCTTGAACCCACTGAGGGCTCATAAGGTTATTTCCCCACCACTTAATGACTGGGTTTACCCTGGCACACATTGATGATGTGTTGTTCTCCTCTTGGGTGCTGTTGGACCACTGGTGTATCTTCTGGTTCTGCCCACTTAATCCAAGCAGCTCCACCAAGATGGCCGCAGTTGTGCGGAGTGCAGGGTCCACCTCAGGGTGCAAAGTCCATGCCTGGTTGGGACCCAGTAACTGCTGCTCTGCCCAGATCCCTGCATGGCGGCCTTGAGTACCCATAGATACCAAATTCTGGATATCACGAGTACCTGGTTGAGCTTGTTTAGTCCAGAGAGCTGCAAGGAATCCGGCTGTGGCTGCAGGGAGTGGGGAGTGCTGACATTTTTATTTAAAATTGAAAACTTTCCTCTAAAATATCTATGATAAAATTGAGGATAAATTGAGATAAATTCTAAAATTGAAGATTTTTTTGAAAAAAAAAACTCAGATACAATGATAGGCATATAAATACATTGAGAATATAATTGAAGGACAATGTGTAGACATTTTTATATAAAACTGAAGATTTTCATATAACATACATATGATTAAAATGAGGATATCATAGGGCAATTTATAAAATTAAAGATTTTTTGGAAAAACACTCAGATACAATGATAGGCATAAAAACACAATTAAAATACAACTGAAAAACAAAGTGTAGACATTTTCTGATAAAACTGAAGATTTTGATTCAATATATGTATGATAAAATAAAGGATTGCTATGGTAATTAATAAAATTGAAGATTTATTTAGATAAAACTCAGACACAATGATAGGCATAAAATACAATTAGAATATATCTAAAAGAGACGTGGAGAAATTTTCATATAAAACTTAAGATTTTCATCTAGTATATGTATCATAAAAATGAGGATAACATAACATAATGTATAAAATTGAATATTTTTTTAAAAAACTCAGATACATTTATAGGCATATAAATACAATTAGAATGTAATTGAAAAAGTAGATGGAAACAGTTTCATAAATTAATGAAAATTTTCATCTTACATATTTATGATAAAATTGAGGATAACAAAAGATAATGTATAAAATTGAAGATTTTTTTGAAAAAAACTCAAATACACTGATAGCCATACAAATACAATTAGAATTCAATTGAAAAAGGAAGTGGAAATATTTTATGTTAGAACTGAAGATTTTCATTTAAAATATGCATGATAAAATTGAGGATTACATAAGCTATCTGATCAAATTAAAGATTTTTCTTTGGAAAAATCTGACATACAATGATAGGCATACAAATAGAACTATCAGATAATTGAAAAAAACATGGAGTCATTTTCTGATAATACTAAAGATTTCTTATAACATTTTTCTGATAAAGCAAGGGAAATTCATAGGAAAATTTTGAAAACTGAAGATTTTTGTTGAAATTTACACTGATACAATGGTAAGCATATAAATTCAATTAGAATGTAATTGAAAAAGGAAATGGAACCATTTTCCTATAAAACTGAAGATTTTGCTCTAACATATGTGTGATAAAATTGAGAAAAATTTAGGATATTTTATAAAATTGATGATGTTTTGCAAAAAACTCAGATACAATGATAAGCTTAAAAATATTATACGAATTCAATTGAAAAACAAGAGGAGACATTTTCTCATAAAACTGAAGATTTTCATTTAACATATATATGTATGACAAAATTGAGGATTACATAGGATAACTGATTAATTGAAAATATTCTCTAGAAAAATCTCAGATACAATGATAGGCATACAAATAAAATTGGAATATAATTGAAAGAAGAGGTGGAGACAGTTTTGTATAAAATTAAAGAATTTCATCTAACATTTGTATGATAAAATTGAGTATAACATGAGATACTTTTTAAATTTGAAGAAATTTTTGAAAAAGAATACTCAGATACATTGAAAGGCATATAAATACAATTAGAATACAATTGAAAAAGGACCTGGACACATTTTGTGATAGAACTGAAGATTTTCATCTAACATATGTATGATAAAATTGAGGATTTCGTAGGATAACTGATAAAACTGAAGATTTTCTTTGAAAAAATCTCAGCTAAAATGATAGTCATAAAATACAATTATCACATAATTGAAAAGGGAAGTGTAGAGACATTTTCTGAATAAACTGAAGATTTTGTATAATCTATTTGTATAAAATAAAGGAAATTCATAGAAAAAATTAAAAATTGAAGATTTTTGTGGTTATTTTCACATATACAATGGTATGCATGCAAATACAATTAGAATGTAATTGCAAAAAAAGTGGAGACATTTTCCTATAAAACTGAAGATTTTCCTTGAGCATATGTATGATAAAATTGATAAGGTAATTTATGAAATTGAAGATTTTTTGAAAAGAAACTCAGATGCAATGATAAGCATACAAATACAATTAGAATACAATTGAAAAAGGAACAGCAGATATTTTCTGATAAAATGAAGATTTTTTCTAACATATATATGATAAAATTGTGAATTACATAGGATAATTGATAAAATTGAAGATTTATTCAGAAAAAATTCTCAGATAAAATGATAGGCTTATGCATACAATTAGAATACAATTGAAAAAGGACGTGAAGTAATATTCTTTTAATTCTGAAGATTTTCATCTAACTTATGTATGATAAAATGGATGATAACTTAGGAAAATTAGTAAATTGAAGATTTTTGTGATAAAATCTCAGATACAATGAAAGGTATACAAATACAACTAGAAAGAAGTGAAAAAGAAAGTGGAGACATTTTCTGATAAAGCTGATGATTTTTGTATAACATTTCTGATTACATTATGGAAATTCATGTGAAAGTGTTAAAAGTTGCAGATTTTTGTTGGAATTTTCATAGATAAAATGGTTGGCATACAAATAAATAATAATATAGTAAAAGAAAAGGAAGTGGAGATATATTCTGAAAAATCTAAGGAATTTTCCATAACATGTATCTGATAGAATGATGGAAATTCATAGGAAAACTGTAAAATTTGAAAGTTTTTTGTGGTAATTTTCACAGATCCAATGATAGGATTACAAAGAAAATTAGAATGTAATTAAAAAAATTGAGACATTTTCAGATAAAACTGAAGATTTTCATCTAACAGATGTATGTTAAAATTGAGGATAACAAGATAATTTATAAAATTGAAGATATTTTGGAAAACATGAACTCAGATACAAGGATAGGCATACAAATAAAACTAGAGTATTACTGAAAAAGGAAGTTTACATATTTTTGTAAAGAACTGGATATTTTCATCTAACATATGTATGATAAAATTGAGGATTACATAAGATAATTGATAAAATTGAAATTTTATTTAGAAAAATACTCAGAAACAATGAACTGCATAAAAATACAAAAAAACTGGTCACATTTTGTGATAGAACTGAAGATTTTCATGTAACATGTATGATAAAATTAGGATTATATTGGATAACTGATAAAATTGAAGAATGCCTTTGAAAAATCTCAGATACAATGATAAGCATACAAATATAATTATCCCATAATTTAGAAAAGAAGTTGAGATATTTCTGATCAAACTGAAGATATTGTATAACATGTTTCATATAAAATAAGGGAAATTCATAGTAAAAATTTTAAAATTGAAGATGTTTGTAGTAATTTTCACAGATACAATGGTATGCATGCAAATACAATTAGAATGTAATTGCAAAAAGAAATGGAAACATTTTCCTATAAAACTGAAGATTTTCCTCTAACATATGTATCAAAAAATCGAAGATAACTTATGGCCATTCATGAAATTGAAGCTTTTTTTGTAAAAAAAAAAACCTCATATGCAATGATAAGTATAAAAATACAATGAGAAAACAATTCAAAAAGGAGACATTTTCTGATAAAACTGAAGATTTTTATCTAACATGTATGTTAAAATTGAGAATTACATATGATAATTTATAAAATTGAAGATTTATTCAGAAAAATACCTCAGATACAATTATAGGCATAAAAATACAATTAGAATACTACTGACAAATGATGTGGTGACATATTCTGTTAATTCTGAAGCTTTACATCTACCTTATGGATGATAAAACGGATGATAACATAGGAAAATTGATAAAATTGAAGATTTTTTGGATACAATCTCAGATTCAATGAAAGGTATACAAATACAACTATATATGAGTTAAAAAATTGGAGTTATTTTCTGAAAAAACTGAAGACTTTTGTCTACCATTTCTGATTAAATTATGAAAATTCATGTGAAATTGTGAAAGTGAAAATTTTTGTGGTAATTTTCACAGATACAATGGTTGGCATACAAATAAATAATATAGTTGAAAAAGGAACTGGAGATATTTTCTAATAAATCTGAAAAATTTTAAATGATATATATCAGATATGAGTATGGAAATTCTTAGAAAAAATGTAAAAATTTGAAGATTTTTGTGGTAATGTTCACAGATACAATGGTAGGCATACAAATACAACTAGAATATAATTGAAAAAATGAATAGAGACATTTTCTGATAAAACTGAAAATTTTCATCTAGCATGTATGTTAAAATTGAGGATTGCATAAGATAATTTATAAAATTGTAGGTATTTTGGAAAATGAAAACGCAGATACAAGGATAGGCATACAAATACAACTAGAGTATTATTGAAATGGAAATAGGAGACATTTTCATATAGAACTGAAGATTTTCATCTAACATATATGATAGAATTGTGGATTACATAAGATAATTGATAAAATTGAAGATTTATTTGGAAAAATACTCAGATACAATGACCTGCATACAAATACAATTAGAATATAATTGAAATAGAAAGTGGAGATATTTTCTGATAGAACTGAAGCTTTTCATCTAAAATATGGATGATAAAATTGAGGATTTTATAGGATAACTGATAAAATTTTAGAATTTTTTGAAAAAGCACTCTGATACACTGACGTGCATCCAAATAGAATTATCAGATAATTAAAAAGGAAAGTGGAGATATTTCTGGCAGAACTGAAGGTTTTAATCTAACATATGCACCATAAAATTGAGGATTACACATGATAATTGATAAAATTAAAGATTTTTTAAGAAAAACTCAGATACAATGATATGCATAAAAAAGAATTATCACATATTTGAAGATAAAGTAGAGATACCTTATGATGAAACTGTATATTTCATATGACATATTACTGATAAAGTAGGGGAAATTCAGAGGAAAAATTTCAAAATTGAAAATTTTTGTGGTAATTTTCACAGATACAATGATAGGCATACAAATACAATTAGAATGTAATCTAAAAATGAAGGGGAGATATTTTTATTTAAAATTGAAGATTTTCCTCTGAAATGTCTAAGATAAAATTGAGGATAAAAAGATAATTTATAAAAGTGAAGATTTTTTTGAAAAAAAAACTCATATACAAGGATAGGCATACAAATACTTTTAGAATATATTTGAAGAAGGAAGTGGAGACATTTTCATATAAAATGAAAGATTTTCATATAAAATATGTATGATAAAATGAGGATATCATAAGGTAATTTATAATATTAAAGATTTTTTGGAAAAACACTCATACAAAGGCATAGAAATTCAATTAGAATACAACTGAAAAAGGAAGTGAAGATATTTTCTGAAAAACTGGTTTTCATCTAACATAGGTATGATAAAATTGAGGATTATTCAATTGGCAAAGTTGAAGATTTATTTGGACAAAACTCAGATACAATACAATTGGGCATAAAAATACAAGTAGAATATAACTAAAAGAGACATGGAGTCATTTTCATATAAAACCGAGGATTTTCATCTAATATATGTATGATAAAAATGAGGATAACATAACATAACTAATAAAATTGTTTTTTTAAAAAAAAACCTCAGATACATTGATAGGAATAAAATACAATTAGAATGAAATTGAAAAGCGAAATGGAGACATTTTCAAAGTAATAAAGATTTTCATTTAATATATGTATGATAAAATTGAGGAAAACATAAGATAATGTATAAAATTGAAGATTTTTTGAAAAAGTATCAAATACAATTATAACCATACAAATATAATTAGAATTCAATTTAAAAGAGAAGTGGAGACATTTTATGATAGAACTGAGAATTTTCATCTAAAATCACATAGTAAAATTGCTGATTAAATAGGATCTGATCAAATTAAAGATTTTGTTTTTGGAAAAACCTCACATAAAATGATAAGAATACAAATAGAATTATCAGATAATTGAAAAGGAATTGGAGATATTTTCTGATAAAAATAAAGATTTTGTATAACATTTCTGATAAAGTAAGGGAAATTCATAGGAAAAATTTAGATTTTCATCTAAAATATGTACGATAACATTAAGGATTACATAGGATAACTGATAAAATTTTACATTTTTTTTTTAAAAACACTCAGATGAAATGTTAGGCATCCAAATAGAATTAGAATGTAATTGAAAAGGAAAGTGGAGATATTTTCTGGTAGAACTGAAGATTTTAATCTAACATGTATCATAAAATTGAGGATTACATATGATAACTGATGAAATTGATGATTTGGAAAAAAAACTCAGATAAAATGATCAGCATACAAATAGAATTATCAAATTTTAAAAAATGATGTAGAGACATTTTCTGACAAAACTGATGATTTTGTACAACATGTTACTGATAAAGTAAGGGAAAGTTATAGGAAAAATTTAAAAATTGAATATTTTTGTAGTAATTTTCACAGATACAATGGTAGGAATACAAATACAATTAGAATGCAACCTAAATATGAAGTGGAGATATTTTTATTTAAAAATGAAGATTTTTCTCTAAAATATCTGAGATAAAATTGAGAATAACGTTAGATAATTTATAATATTGAAGAATTTTTTGAAAAAACTCAGATACAATGATAGGTAGACAAGTACGTTTAGAATATAATTGAAGGAGGAAGTGGAGACATTTTCATATACAACAAAAGATTTCCATATAACATACCTATGATAAAATAAGGATACTATAAGGTAATTTTTAAAATTAAAGACTTTTTTGGAAAAAATACAAATGAAAAAGGAAGTAGAGATAATTTTGATAGAACTGAAGTTTTTCATCAAAAATATGCATGATAATATTGAGGATTACATAGGGTAACTGATAAAATTAAAGATTAAAAAAACCTCAGATCCAACAATAGACATCCAAATATGACTGGAATATAATTGATAAAGTAAGTGGAGATATTTTCTGGTGAACTGAAGATTTTAATCTAACACACACACACACACACACACACACACACACACACACACACACATATATATATATATATATATATATATATATATATAATTGAGGATTATGTATGATAACTGATAAAATTGAAGATTTTTTGGAATAAACTCAGATACAATGAAAGGCATACAAATAGAATTATCTCTTAATTGGAAATGAAGTGGAGATATTTTCTGACAGACCTGAAGATTTCATATAACATAATTCTGGTAAAGTAAGGGAAAATCATAGGAAAAATTTAAAAATTGAAGATTATTGGGGTAATTTTCACAGATACAATGTTAGGCAAACAAATACAATTAAAATGTAATCTAAAGATGAAGTGGAGACATCTTTATTTAAAATTGAAGATTTTCCTCTAAAATATCTATGATAAAATTCAGGATAACATAAGATAATTTTTAAATCTGAAGATATTTTTGAAAAAGAAAACTCACTTACAATGATAGGCATACAAATACAATTAGTATATAGTTGAAAAAGGAACTGAACACATTTTCTGATAGAACTGAAGATTTTTATCTAGCACATGTATGATAAAATTGAGGATTACATATGATTACTGATAAAATTGAAAATTTATTTTGAAAAAGCTCAGATACACTGATAGGCAAACAAATAGAATTATCTCATATTTGAAAATGAAGGGGAGACATTTTCTGAAAGAACAGAAAATTTTTGTGGTAATTTTCACAGATACAATGGTAGGCAAACAAATATAATTAGAATGTAATCAAAAAACGAAGAGGAGACATATTCAGATAAAACTGAATATTTTCGTCTAACATATGTTTGAGAAAATAGAGGATTATTAGGGTAATTGTTTAAATTGAAGATTTATTTGGACAAAACTTTGATACAATGATAGGCATTAAAATAGAAATAGAATATAACTAAACCAACATGAAGATATTTTCATATAAAACTGAAGATTTTCATATAATATATGAATGATAAAAATAAAGATAACATTATGTAATTTATAAAATTTAATATCTATTTAAAAAAACTCACATACCTCAGATACATTGATAGGTATATAAATACAATTAGAATGTAACAGAAAAAGGAATTTGAGATATTTTCATAAAGTAATGAAGATTTTCATCTAACATATGTATCATAAAATTGAGGATAACATAAGATAATGTATAAAATTGAAGATTTTTTAAAAAAACTGAAATACAATCATAACCATAGAAATAAAATTAGAATTCAATTGAAAAAGGAAGTCGAGACATTTTATGAAAGAACTGAAGGTTTTCATCTAAAAAATGCATGATAAAATTGAGGATTACATAGGATATCTGATAAAATTGAAAATATTTTTCTGAAAAACTCAGATACAATGATAGGTGTACAAACATAATTATCCCATGATTGAAAAGTAAATGGATGTATTTTCTGATAAAACTAAAGATTTTGTATAGCATATTTCCGATAAAGTAAGTGAAATTCATAGGAAAATCAAAGAATTGAAGATTTTTGTGGTAATTTTCACACATACAATGGTATGCAGGCAAATACCATTAGAATGTAATTGTAAAAGGATGTGGAGACATTTTCCTATAAAACTGAAGATTTATCTCTAACAGTATATGATAAAATTGAGAAATACTTAGGATAATTTATAAAATTGAAGAATTTTTTAGCAAAAAAACTCAGATGCAATGTTAAGATTACAAAGACTATTAGAATACTATGGAAAAAGGAAGACAAGCCATTTTCTGATAAAACTGAAGATTTTCATTTAAAATATGTATGATACAATTGAGGATTACATAGGATAATTTATTAAATTGAAGATTTTCTAAGTAAATTCTCAGATACATGGATAGGTATACAAATTTAATAAGAATATAATTGAAAAGGTAGCTGGAGACATTTTAGTATAAAACTTAAGATTTTTACCTAACATATGTATGATAAAATGGATAATATAGAAAAATTGATAAAATTGAAGGTGTTTTGATAAAATCTCAGATATGCTTAAAGGCATATTAATACAATTAGGATATAAGTGAAAAAGAAAGTGGAGATATTTTATGATAAATCTGGGGAATTTTGCCTAACATATATCTGATAAAATTATTGAAATTCATAGGAAAACAGTAAAATTTAAACTTTTTGTTGTAATTTTCACAGATAATATGATAGGCTTACAAACAATTAGAATGTAATTGAAGATATTTTTGGAAAAATCTCACATACAAACATAGGCACAAAATAGAATTATCAGATAATTGAAACAGAAGTGGTGCATTTTCTGATAAAATTATAGATTTCATATAACGTATTTCTGATAAAGTAAGGGAAATTCAGAAGAAAAATTAAAAATTGAAGATATTTGTGGTAATTTTCACAGATACAATGGTAAGCATACAAATAAAATTAGAATGTAATTGAAAAACAAGTGTAGCCAAATTCAAATAAAACTGAAGATTTTCCTCTAATATATGTATGATATAATTGAGGAAAAGTTAGGATAATTTATAAAACTGATTATTTTTTTGAAAAATACTCAGATACAATGACAAGATTATAAAGAATATTACAACACAATTGAAAGATTAAGATGAGACATTTTCTGATAAATCTGAATATTTTCAATTAAGATATGTATGATAACAGTGAGGATTACAGAGGATAACAGATTAAATTGAAGATTTTTTTAGAAAATATTTTGTGCCAATTACAACAAAAATCTACAAATTTTACAGTTTTCCTATGAATTTTCATAATTTTATCCGATATATGTTATGCAAAATTCTTTTGATTTATTAGAAAATATCTCCAGTTCCTTTTTCAACTATTTTATTATTTAAGTTAAATTTTAAAATTTAACTATTTATTATTAACGTATCTGTGAAAATTACAATAAACATCTTCAAAGTTTAACATTTTCTCATAAATTTCCATAATTTTATCAGAAATATTATAGAAGTCATCAGTTTTATCAGATAATATCTCCACTTTCTTTTTCACTTATAATCATATTGTTTTTGTATGCCTTTCATTGAATCTGAGATTTTATCCAAAAATATCTTCAATTTTATCAATTTTCTTATGTTATCATTCATTTTATCATATTTAAGTTACATGTAAATCTTTAGAATTAACAGAATATGTCTCCTCTTCCTTTTCAATTGTATTCTAATTGTATTTGTATACCTATCATTGTATCTGAGTTTTTTCTGAATAAATCTTCATTTTTATCAATTATGCTATGTAATCCTCAATTTTATCATACATTTGTTAGAAGAAAATCTTCAATTTTATCAGAATATGTCTCCTCTTCTTTTTTCAATTGTATTCTAAGTGTATTTGTATGCTTATCATTGCAACTGAGATTTTTTTTCAAAAAATCTTTGATGGTATAAATTATATTATCCTCAATTTTAACATATGTATATTTGAGGATTTTCTTCAGTTTTATAGGAAAATGGCTCCAATTAATTTTTCAATTATGTTCTAATTGAATTTGTATGCTTACCATTGTATCTTTGAAAATTACCTCAAACATCTTTAATTTTTAAAATTTAACTATGATTTTCCCTAACTTTATCTGAAATATGTTATACAAAATCTTCTGTTTTAACAGAAAATGTCTCTATTCCTTTTTTCAATTACATTCTAATTGTGTTTTAATCCTACCTTTGTATGTGTGAAAATTACCACAAAAATCTTCAAGTTTTAACATTTTTACATGGATTTCCAAAATTTTATTAGAAATATTATACAAAAATGTTCAGTTTTATCAGAAAATATCTCCACTTTCTTTTTCACTTATATTCTCATTGTATTAGTATACCTTTAATTATATCTGAGATTTTTATCACAAAAAACTTCAATTTTAACAAGTTTCCTATGTTATCATCCATTTTATCATACATATGTTAGGTGAAAATCTTAAGCTTTATTCAAAATGTCTCCAGCTACTTTTCATTTATATTGTTATATTTGTATGCCTATCCTTGTATCTGAAAATTTTCTAAGAAATTCTTCAATTTTATCAGTTATCTTATGTAATCCTCATTGCATCTGAGTTTTTTTTGCAAAATATACTTCAATTTTATAAATTATCCTAAGATTTCCTCACTTTTTTCAAACATATCTTAGAGGAAAATCTTCAGTTTTATAGGAAAAATGTTTCCACATCATTTTAAAATTACATTCTAATCATATTTGTATGGCTACCATTGTATCTGTGAAAATTACCACAAAAGTCTTCTAATTTTACAGTTTTCTTATGAATTTCCATAATTTTATCAGACATACATTATGGAAAATATCACCATTTCCTTTTTCAGCTATATTATTTTTATATGCCTACCATTTATCTGTGAAAATTATGACAAAAATCTTCAAATTTCAACATTTTGACATGAATTTCCATAATTTACTCAGAAATGATATACAAAAATCTTCATTTTTACCAGAAAATATCTCCACTTTCTGTTTCACTTATTTATAGTTGTATTTGTATGCCTTTCATTGTATCTGTGATTCTATAACATAAATCTTCAATTTTATCAATTTTCCTATGTTATCCATTTTATCATATATGTTAGATGTAAATCTTCAGAATTATCAGAATATATCTCCACGTCATTTTTTTCAATTGTATTCTAACAGAATTTGCATGCCTATTATTGTATCCAATTTTTTCTGAATAAATCTTCAATTTATCAATTATCCTTTGTATTTCTCAATTTTATCATATATATGTTAGATAAAAATATTCAGTTTTATCACAAAATATCTCCTCTTCCTTTTTCAATCGTTTTGTAATTGTATTTGTATGCTTATCATTGAATCTGAGTTTTTTCCAAAAAATCTTCAATTTCATAAATTAAGTTATTGAAGATTTTTTTTAGAAAAAGCTCAGATACATTGATAGAAATACAAATAGAAATATCTCATAATTAAAAATGAAGTGGAGACATTTTCTGACAAAACTGAAGATTTTGTATAACATATTTCTGATAAAGTAAGGGAAATTCATAGGAAAAATACAAAAATTGAAGATTTTTGTGGTAATTTACACAGATACAATGGAAGGGATACAAATACAATTAAAATATAATTGGAAAATCAAGTGGAGACATTTTCGATTAAAATTGAAGATTTTCCTCTAACATGTCTATGATAAAATTGAGGATAACTTAAGATAATAATATACAAAATTGAATTGTTTTTTAAAAACCACAGATACAATGATAGGCATACAAATAAAAATAGAAAATAATGAAAACAGATGTGAAGACATCTTCATATAAAAGTGAAGATTTCATCCAATATATGTACGAAAAAATTAAGGATAACAACGTAATATATAAAATTAAATATCTATTTAAAACTCACATACCATCATAGGCATATACATATAATTAGAATGTAATTGAAAAAGAAGTGGAGATATTTTCACAATGAACTGAAGCTTTTCGTCCAACATATGTATGAAAAAATTGGGGATAACAGGAGACAAGTATAAAATTGAAGATTTTTTGAAAAAACTGAAATAAAATGATAACCATAGAAATAAAATTAGAATTCAATTGAGAAAGTAAGTGGATTATATAAGATATCTGACAAAATTGAAGATTTTTTGGAAAAATCTCACACACAATGATAGGCATACAAATACAATTATCACATAATTGAAAAGTAAGTGGACATATTTTCTGATAAAAATAAAGATTTTGTATAACATTTCTGATAAAGTAAGGGAAATTCATAGGAAAATTTTAAAAATTGAAGATTTTTGTGGTAATTTTCACAGACACAATGGTACGCATACAAGTATAATTAGAATGTAATTGTAAAAGGATGTGGAGATATTTTCCTTTAAAACTGAAGATTTTCCTCTAATATATGTTTGATAAAATTGACAAAAACTTACGATAATTTATAAAATTGAAAATTATTTTGCAAAAAAACGCAGATGCAATGATAAGTTTACAAAGACTATTAGAATACATTTGAAAAAGGAAGACGAGACATTTTCTGATAAAACTGAAGATTTTCATTTATCATATGTATGATAAAATTGAGGATTACATAGGATAAATGATTAAATTGAACATTTTCTTAGAAAATTCTCACATACAAGGATAGGCATAAAAACACAATTAAAATATAATTGAAAAAGTAGCTGGAGACAATTTTGCACAAAACGAGATTTTCACTTAACATATGTATGATAAAAATGGATGGTAACATAGAAAACTTGATAATATTGAAGGTTTTTAATTAAATCTCAGATATACTTAAAGGCATACTAATACAATTAGAATATAATTGAAAAAGTGAAGATATTTTCTGATAAGACTGAAGACTTTTGTATAACTTTTCTAATAAAATTATGGAAATTCATGTGAAAATATTAAATTTTGAAAATTTTTGTGGAAATATTGACAGAATGGTAGTCACAGAAATAAATCATAATACAGTTATAAAAGAAAGTGGAGATATTTTCTGATAAATCTGAAGAATTTTCCATAACATATATCAGATAAAATTATGGAAATACATAGGAAAAGTGTAAAATTTGAAGTTTTTGTGTGGTAATTTTCACTGATAAAATGACATGCTTACAACCACAATTAGAACATAATTAAAAAAAAGTAATAAAGATATTTTCTGATAAACTGAAGATTTTGTATAACATATTTCAGGTAAAGTAAGGGAAATTCATTGGAAAAATTTAAAAATTGAAGATTTTTGAGGTAATTTTCACAGATACAATGGTAAGCATACAAATACATTTAGAATGTAATTGAAAAAGGAACTGGAGCCATTTTCTTATAAAACTGAAGAAAATCCTCTAACATGTGTGTTAAAATTGAGTATAACATAAGATAATTTATAAAATTGAAGTCTTTTTGAAAAAAACTCAGATGCAATGATAAGCATACAAATACAGTTAGAATACAATTGAAAAAGGAAATGGAGACATTTTCTGATAAAACTGAAGATTTTCATCCAATATAGGTATGATAAAATTGAGGATTAAATAGAATAATAGATAAAATTGAAGATTTATTCAGAATAATACTCAGAGACAATGATAGGCATACAAATACAGTAAGAATACAATTGAAAAAGGAACAGGAGATATATTCTGTTAATTCTAAAGATTACGTCTAACTTATGTATAAAAAATGGATTATAACACAAGAAAACTGGTAAAATTGAAGATTGTTTTATAAAAGTCTCAGATTCAATGAAAGGCATACAAATACAATAAGATTAGAAGCGAAAAAGAAAGAGATGTTTTCTGATAAAACTAAATGTTTTATAAGTATTTGTTATAAAATTATGATAATTTATCAGAAAATGTTAAAATTTGAAGAGTTTTGTGGTAATTTTCACAGATAAAATGTTAGGTATACAAATAAATAATAATATATTTAAATAGGAAGTGGAGATATTTTCTAATAATTCTTAAGAATTTCACATAAAATATCTGATAAAATTATGGAAATTCATAGAAAACTGTAAAATTTGAAGATTTTTGTTGTAATTTTCACAGAAACAATGATAGGCTTACTAACACAATTAGAATGTAATTGATAAAAGAATAGAGACATTTTCTGATAAATCTGAAGATTTTCATCTAACAAATATATGTTAAAATTGAGGATAACATAAGATAAATTTATAAACTTGAAGATATTTTGGAAAACAAACCTCAGATACAAGGATAGGCATACAAATACAACTAGAGTATTATTGAAAAAGGAAGAGGAGACATTTTCGTAAAGAACTGAAGATTTTCTACATATATATCTCCACTTCCTATTTAAATATATTATTATTTATTTGTACACTTAACATTTTATCTGTGAAAATTACCACAAAAATCTTCAAATTTTAACATTTTCTGATAAATTATCATAATTTTATAACAAATACTTACAAAACATTTAGTTTTATAAGAAAACATCTCCACTTTCTTTTTCACTTATAATCTTATTGTATTTGTATGCCTTTCATTGAATCTGAGATTTTTATAAAACAATCTTCAATTTTACCAGTTTTCTTGTGTTATAATCCATTTTTCATACATAAGTTAGATGTAATCTTTAGAATTAACAGAATATGTATATGTATAAATATATATATATATATATATATATATATATATATATATATATATATATATATATATCTCCTATATATATATATGACAAAACTGAGGATTACATAGGATACCTGATAAAATTGAAGATTTTCTTAGAAAAATCTCACATACAATGATAGGCATAGAAATGAAATTAGAATAGAATTGAAAAAGGATGTGGAGATATTTTTGTATAAAACTGAAGATTTTCATCTAACATATGTATGATAAAATTGAGGATAACATGAGATAATTTTTAAAACTGAAGATTTCTTTGAAAAACAAAACTCAGATACAATGATAGGCAAAGAAATAAAATTACAATAAATATGAAAAATTAAATGGAGACATTTTGTGATAGAACTGAAGATTTTCATCAAAGATATGTATGGTAAAATTGAGGATTACATAAGATATATGATAAATTTGAAGATTTCTTGGAAAAATCTCAGATACAATGATAGGCATATAAATACAATTATCACATAATTGAAAAAGGAAGTGGAGACATTTTCTGATAAAAGTAAGATTACATATAACATATTTCTAATAAAGTAAGGGAAATTCAAAGGAAAAATTTAAAAATTGAAGATTTTTGTGGTTATTTTCACAGATACAATGGCAAGCATACAAATACAATTAGAATGTAATTGAAAAAGGAACTGGAACCATTTATCTATGAAACTGAAGATTTTCCTCTAATATATGTGTGATAAAATTGAGGAAAACTTAGGATAATATATAAAATTGATGACTTTTTTTGCAGAAAACTCATATGAATGATATCATAAAAACAAAATTAGAATAAATTTGAAAAGGGAGGAGGATACATTTTCTGATAAAACTGAAGATTTTTATCTAACATATATATATATATATATATATGATAAAATTAAGAATTACATAGAGTAATTTATAAAACTTAAGATTAATTCAGAGAAAATTTGGATACACTCAGAGGCTTAAGAATAGAATTTGAATACAATTTAAAAAGGTAGAGGAGGCATTTTCTGATAAAACTGATGATTTTTATCTAACATATGTAAAATAAAATGGAGAATTACATTGGATAATTGATAAAATTGAACATTTCTTCAGAGAAAACTCGGATACCATGATAGGCATACAAATACAATTAGAATACAATTGAAAGAGGACATGGAGACATATTCTATTAATTCTGAAGCTTTATATCTAACTTATGGATCATAAAATGGATAACATAGGAAAATTGATAAAATTGTAGATTTTTGTGATAAAATCTCAGATACAATGAAATGTATACAAATAAAACTAAAAATAAGTGAAAGTAAGTGAAGACATTTTCTGATAAAACTGAAGATTTTCATCTAACATATGTATGTTTAAATTCAGGATAACATAAGATAATTTATAAAATTGAAGACATTTTGGAAAACAAAAATTCAGATACAAGGCTAAGCATACAAATACAACTAGATTATTACTGAAAAATGAAGAGGACACAGTTATGTAAAGAACTGAAGATCTTCATCTAACATATGCATGACTAAATTGAGGATTATGTAAGATAATTGATAAAATTGAAGATTTATTTGTAAAAACACTCAGAAACAATGATCTGCATACAAATTCAATTAGAAGACAATTGAAAAGAGAAGTGGAGATATTTTCTGATAGAACTGAAGATTTTCATCTAAAATATTCATGATAAAATTGAGTATTACATAGGATAAATGATTAAATTGAACATTTTCTTAGAAATTTCTGACATACAAGGATAGGAAAAAACACAATTAGAACATAATTGAAAAAGTAGCTGGAGACAATTTTGTATAAAACAATATTTTCAATTAACATATGTATGATAAAAATGGATGGTAACATAGAAAACTTGATAATATTGAAGGTTTTTTAATTAAATCTCAGATATACTAAAAGGCAAACTAAAACAATTTGAATACATGTGAAAAAGTGAAGATATTTTCTGATAAAACTGAAGATTTTTGTTTAAATTTCCTAATAAAATTATAGAAATTCATCTGAAAATATTAAAATTTGAAGATTTTTGTGGTAGTTTTGACAGAATGGTAGGCATACAAATAAATAATAACATGGTTATAAAAGGAAGTGGAGATATTTTCTGATAAATCTAAAGAATTTTCCATAACATATATCTGATAAAATTATAGAAATTCATAGGAAAAATATAAAATTTGCAGTTTTTATGTGGTAATATTCACAGATAAAATGATAGGCTTACAACCACAATTAGAACATAATTTAAAAAAGGAATAGAGATATTTATTGATAAAACTGAAGATTTTATATAACATATTTCAGGTAAAGTAAGGGAAATTCATTGGAAAAATTTAAAAATTGAAGATTTTCGAGGTAATTTTCAAAGATACAATGGTAAGCATACAAATACAATTAGAATGTAATAGAAAAAGGAAGTGGAGACATTTTCTTATAAAACTGAAGATAATCCTTTAACATATGTGTGTTAAAATTGAGGATAACATAAGATAATTTATAAAAATGAAGTTTTTTTGAAAAAAACTCAGATGCAATGATAAGCATACAAATACAGTTAAAATACAATTGAAAAAGGAAGTGGAGACATTTTCTGATAAAACTGAAGATTTTCATCCAATATATATATGAAAAAATTGAGGATTGAATAGGATAATAAATAAAATTGAAGATTTATTCAGAATAATACTCAGAGTCACTGATAGGCATACAAATACAATTAGAATACAATTGTAAAAGGAACAGGAGATATATTCTGTTAATTCTAAAGATTTATGTCAAATTTATGTATGAAAAATGGATAATAACATTGGAAAATTGGTAAAATTGAAGATTTTTTGATAAAAATCTCATATTCAATGAAAGGCATACAAATACAATATGATTATAAGTGAAAAAGAAAGTGGAGATGTTTTCTGATAAAACTAAATGTTTTTGTATAGTATTTGTGATAAAATTAAGTTAAATTATGAGAAAATGTTAGAATTTGAAGATATTGTGGTAATTTTCGCAGATAAAATGTTAGGAATACAAATAAATAATAATAGAGTTAAAAAGGAATTGGAGATATTTTTTAATAAATCTTAAGAATTGTATATAATATATATATGATAAAATTATGGAAATTCATAGGAAAACAGTAAAATTCGAAGATTTTTGTTGTAATTTTCACAAAAACAATGATAGGCTTACAAACACAATAAGAATGTAATTGATAAAAGGAATAGAGACATTTTCTGAAAAAACTGAAGAATTTCATCTAACAAATATATGTTAAAATTGAGGATAACATAAGATAAATTATAAACTTGAAGATATATTGGAAAACAAAAGCTCAGTTACAAGGATAGGCATACAAATACAACTAGAGTATTATTGAAAAAGGAAGAGGAGACATTTTCATAAAGAACTGGGAATTTTCATCTCAAAAAATATATATATGATAAAACTGAGGATTGCATAGGATAACTGATACAATTGAAGATTTTCTTAGAAAAATCTCACATACAATGATAGGCATACAAATGCAATTAGAATAGAATTGAAAAAGGATATGGAGATATTTTTGTACAAAACTGAAGATCTTCTTCTAACATATATATGATAAAATTGAGGATAACATGAGATAATTTTCAAAACTGAAGATTTCTTTGAAAAACAAATCTCAAATACAATGATAGGCAAGGATATACAATGAGAATAAATATGAAAAATTAAATGAAGACATTTTGTTATAGAACTGAAGATTTTCATCAAAGATATATATGGAAAAACTGAGGATCACATAATAAAAATGATAAATTTGAAGATTTCGTGGAAAAATCTTAGATACAATGAAAGGCATACAAATAAAATTATCACATAATTGAAAAAGGAAGTGGAGACATTTTCTGATAAAAGTAAGATTACGCATAACATATTTCTGATAAAGTAAGGGAAATTCATAGAAAAAAATTAAAAATTGAAGATTTTTGTGGTTATTTTTACAGATACAATGGTAAGCATACAAATACAATTTGAATGTAATTGTAAAAGGAACTGGAACCATTTACCTATGAAACTAAAGATTTTCCTCTAATATATGTGTGATAAAGTTGAGGAAAACAGGATAATATATAAAATAGTTGATTTTTGCAGAAAAACTCAGATAAATATCATATAAATAAAATTAGAATAAATTTGAAAAGGGAAGAGGATACTTTTTCTGATAAAACTGAAGATTTTTATCTACCATGTGTATGACAAAAATGAGGATTATCTAGGATAATTGGTAAATTGAATTTGTTCAGACAAAATCCTTGGTTAAAATGTTAGGCATACAAATACAAATAGAATACAAATGTAAAAGGACGTGGAGACATATTCTCTTAATTCTGAAGCTTTATATCTAACTTATGTATGATAAAATAGATAATAATATAGGAAAACTAATGAAATTGTTGACTTTTTGATTATTCTCAGATACAGTGAAAGGCACACAAATACAACTATAAATAAGTGAAAATAAAAGTGGAGATATTTTCTGATAAAACTGAATATTTTGTTTAACATTTCTGATTAAATTAAGGAAATTTGTGTGAAAATTTGAAGATTCTTGTGGGAATTTTCACAGATACAATGGTAGACATACAAAAAATTATAATATAGTTGAAAAGGAAGTGGAGATATTTTCTGATAAGTCTTAGGAATATTGCATAACATATCTGATAAAATTATGGAAATTCATGGAAAAACTAAAATTTGAAGATTTTGTTATAATTTTCACAGATACAAAGGTAGGCATACAAATAAATAATAATATAGTTAAAAAAGAAAGTGGAGATATTTTCTGATAAATGTGAAAAATTTTGTATAATAAATACCTGATAAAATTATGGAAATTCATAAGAAAACTGTAAAATTTGAAGATTTTGTGGTAATTTTCACAGATACAATGATAGACTTACAAACACAATAAGAATGTAATTGAAAAAATAATAGAGACATTTTCTGATAAAATTGAAGATTTTCATCTAACATAAGTATTTTAAAATTGAGGATAACATAAGATAATTTATAATATTGAAGATATTTTAGAAATCAAAAACTCAGATACAAGGATAGGCATACAAATACAACTAGAGTATTATTGAAAAGGGAAGAGGACAAAGTTTTGTAAACAACTGAGGATTTTCATCTAACATAAGTATGATAAAATTCAGGATTACATATGAAAACTGATAAAATTGAAGATTTTCTTTGAAAAATCTCAGATACAATGATAAGCATACAAATACAATTATTACATAATTGAAAAGGAAGTGAAGTCATTTTCTGATAAAACTGATGATTTCATATAACATTTTGTATAAAATATGGAAATTCATAGAAAAATGTAAAAATGGAAGATTTTTGTGGTAATTTTCACAAACACAATGGTAAACATACAAATACAATTAGAATTTAATTTCAAAAAGAAATGGAGACATTTGCCTATAAAACTGAAGATTTTCCTCTAACATATGTATGATAAAATTGGGAATAACTTAAGGTAATTTATGAAAGTGAAGTTTTTTTTTTAAAATCTCAGATGTAATGATAAGTATTCAAAGACAATTAGGATACAAATGATAAAGGAAGAGGAGACATTTTCTGATAAAACTGAAGATTTTATCTAACATGGATGATAAAATTGAGAATTACATTGGATAATCTATAAAATTGAAGATTTATTCAAAAAAACTCTTATACAAAGATAGGCATACAAATACAATTATAATACAATTTACAAAGAACTTGGAATCATGTTCTGTTAATTATGAACATGGATTTTATCATCTTATGGATGATAAAATAGATAACATAGGAAAACTGATAAAATTTATGATTTTTGTGATAAAATCTCAGATACAATGAAAGGCATACAAATAAAACTATAAATAAGTGAAAAGAAAGGAGACATTTTCTGATAAAATTGAAAATTTTTGTATAACATTTCTCCTTAAGTTATGGAAATTCATGTGAAAATAAAAATTTGAAGATTTTTGTGGTGATTTTCACAGATACCATGGTAAGCATACAAATACAAGTAGCATGTAATTGAAAAGGGAATTGGAGCCATTTTCCTAAAAACTGAAGATTTTCCTCTAAAATATGTGTGATAAAATTGAGGAAATCTTAGGATAGTTTAAAAAATTGATTAATTTTTGAAAAAAATTCAGATATAATGATAAATGCAAATACTATTAGAATTTAATTGAAAAAGAAAGATGAGACATTTTCTCATAACCTTGAAGATTTTCATTTAACATATGTATGAAAAATTTGAGTATTACATAGGATAACTGATTAAATTGAAGATATTCTGTAGAAAAGTCTCAGATACAATGATTGGAATACAAATACAATTGGAATATAATTGAAAAGGGAGGTAGAGATATTTTTGTATAAAAGTGAAGATATTCTGTAGAGAAGTCTCAGATACAATGATTGGCATACAAATACAATTGGAATATAATTGAAAAGGGAGGTAGAGATATTTTTGTATAAAAGTGAAAATTTTCATCTATCATATGTATGATAAAATTGGGGATAACAAGATAATTTTTAAATCTGAAGATATTTTTTAAAAATGAAAATCAGATACAATGATAGGCAAACAATTACTATTAGAATACAACTTAAAAAGGAAATGCACACATTTTGTAATAGAACTAAAGATTTTCATCAAACATATATATGATAAAATTGAGGATTACATAGGATAACTGATAAAATTCAAGATTTTCTTTGAAAAATCTCAGATACAATGATAGGCATACAAATCACATAATTGAAAAAGGAAGTGGATAAAATTTCTGATAAAACTGAAGATTTCATATAACATATTTCATACAAAATAAGAGAAATTCATAGAAAAAATTTAAGAATTGATGACTTTTGTGGTAATTTTCACAGATACAATGGTAAACATAAGAACACAGTTCGAATGTAATTGCAAAAAGAAGAGGAGACATTTTCCTATAAAACTGAAGATTTTCCTCTAACATACATATAATAAAATTGAGGATAACTTAAAATAATTTATGAAATTGGAGATTTTTTTGAAAAAAAACTCAGATGCAATGATAAGCATACAAATACAATTAGAATACAATTAAAAAAGTAAGAGGAGACATTTTCTGATAAAACTGAAGATTTTTATCTAAATTGTATGATAAAATTGAGAATTACATAGGATAATCGATAAAATTGAAGATTTATTCAGAAAAAAACTCAGATGCAATGATAGGCATACAAATACAATTAGAATACAATTGAAAAAGGATGTGGAGACATATTGTCTTAATTCAGAAAGTTTATATCTAACTTATGGATGGTAAAATGGATGATAACATGGGATAATTGATAAAAAATTGAAGATTATTTGATAAAATCTAAGATACAATGAAAGGCATACAAATACAACTATAAATAAGTGAAAAAAGTAGAGACATTTTCTGATAAAACTGAAGTTTTGCATAACATTTCTGATTAAATTAAGGAAATTCATGTGAAAATGTGAAAATTTGAAGATTTTGTGGTAATTTTCACAGATACAATGGTAGGCATACAAATAAATAATAATATAATTTAAAAGTAAGTGGAGATATTTTCTGAAAAATCTGAGGAATTTTGCATAACATATATATGATAAGATTAAGGAAATTGATAGGAAAACTGTAAAATTAAAAGATATTTGTGGTAATTTTCACAGATACAATAGTAGGCATACAAATAAATAATAATATAGTTGAAAAAGGAAGTGGAGATATTTTCTGATATATCTGAGGAAATGTTCATAACATATCTGATAAAACTATGGAAATGTATAAGAAAATTAAATTTGAGGATTAGTGGTAATTTTCTCAGATACATTGATAGGCTTACAAACACAATTAGAATGCAATTGAGAATAGAATAGAGACATTTTCTGATAAAACTGAAAATTTTCATCTAACATATGTATGTTAAAATTAAGGATTATATAAGATGATTTATAAAATTGAAGATATTTTGGAAAACAAAAACTGAGATACAAAAATAGGCATACAAGTACAAACAGTATTATTGAAAAAGGAAGAGGACACATTTCTGTAAAGAACAGAATATTTTCATCTAACATATATATGATAAAATTGAGGGTTGCATAAGATAATTGATAAAATTGAAGATTTACCTGGAAAAATACTCAGATAAAATGATCTACATAGAAATACAATTAGAATATAGTTGAAAAGGTAAGTGGAGATATATTCTGATAGAACTGAAAATTTTCATCTAAAATATGCATGATAAAATTGTGGTTTGCATATGATAACTGATAAAATTGAAGACTTTTTTGAAAAAATCTGATACAATAATGGGCATACAAATATAATTTTCACATATTTGAAAATGAAGTGAAGACATTTTCTGACAAAACTTAAGATTTTGTATAACATATTATTGAAAAAGTAAGGGAAAGTCATAGGAAAAATTTAAGCATTGGAAATTTTTCTGTTAATTTTCACAGATACAATGGTAGGCATACAAATTCAGTTTGAATGTAATCTAAAAATGAAGTGGAGATATTTTTATTTAAAATTGAAGATTTTCTTCTATAATGTCTATGATAAAATTGAGGATAACTGAAGATAATTTATAAAATTGAAGATTTTTTTGAAAAAATCAGATACAGTTACAGGCATAAAAATACATTTAGAATATAATTGAAGGAGGAAGTGGAGACATTTTCATATAAACTCAAGATTTTCATATAACATATGTATGAGAAAATTGAGGATAACATAAGGTAATTTATAAAATTAAAGATTTTTTTGTTTTTTATTTTTATTTTCTATAAAATATATATAATTTATATTTTATAATTTATATATTATATAATTTATATATTTTATATATTTATAAATATATAAAACATAGGATGTGAAGAATTTTTTTTGGATTCCTCTGTTTCTGTTGTTATATCTAACTTTTTTTTTAATTTTTATTTTCTATATTCTATGTTTACATTCCAAAGGCTTTCCCCTTTCCCAGTTCCCCCCTCCCTATGTCCCATATTTCCTCTCCCCCCAACTATTCCCCAAACATTCCCCCTGCTCCCACGGTTTCTCTACAAAACTGGATCCAATCTTTCCAGGCCCAGGGTTCTCTCCTTTCTTCTTGGGAATCATTTGACTTGCTAATTGTGCCTTGAGTATTTAGGGCTTCTGGGCTCATTAATATCCACTTATCAGTGATTGCATTTCATGTGTATTCTTTTGTGATTGGGTTAGCTCACTCAGGATGATATTTTCCAGGTCTAACCATTTACCTACAAATTGCATGAATTCATTATTTTTAATTGCTGTGTAGTATTCCATTGTATAAATATACCACATTTTCTGTATCCATTCCTCCTTTGAGGGATATTTGGGCTCCTTCCAATTTCTGGCTATTATAAACAAGGCTGCTATAAACATAGTGGAGCATGTGTCTTTATTGTATGCAGGGGAATCCTCTGTGTATAGGCCCAGGAGTGGTATGCCAGGGTCCTCTGGAAGTGACATGCCCAATTTTCTGAGGAACCGCCAAACTGATTTCCATAGTGGTTTTACAATTTTCAATCCCACCAACAGTGGAGGAGTGTTCCTCTTTCTCCACATCCTCGCCAGCACTTGTGTCTCTTGAGTTTTTAATCTTAGCCA
Source organism: Apodemus agrarius (assembly GCA_964023405.1). NCBI lineage: Eukaryota > Metazoa > Chordata > Mammalia > Rodentia > Muridae > Apodemus > Apodemus agrarius. Next base: position 89,067,957 of record OZ030018.1, on the reverse strand, counting down.
TTCTGACTGGTGTGAGGTGGAATCTCAGGATTGTTTTGATTTGCATTTTCCTGATGACTAATGATGTTGAACATCTCTTAAGTTGTTTCTCGGCCATCCACATTTCTTCTGGTGAAAATTCTTTGTTTAGCTCTGTACCCCATTTTTTCATAGGGTTATTTGGTTCTTTGGGGTCTAACTTCTTGAGTTCTTTGTACATATTGGATATTAGACTTCCGATGGATGTGGGATTGGTGAAAATCTTTTCCCACTTTGTTGGTTGCTGTTTTGTCCTTCTGACAGTGTCCTTTGCCTTGCATAAACTTTGTAATTTTATGAGGTCCCATTTGTCAATTCTTGATCTTAGTGCGTAAGCTATTGGTGTTCTGTTCAGGAACATTTCCCCTGTGCCCATTTCCTCCAGGGTCTTCCCAAGTTTCTTTTCTAATAGTTTCAGTGTGCCTGGTTTTATGTGGAGATCCTTTATCCACTTGGAGTTGACCTTAGTGCAAATAGATAAGAGTGGGTCAATTCGCATTCTTCTGCATGTTGACCTCCAGTTGAACCAGCACCATTTGTTGAACAGGCTATCTTTATTCCATCAGATGGTTGTGGCTCTTTTATCAAAGATCAAGTGACCATAAGCTGTGGGTTAATTTCTGGGTCTTCAATCATATTCCATTGATCTACTTGCCTGTTGCTGTAACAATACCATGCAGTTTTTAACACAATTGCTCTGTAGTACTGCTTAAGGTCAAGGATATAGATTCCCCCAGAAGTCCTTTTATAGTTGAGAAGAGTTTTAGCTATCCTGGGTTTTTTGTTGCTCCAGATGAATTTGAGAATTGCTCTTTTTATATCTATGAAGAATTGAGTTGGGATTTTGATGGGGATCGCACTGAATCTCTAGATTGCTTTTGGCAAGATGGCCATTTTTACTATATTGATCCTGCCAATCCAGTAGCAAGAAATATTTTTCCATATTCTGAGGTCTTCTTTGATTTCTTTCTTCAAGGACTTGAAGTTCCAGTCATACAGATCTTTCGCTTGTTTTGTTAGAGTTACGCCAAGGTACTTTATGTTGTTTGTGGCTATTGTGAAGGGTGTTATTTCTCTAACTTCTTTCTCAGCCTGCTTGTTCTTTGAGTACAAGAACGCTACTGATTTGCTTGAGTTAATTTTATAACCAGCCACTTTGCTGAAGTTGTTTATCAGCTGTAGAAGTTCTCTGGTGGAGTTTTTTGGGTTGCTTAAGTAAACTATCATATCGTCTGCAAATAATGATACTTTGACTTCTTCCTTTCCAATTTGTATCCCTTTGACTTCCTTATGTTGTCTAATTGCTCTCGCTAGAACTTCAAGTACTATATTGAAAAGATATGGAGAGAGAGGACAGCCTTGTCTAGTCCCTGATTTTAGTGGGATTGCTTCAAGTTTCTCTCCATTTATTTTGATGTTGGCTACTGGTTTGCTGTAGATTGCTTTTACTATGTTTAGGTATGGGCCTTGAATTCCTGCTCTTTCCAAGACTTTTAGCATGAAAGGATGCTGAATTTTGTTGAATGCTTTTTCGGTATCTAATGAGATGACCATGTGCTTTTTTCTTTTAGTTTGTTTATGTAGTGGATTACATTGATGGATTTCCGTATATTGATCCATCCCTGCATCCCTGGATTGAAGCCTACTTGATCATGGTGAATGATTGTTTTGATGTCCTCTTGGATTTGGTTGGTAAGAATTTTATTTAGTATTTTTGCATCGATATTCATAAGAGAAATTGGCCTGTAGTTCTCTTTCTTTGTTGGATCTTTTTGTGGTTTAGGTATTAGTGTAACTGTGGCTTCGAAGAATGAGTTGGGCAGTGTCCCTTCGTTCTCTATTTTGTGGAATAGTTTGAAAAGCATTGGTGTTAAGTCTTCTTTGAAGGTCTGGTAGAATTCTGCACTAAAACCATCTGGTCCCGTACTTTTTTTTGGTTGGGAGGCTTTCTATAACCCCTTCTATTTCTTTAGGGGTTATGGGACTATTTAGCTGATCTACTTGATGCTGATTTAATTTTGGTATTTGGTATCTGTCTAGGAAATTGTCCATTTCCTCCAGATTCTCCAGTTGTTTTGAGTATAGACCTTTGTAGTAGGATCTGATGATCTTTTGAATTTCCTCAGTTTCTATTGTTATGTCTCCCTTTTCATTTCTAATTTTGTTAATTTGTATACTATCTCTGTGTCCTTTGGTTAGTCTGGCTAAGGGTTTATCTATCTTGTTGATTTTCTCAAAGAACCACCTACTGGTCCTGTTGATTCTTTGTATGGTTCTCTTTGTTTCTACTTGATTGATTTCAGCCCTAAGTTTGGTGATTTCTTGTCTTCTACTCCTCCTGGGTGAATTAACTTCTTTTTCTTCCAGGACTTTAAGGTGTGCCGTTAAGTTGCTAGTGTATGCTTTCTCCAGTTTCTTTTTGGATGCACTTAGAGCTATGAGTTTTCCTCTTAACACTGCTTTCATTGTGTCCCATAGATTTGGGTAGGTTGTACCTTCATTTTCATTGAATTCTAAAAAGTCTTTGATTTCTTTTTTTATTTCTTCCTTGTCCAAGGTGTCATTGAGTAAAGTATTGTTCAGTTTCCATGTGTATGTGGGCTTTCTGTTGTTTTTCTTGCTATTAAAGACCACTTTTACTCCACAGTGATATAATTGAAGGAGGAAATGGAGACATTTTCATATAAAACTCAAGATTTTCATATAATATACGTATGATAAAATGTGGATATCATAAGGTAATTTATAAAATTAAAGATTTTTTGGGAAAACACAATTGACAAAGGACGTGGAGACATATTATGTTAATTCTGAAGGTTTACATCTACCTATGGATGATAAAATGTATGATAACATAGGAAAATTGATAAAATTGAAGATTTTTGGGATAAAATCTCAAATACAGTGAAAGGCATACTAATTCAACTGTAAATAAGTGAAAAATAAAGGAGACATTTTCTGATAAAATTAAGATTTTTGTATAACATTTCTGATTAAATTATGGAAATTCATGTGAAAATGTGAAAATTTGAAGATTCTGTGGTAATTTTCACAGATACAATGGTCGGCATACAAATAAATAATAATATAGTTAAAAAGGAATTGGAGATACTTTCTGATAAATCTGAGGAATTTTGCATACCATATATCTTCTAAAATTATGGAAATTCATAGGAAAACAGTAAAATTTGAAGCTTTTTGTGGAAATTTTCACAGATACAATGGGAGGCATACAAATAAATAATAATATAGTTGAATAAGGAAGTGGAGAAGTTTGCATAATATATATCTGATAAAATTATGGAAATTGATAAGAAAACTGTAAAATATGAAGATTTTTGTGGTAATTTTTACAAATACAATGATGGGCTTACAAACACAATTAGAATGTAATTGAAAAAAGGAATAGAGACATTTTCTGATAAAACTGAAGATTTTCATCTAACGAATGTATGAGAATTGAGGATAACAAAGGATAATTTATAAAATTGAAGATATTTTACAAAACAAAAACTCAAATACAAGGACAGGAATACAAATATAACTAGAGTATTATTGAAAAAGGAAGAGGACACATTTGTATAAAGAACTGAAGTTTTTGATCTTACACGTGTAAGATAAAATTGAGGATTACATAAGATAATTGATAAAATTGAAGATTTATTTGGAAAAATACTCAGATGTAATGATCTACATACAAATACAATTAGAATATAATTGCAAAAGGATGATAAAATTGACAATAACCTAAGTTAATTTATAAGATTGAAGATACTTTGAAAAAAACTCAGATGCAATGATAACCATACAAATTCAATTTGAATACAATTGAAAAAGATAGAGGATACATTTTCTGTTAAAACTGAAGATTTTTATCTAACATATGTATGATAAAATTGGGGATTACATACGATAATTGATAAAATTGAAGAATTATTCAGAAAAGTCTTGGATACAATGATAGTAATAAAAATTCAATTAGAATACAGTTGAAAAGGAAGTGCAGACATATTCTGTTAACTCTGAACATGTACATCTAACTTATATGATAAAATGGATGATAACATACTAAAACTGAAAACATTGAAGGTTTTTTGATAAAATCTCAGGTACAATGGGAGCCATACAGTTACAACTATATATATATATATATATATATATATATATATATATATAAGTGAAAAAGAGAGTGGAGATATTTTCTGATAAAACTGAAGATTTTTGTGTAACATTTCTGATAAAATTATGGAAATTCATGTGAAAATGTTAAAATTTGATGATATTTGTGGTAATTTTCACAGATACAATGGTAGGCATACAAATAATAATATAGTTGAAAAAGGAAGTAGAGACATTTTCTGATAAAGCTGAAGATTTTTGCATAACATTTCTCATAAAATTATGGAAAGCCATAGGAAAAGGGTACAATTTGAAGATTTATCTGGTAATTTTCAAAGATACAAGGAAAGGCTTACAAACACAATTAGAATGTAATTGAAAAAAGGAATAGAGACATTTTGTGATAAAACTGAAGATTTTCTTCTAACATATGTTTGCTAAAGTTGAGGATAACGTAAGATAATATATAAAATTGAAGATATTTTGGAAAACAAAAATTCAGATACAAGGATAGGCATGCAAATACGACTAGAGTATTATTGAAAAAGGAAGAGGACACATTTTTGTAAAGAACTGAAGATTTTCATCTAAAATGTAAGATGAAATTGAGGATTACATGAGATAACTGATAAAAATGAAGATTTTCTTTGAAAAATCTCGGATAAAATGATAGACATACAAATACAATTATATAATTAGAAAAGTAAGTGGAGACATTTTCTTATAAAACTGAGGATTTCATATAACATATGCCTCATATAAATTAAGGGAAATTCATAGAACCAATTTAAAAATTGAGGATTATTGTAGTAATTTTCACAGGTACAATGGAAAGCAAACAAATACAATTAGAATGAAATTGCAAAAAGAACTGAAGATGTTTTTCTATAAAACTCAATATTTCCTCTCACATATGTATGATAAAATTGAGGATAACTTAAGATAATTTATAAAATTGAAAATATTTTTAAAAACCCAGATGCAATGGTAAGCTTACATATACAATTTGAATATAATAGAAAAGGTGAGAGGATACATTTTCTGATAAAACTGAAGATTTTTATCTGACATATGTATGATAAAATTGAGGATTCCATAAAATAATTGATAAAATTGAAGACTTATTCAGAAAAATCTTGGAAACAATGATTGAAATAAAATTTAATTAGAATACATTTGAAAAGGAAGTGGAGATATGTTCTGTTAATTCTGAACATTTACATCTAACTTATATGATAAAAATGGATAACATAGGAAAATTGATAAACTTGAATATTTTATTAAAATCTCAGATACAATAAAAGGCATACAAATACAAATATAAATAATTGATAAAATCTCAGATACAATGAGAGCCATACAAATATAACTATATGTAAGTGCTAAAGAATATGGAGACATTTTCTGATAAAACTGAAGATTTTTGTGTAACATTTCTGATAAAACTATGGAAATTCATGTGAAAATGATAAAACTTGAAGATTTTTGTGCTAATTTTCACAGATACAATGGTAGGAATACAAATAAATAATAATATTATTGAAAAAGGTAGTCGAGATATTTTCTGATAAATCTGAAGAATTTTCTATAACATTTCTCATAAAATTATGGAAATTCATAGGAAAAGTGTAAAATTTGAAGATTTTTGTGATAATTTTCACAGATACAATGATAGGCTTACAAACACAATTAGAATGTAATTGAAAAAAGGAATAGTTACATTTTCTGATAAAACTGAATATTTTTATCTAACATATGTATGTTAAAATTGAGTATAACACAAGATAATATATAAAATTGAAGATATTTTGGAAAATAAGAACTCAGATACAAGGATAGGCATCCAAATACAACTAGAGTATTAATGAAAAAAGAAGACACATTTTTGTAAAGAATTGAAGATTTTCGTCTAACATATGTATGATAAAGTTGAGGATTACATAAGGTAATTGATTAAATTGAAGATTTATTTGGAAAAATACTCAGATACAATGATCTGCATACAAATACAATTAGAATATAATTGAAAAGGGAAGTGGAGATATTTCCTGATAGAACTGAGGATTTTGATCTAAAATATGCCTGATAAAATTAAGGATTACATAGGATAACTGATGAAATTTTAGATTTTCTTTTAGAAAATTCTCAGATGCAATGATAGCCATCAAAATATAATTAGAATGTAATTGAAAAGGGAAGAGGAGATATTTTCTGTTAGAACTGAAGATTTTATTCTGAAATATATATCATAAAATTGAGATTATATATGATAACTGCTAAAATAGAAGATTATTTTAGAAAAAAGCTCAGATACATTGATATGCATACATATATAATTAGAATGTAATTGAACAGGGAAATGGAGACATTTTTGTAAAGTAATGAAGATTTTCATCTAAAATATGTATGTTAAAAGTGAGGATAACAGGAGATGATGTATAAAATTGAAGATTATTTGAATAAAATTGAAATACAATGATAACCATAGAAATGAATTTAGAATTAAATTGAAAAAGAAAGTGTATACATTTTATGTTAGAACTGAAGATTTTCATCAAAAATAGGCATCAGAAAATTGACGGTTACATAGGATATCTGATAAAACTGAAGATATTTTTGGAAAAATATCACATACAATCATAGCCATACAAATAGAATTACCAGATAATTGAAAAGGAAGTGGAGACTTTTTCTTATAAAACTAAAGATTTTGTATAACATATTTCTGATAAAGTAAGAGAAATTCATAGGAAAAATTTAAATATTGAAGATTTTTCTGGTAATTTTTACAGATACAATGGTAAGCATAGAAATACAATTAGAATGTAATTGAAAAAGTAAGTGGAACTATTTTCCTATAAAACTGAAGATTTTCCTCTAACATATGTATGACAAAATTGAGGATAACTTAAATTAATTTATGAAATTGAAGATGTTTTAAAAAATGCAGATGCAATGATATGCATACAATTAGAATACAACTAAAACTAATAGAAAAGAAACTGGGAAAGAACCTTGAGGACATTGGCTCATGGGAAAATTCCTGAACAGAACACCAATAGCTTATCCTTTAAGAGCAAGAATAGACAAATGGGACCTCATAAAGTTACAAAGTTTCTGTAAGGCAAAAGGTACTGTCAAATGGATAAATCAGCAACCAACAAATTGGAAAAAGATCTTCACCAACCCCACATCCGACAGAGGGCTAATATCCAGGGTATACAAATAACTCATGAAGTTAGACCCCAGAAAACCAAATAACCCTATGCAAAAATGGGGTACAGAGCTAAGTGAAGACTTTTCACCTGAAGAAATTCACATGGCTGAGAAACACCTCAAAAATGTTCAACATCATTAGTCATTAGAGAAATGCAAATCAAAACAACCCTGAGATTTCACCTCACACCAGCCAGAATGGCTAAGATCAAAAACTCTGAAGACATCAAGTGTTGGTGAGGATGTGGAGAAAGAGGAACACTCCTCCACAGCTGGTAGGAGTGCAAGCTGGTACAATCACTCTGGAAATCAGTCTGGCGGTTCCTCAGAAAACTGAACATGATACTTCCGGAGGACTCAGCCATACCACTCCTGGGAATATACCCAGATTTCCCAGCTTTCAATAAGGATACATGCTCCACTATGTTCATAGCAGCCTTATTTATAATAGCCAGAGCTGGAAAGAACCCAGATGTCCCTCAACGGAGGAATGGATACAAAAAAATGTGGTATATATACACAATGGAGTACTATTCAGCCCATAGAAACAACGAATTCTTGAAATTCTTAGAGAAATGGATGGAGCTGGAGAACATTATACTAAGTGTGGTAACCCAGTCTCAAAAGAATACCCATGGTATGCAGTCACTGATAAGTGGATATTAGCCAAGAATCTTGGAACACCAAAGACACAATTCACATACCAAATGATGTTTGACAAGAAGAAAGGAGTGGACACTAGTGCTGGAAAGGATCAAATCTTCAGTGTAGGGGAATACAAGAACAGGGAAGAGGGAAGGGAATGGAAGAGGGAGCAGGGGAAGGGTAAAGGGCATGTGGGACCTTTGGGGGGTGGAGAACCAGAAAAAGGGAAATGAATTGTAAATATAGAATATATCCAATAAAAAGAATACAATTGAAAAGTGAAGAGGAGACATTTTCTGATAAAACTGAAGATGTTTATCTAACATGTATGATAAAATTGAGAATTACATAGGATAATTGATAAAACTGAAGATTTATTCAGGAAAAAAAACTCAGATACAATGATAGGCATACAAATACAATTAGAATACAGTTGAAAAGGAAGTGCAGACCTATTCTGTTAATTCTTTACATTTACACCTAACTTATATGTTAAAATGGATGATAACATAGGAAAATTGATAAAATTGAAGACTTTTGTGATAAAAACCTCAGATACAATAAAATGCATACAAATACAACTATAAATAAATGAAAAAGAAATTGGAGACAGTTTCAGATAAAACTGAAGATTTTTGTATAACATTTCTGATTAAATAATGGAAATTCATGTGAAAATGTTAAAAATTTGAAGATTTTTGTGCTAATTTTCGCAGATACAATGGTAGGCAAAAATTAAATAATAATATATTAAAAAGGAACTGGATATATTTTATAAGTCTGAGGAATTTTGCATAACATATATGATAAGATTAAGGAAATTCATAGGAAAAAGGTAAAATTTGAAGATTGTTGTAATTTTCACAGATACAACTGTAGGCATTCAAATTAAAAAATATAGTTTCAAAAGAAAGTGGAGATATTTTCTGATAAATCTGAAGAATTTTTCATGACATATATCTGATAAAATTATGGAAATTCATAAGAAAAATGTAAAATTTGAAGATTTTTGTGGTGATTTTCACAGATACAAAGATAGGCTTACAAACACAATTAGAATGTGATTGAAAAAAGGAATAGAGACAATTTCTGATAAACCTGAAGACTTTTATCTAACATGTATTTATTAAAATTGAGGATAACATAAGATAATTTATAAAATTTTAGCTATTATGGAAAACAAAAATTCAGATACAAGGAGAAACATACAAATACAATTAGAGTATTATTGAAAAAGGAAGAGGACATATTTTTGTAAAGAACTGAATATTTTCATCTAACATATGTATGATAAAATTGGGGACTACATAAGATAAGTGATAAAATTGAAGATTTATTTGGAAAAATACTCACACAATTATCTGCATACAAATACAATTGGAATATAATTGAAAATGGAAGTGGAGATATTTTCGGATAGTACTGAAGATTTTCATCTAAAATATGCCTTATAAAATTGCGGATTCCATAGTATAACTGATAAAACTTTAGATTTTTTTTGAAAAAGCACTCAGATACAATGATAGGCATTGAAATATACTAATAATATAATTTAAAAGGGAAGGGGGAGAGATTTTGGGTAGAATTGAGGATTTTATTCTAACATATATATCATAAAATTGAGTTACATATGATAACTGTCAAAATTGAAGATTTTTTTTGGAAAAAACTCAGATACAATGATAGGCTTACAAATAGAATTATCACATATTTGAAAATGAAGTACCAATACCATGCAGTTTTTAACACAATTGCTTTGTAGTGCCGCTTGAGGTCAGGGATATTGATTCCCCCAGAAGTCCTTTTATTGTTGAGAATAGTTTTAGCTATCCTGAGTTTTTTGTTGCTCCAGATGAATTTGAGAATTGCTCTTTCTAGATCTATGAAGAATTGATTTGGGATTTTGATGGGGACTGCATTGAATCTGTAGATTGCTTTTGGCAAGATGGCCATTTTTACTATATTGATCCTGCCAATCCAGGAGCAAGAAATCATCTTCTGAGGTCTTCTTCGATTTCTTTCTTCAGGGACTTGAAGTTCCTGTCATACAGACCTTTCACTTGTTTGGTTAGAGTTACGCCAAGGTACTTTATGTTGTTTGTGGCTATTGTCAAGGGTGTTATTTCTCTAACTTCTTTCTCAGCCTGCTTGTCCTTTGAGTACAAGAACGCTACTGATTTGCTTGAGTTAATTTTATAACCAGCCACTTTGCTGAAGTTGTTTATCAGCTGTAGAAGTTCTCTGGTGGAGTTTTTTGGATCGCTTAAGTAGACTATCATATCATCTGCAAATAATGATACTTTGACTTCTTCCTTTCCAATTTGTATCCCTTTGACTTCCTTATGTTGTCTAATTGCTCTCGCTAGAACTTCAAGTACTATATTGAAAAGATATGGAGAGGGCAGCCTTGTCTAGTCCCTGATTTTAGTGGGATTGCTTCAAGTTTCTCTCCATTTATTTTGATGTTGGCTACTAGTTTGCTGTAGATTGCTTTTACTATGTTTAGGTATGGGCTTTGAATTCCTGCTCTTTCCAAGACTTTTAGCATGAAAGGATGCTGAATTTTGTCAAATGCTTTTTCAACATCTAATGAGATGACCATGTGGTTTTTTTCTTTTAGTTTGTTTATGTAGTGGATTACATTGATGGATTTCCATATATTGAACCATCCCTGCATCCCTGGAATGAAGCCTACTTGATCATGGTGAATGATCGTTTTGATATGCTCTTGGATTCGGGTGGCAAGAATTTTATTTAGTATTTTTGCATCAATATTCTTAAGAGAAATTGGCCTGTAGTTCTAACAGGCAGGTAGATCAATGGAATAGGATTGAAGACCCAGAAATGAACCCACAGTCTTATGGTCACTTGATCTTTGATAAAGGAGCCACAACCATCCAGTGGAAAAAAGATAGCCTTTTCAACAAATGGTGCTGGTTCAACTGGAGGTCAACATGCAGAAGAATGCAAATTGACCCACTCTTATCTCCTTGTACTAAGATAAACTACAAGTGGATCAAGGACCTACACATAAAACCAGATACTCTGAAACTATTAGAAAAGAAACTTGGGAAGACCCTGGAGGACATGGGCACAGGGGTAAAGTTCCTGAACAGAACACCAATAGCTTATGCTCTAAGATCAAGAATTGACAAATGGGACCTCATAAAATTACAAAGTTTATGTAATGCAAAGGACACTGTCAGAAGGACAAAACAGTAACCAACAATGTGGGAAATTATCTTCACCAACCCCACATCCGACAGAGGGCTAATATCCAATATATACAAAGAACTCAAGAAGTTAGACCCCAAAGAACCAAATAACCCTATCAAAAAATGGGGTACAGAGCTAAACAAAGAATTTTCACCAGAAGAATTTCGGATGGCCGAGAGACACCTTAAGAGATGTTCAACATCATTAGTCATCAGGGAAATGCAAATCAAAACAACCCTGAGATTCCACCTCACTCCAGTCAGAATGGCTAAGATTAAAAACTCGAGAGACAACAAGTACTGGCAAGGATGTGGAGAAAGAGGAACACTCCTCCACTGTTGGTGGGATTGCAAAATGGTAAAACCGCTCTGGAAATCAGTGTGGAGTTTCCTCAGAAAATTGGGCATGCCACTCCCAGAGGACCCTGGCATACCACTCCTGGGCATATACCCAGAGGATTCCTCTGCATACAACAAAGACACATGCTCTACTATGTTTATAGCAACCTTGTTTATAATAGCCAGAAATTGGAAGGAGCCCAGATATCCCTCAAAAGAGGAATGGATACAGAAAATGTGGTATATTTATACAATGGAGTACTATTCAGCAATTAAAAATAATGAACTTATGCAATTTGTAGGTAAATGGTTAGATCTGGAAATTATCATCCTAAGTGAGCTAACCCAATCACAAAAGAATACTCATGAAATGCAATCACTGATAATTGGATATTAATGAGCCCAGAAGCCCTAAATACTCAAGGCACAATTAGCAAGTCAAATGGCTCTCAAGAAGAAAAATTGAGAGGACCCTGGGCCTCTAAGATTGGATCCAGTATTGTAGACCCAGAACAGAGAAAGCGTGTGTGGGGGGGGGAATGAGTGGGGAATAACATGGGGGGAGAAGAATTATGGGACATATGTGGGGGGGGGGTAACTGGGAAAGGGGAAAGCCTTTGGAATGTAAACATAGAATATTGAAAATAAAAATTTAAAAAAAAAGAAAAGAAAATGAAGTGGAGTCATTTTCAGACAGAACTAATGATTTCGTATAACATATTTCTGATAAGAAATGGAAAATTCATATGAAAAAATTATAAATTGAAGATTTCTGTGATAATTTTCACAGATACAATAGTAAGCATACAAGTACAATTAGAATGTAATTGAAAAATAAAGTGGAGCATTTTCCTATAAAATATAAGATTTTCCTGTAACATATTTGTGACAAAATTGAGGAAAACAGGATAATTTATAAAATTGAAGATTCTTTGCAAAAAAAATCGGATAAAATGATAAGCTTACAAATACTATTAGAATTGAATTGAAAAATGAAGACATTTTCTCATAAAACTGAAGATTTTTACTTAATGTATATATGATAAAATTGAGGATTACATAGGGTAACAGATTCAATTGAAGATATTCTCTAGAAAAATGTCAGATACAATGATAGGAATACAAATACAATAAGAATATAATTGAAAAAGGACGTGGAGACATTTTTGTATAAAACTGAAAATTTTCATCTAACATATGTATGGTAAAATTGACGATAATATAAGATAATTTTAAATCTGAAGATATTTTTGAAAATGAAAATTCAGATACAGTGATAGGTATACAAATACAATTAGAACACAATTGAGAAAGGAGCTGGACATGTTTCATGATATAACTGCAGATTTTCATCTAACATTGGTATGATAAAATTAGGATTATAGAGGATAACTGATAAAATTGAAGAGTTTCACTGAAAAATCTCAGATACAATGATAGGCATACAAATACAATTATCACATAATTGACAAAGGAAGTGGATATATTTTCTGATAAAACTGAACATTTCATATAACATTTTGCATAAAATAAGGAATTTTATGGAAAAATTTAAACCTTGTATATTTTTGTGGTGATTTTCACAGATAGAATGGTAATCATACAAATACAATTAGAATGTAATTGCGAAAAGAAGTGGAAACATTTTCCTAAAATACTGAAGATTTTCTTCTAGCATATGTATGATAAAATTGAGGATTACATAAGATAATTGATAAAACTGAAGATTTATTTCGAAAAATACTCAGATAAAATGATCTGCATACAAATACAATTAGCAGAAAATTGAAAAGGGAACTCGAGATATTTTCTGATATAATTGATGCTTTTCTTCCAAAATATGCATGATACAATTGAGGATTACATGGGATAACTGATAAAATTTTAGATATTTTTGAAAAAAATCAGATGCAATGATAGGCTTCTAAATATAAATAGAATATAATTGAAAAGGGAAGTGGAGATATTTTCTGGAAGACCTTAGAATTTTTACCTAACAAATGTATCATAAAATTGAAGATTATATATGATAACTGATAAAATTGAAGATTGTTTTTGGAAAAAACTCAGATACACAGATAGGCATACAAATAGAACTAGCACATATTTGAAAATGGAGACATTTTCTGACACAACTGAAGATTTTGCATAACATATAACTGCTAAAGTAACGCAAATTCATCGGAAAAATTTAAAAATTAAAAAATTGTGCAGTAATTTTCAGATAAAATGGAATGCAGGGATGGTTCAATATACAGAAATCCATCAATGTAATCCACCACATAATCAAACTAATAGAAAAATAACTACATGGTCATCTCAGTAGATGCTGAAAAAGCATTTAACAAAATTCAGCATACTTTCATGCTAAAAGTCCTGGAAAGAACAGGAATTCAAGGCCCATACCTAAACATAATAAAAGCGATGTATAGCAAACCAGTAGCCAACATGAAAATAAATGGAGAGAAACTTGAAGCATTCCCACTAAAATTAGGGACTAGACAAGGGTGCCCTCTCTCTCCATATCTTTTCAATATAGTAATTGAAGTTCTAGCAAGAAAAATTAGACAACATAAGGAAGTCAAAGGGATACAAATTGGAAAGGAAGAAGTCAAACAATCACTATTTGCAGATGATATGATAGTGTACTTAAGCGACCCAAAAAACTCCACCAGAGAACTCTTATAGCTGATAAACAACTTCAGCAAAATAGCTGGTTATAAAATCAACTCAAGCAAATTGGTAGCCTTCCTGTACTCAAAGGAGAAGCTAGCTGAGAAAGAAGTTAGGTAAATATCACCCTTCCCAATAGCCACAAACCATATAAAGTATCTTGGTGTGACTATAACCAAACAAGCAAAAGATCTGTATGACAGGAACTTCAAGTCCTTGAAGAAAGAAATCGAAGGAGACCTGAGGAAGTGGAAGAATATTTCATGCTCTTGGATTGGGAGGATGAATATAGTAAAAATGGTCATCTTGCCAAAAGCAATCTACAGATTCAATGCAATCCCAATCAAAATTCCAAATCAATTCTTCATAGATCTAGAAAGAGCAATTCTCAAATTCATTTGGAATAACAAAAAATCCAGGATAGCTTAAACTATTCTCAACAATAAAAGGACTTCTGGGGGAATCAATATCCCTGACCTCAAGCAGCACTACAGAGCAATTGTGTTAAAAACTGCATGATATTGGTACAGCAACAGGCAAGTAGATCAGTGGAATAGAATTGAAGACCCAGAAATGAACCCAAAGACATATGGTCACTTGATCTTTGATAAAGGAGCTATAACTCTCCAGTGGAAAAAAGATAGCCTTTTGAACACATGGTGCTGGTTCAACTGGAGGTCAACATGCAGAAGAATGCGAATTGACCCCCTCTTATCACCTTGTATTAAGATCAACTCCAAGTGGATCAAGGACCTCCACATAAAATCAGACACACTGAACCTAATATAAAAGAAACTGAGGAAGACTTTGGTGGACATGGGCACAGGGGGGAAGTTTCTTAACAGAACACCAATAGCTTGCAGTCTAAAATCAAGAATTGACAAATAGGACCTAATAAAATTACAAAGATTCTGTAAGGCAAAGACATGGTCAGAAGGACAAAACAGCCATCAACAAATTGGGAAAAGATCTTCACCAACCCCACATCCAACAGAGGGCTAATATCCAATGTATACAAAGAACTCAAGAAGTTAGACCCCAGAAAACCAAATGGGGTGCAGAGCTAAACAAAGAATTTTCACCAGAAGAAATTTGGATGGCTGAGAAACACCTTAAGAGATGTTCAACATCATTAGTCATCAGGGAAATGCAAATCAAAACAACCCTGAGATTCTTCTTCACTCCAGTCAGAATGGCTACGATTAAAAACTCAAAAGACAACAGGTGCTTGTGAGGATGTGGACAAAGCGGAATACTCCTACACTGTTGGTGGGACTGCAAGATGCTACAACTGCTCTGGATATCAGTCTGGCAGTTCCTTGGAAAATTGTCCATGACACTTCCTGAGGTCCCTGTCATGCCCACTCCTGGGCATATGAGAGGATTCCCTTGCATACAATAAAGACACATGCTCCACTATGTTTATAGCAGCTTTATTTATAATAGCCTGAAGTTGGAAGGAGCCCAGATGTCCCTCAAAGGAAGAATGGATACAGAAAATGTGGTATATTTATACAATGGAATACTACTCAGCAATTAAAAATAATGAATTCATGCAATTTGTAGGCAAATGGTTGAATCTGGAAAATATTATCCTAAGTGAGTTAACCCAATCACAAAAGAATACACATGAAATGCAATCACTGATAAGTGGATATTAATGAGCCCAGAAGCTCTGAATACTCAAGGCACAATTAGCAAGTAAATGATTCCCAAGAAGAAGAAAGGAGAGAACCCTGGTCCTAAAAGGACTGAATCCAGTTTGTAGGAGAATACCAGAAGAAAACAGAGAAATGGTGGGGTGGTGATTGGGGAATAGGCGGGGGTTGGGGGAAGAGGTCATATGGGACATATGGTTAGGGGGAAACTGGGAAAGGGGAAAGCCTACGGAATGTAAAAAAAGAATGAAGAAAAATTTTAAAAAAATGTGTGGTAATTTTCAGAGATAAAATTATAGGCATACAAATACAATTAGAAAGTAATCGAAAAATCAAGTGGAGACATTTTTATTTAAAATTGAAAATTTTCCTCTAAAATATCTATGATAAAATGGAAGATACTTTAAGATAATAAATAAAAGTGAAGATATTAAAAAAATCTACAATTATAGACATACAAATACATTTAGAATATAATTGAAGGAGGAAGTAGAGACATTTTCATATAAAACTGAAGATTTTAATATAAACTATGTATGATAGAATGAGGATATCATAAGGTAATTTATGAAATTAAAGATTTTTTGGAAAAACACTCAGATACAATGATAGGTATGGAAATACAATTAAAATATAACTGAAAACAAGTAGAAGATATTTTCTGATAAAATTGAAGATTTTCATCTAACATATGTATAATAAAATAAAGGATTACTAGGGAAATTGATAAAATTGAAGATTTATTTGAACAAAACAAATACAATGAGCGGCATTAAAATACACTTAGAATATAAATAAAAGAGACTTGGAGACATTTTCATCTAAATCTGAAGATTTTCATCTAATACATGTGTGATAAAATTGAGGATAACATAACATAATTTATAAAATTGAATATGATTTTTAAAAACCTCAGATACATTGATAGTCATATAAATACAATTAGAATATAATTGAAAAAGGAAATAGAGTCATTTTCGTTAAGTATGAAGATTTTCATCTAACATATGTATGATAAAATTAAGGATAACATAAGATAATGTATAAAATTGAAGGTATTTGTGGTAATTTCCACAGATTCAATGGTAGGCAAACAAATAATTAATATAGTTGAAAAATAACTAGAGATATTTTCTGATAAATATGAAGTATTTTGCATAACATATATCTTCTAAAATTAAGGAAATTCATAGGAAAAATATAAAATTTGAAGATTTTTGTGATACTTGTCACAGTCTTAGGCATACAAATAAAGAATAATATAGTTGAAAAAGAAAGAGGAGATATTTTCTGATAAATATGAAAAATTTTGCAAAACATGTATCTGATAAAAATATGGAAATCCATTATAAAACTGTAAATTTTGAAGATCTTTTGGTAATTTTCACAGATACAATGATAGGCTTACAAACATAAGTAGAATGTAATTAAAAAAGGAATAGAGAAATTTTCTGATAAAACTGAAGAATTTCATCTAAAATATGTATGATAAAATTGAGAAAAACAGGAAATAATGCATAAAATTGAAGATTTTTTGAAAAAACTGAAATACAACAATAACCATAGAAATAAAATTATAATACAATTGAAAAAGAAGGTGGAGACATTTTCTGGGTAAAACTGAGGATTTTAATATAACATATGTATGATGAAATTGAGGATTACATAGGATAACTCGGATACAATAATAGGCATACAACTACACTTTGAATACAATTGAAAAAGGAAGTGAAGACATATTCTGTTAATTCTAAAGATTTACATTTAACTTATGTATGATAAAGTGGATGATTACATAGGAAAATTGATAAAATTGAAGATTTTTTTGATACAATCTCAGACTCAATTAAAGGCATACAAATACAATAAGAGTATAAGCAAAAAAGAGAGTGGAGACATTATCTGATAAAACTGAAGATATTTCTATAATATTTCTGATAAAATTATGGAAATTTATGAGAAAATGTTAAAATTTGAAGATTTTTATGGTAATTTTCACAGATGCAATGTTAGGGATACAAATAAATAATACATTTGAAAAGGAAGTGGAGATATTTTCTAATAATTCTGAAAATCTTTGAATAATATATATCTGATAAACAAGGAAATTCATAGGAAAATTGTAAAATTTATAGATTTTTGTTGTAATTTTGAAAGATACAATAATAGGCTGACAAACACAATTAGAATTTAATTGAGAAAAGAAATAGAGATATTTTCTTATAAAACTGAAGATTTTCATCTAACAAATGTATATTAAAATTGAGGATAACATAAGATAATTTATAAAATTGAAGACATTTTGGAAAACAAAAACTCAGATACAAGGATAGGCATACAAGTACAATGAGAGTATTATTGAAAAGGGAAGAGACATTTTCATAAAGAACTGAAGATTTTCATCTAACATATGTATGGTAAAATTGAAGATTACATAAGATAATTGATAAAATTGAAGATTTACTTGGAAAAACCTCAGATACAATGATCTGCATACAAATACATTTAGAATATAATTGAAAAGGTAAATGGAGATATTTTCTGATAGAACTGAAGAATTTCATCCAAAATCTGCATGAAAAAGTTGAGGATTACATAAAATTACTGATAAATTTTAGATGTCTTTTCAAAAAAAATCTCAGATAAATGATAGGCTTTCAAATATAATTAGAACATAATTGAAAAGAGAAGTGGAGATATTTTCAGGTAGAACTGAAGATTTTAATCTAACAAATGTATCAAAAAATTGTGAATGACATATCATAAGTGATAAAACTGAAGACTTTATTGGAAAAGAAATCAAATACAATGGGAGGCATACAAATAGAATTATCACATAAATCAAAATGAAGTGGAAACATTTTCCGACAAAACTGAAGATTTCGTGTCACATATTACTGATAATGTAAGGGATATTCATAGGAAAATTTTAAAAATTGAAAAATTTTGTGGCAATTTTCACAGATGCAATGATAGGCCTACAAATAAAATTAGAATGTAATCGAAAAATGAAGTGCAGACACCTTAGTTTAAAATTGAAAAATTTCATCTTACATATCTATGATAAAATTGAGGATACCTTAAGATAATTTATAAAATTGAATACTATTTTGAAAAAAACACAGATACAATGATAAGTAAATACATTTACTATATAATTGAATGAGGAATTGGAGACATTTTCATATAAAAGTGAAGATTTCCATATAACATACTGATGATTAAACTGAGGATGTCATAAGGTAATTTATAAAATTAAAGATTATTTGGAACAAAAAATCTCAGATACAATGATAGGCATAGAAATACAAATAGAATACAATTGAAAAATGAAGTGGAGAAATTTTCTGATAAAACTGAAGATTTTCATATAACATATATATGATAAAAAGGAGGATTATTAGGGTAATTGATAAAATTGAAGATTTATTTGGACAAAACACAGATACAGTGATAGGCATAAAAACACAATTAGAATATGTCAAACAGATGTGGAGACATTTTCATATAAAACTGAAGATTTTCATCAAATGAATGTATAATAAAAATGAGGATAACATAACATAATGTATAAAATTGAATATTTAAAAAACAGATATAATGATAGGCATAGAAATCCAATTAGAATACAATTGAAAAACGAAGTGACTAAATTTTCTTAAAAAACTGAAGATTTTCATCTAACTTATGTATGATAAAATTGAAGATAACAAAGATAATTTTTAAATCTGAAGATATTTTTGAAAAACAAAACTCACTTACAATGATATGCATACAAATACAATTAGAATACAATACAAAAAGGAACTTGTGATGGTTTGTATATGATTGGCCCAGGAAGTGAACTTATTAGGAGGTTTGGCCTTGTTGGAATAGGTGTGTCATTGTGGGTGTGGGCTTAAAACCCTCACCCTAGTTGCCTGGAAGCCAGTCTTCCACTAGCAGCCTTCAGATGAAGAGGTAGAACTCTCAGCTTCTCCTGCACCATATCTGCCTGGATGCTGCCATGTTTCTGCCTTAAGGACTATGCACTGAACCTCTGAGCCTAGAAGTCAGCCCCAATTAAATGTTGTCTTTTATAAATCTTGCATTGGTCATGGTGTCTCTTCACAGCACTGAAACCCAAACTAAGACAGAAGTTGGTACCAGGGACTGGGGTATTGCTGTGATAGGCCTGACCATGCTTTTGTTCAGAAGAATATGGATTTGGGGACTTTGGTTTGGAAATCCATGGAATTCTTTAAGTGGCGATTAATAGGCCAGACTAGTAGGAATATGGAAGACAGTGGTGCTGAGGGACATTTGAACTGTGTAGGCCTGACAGCCCAAGAGGTTTCAGTGGAGAGGAACTTTAATATGTGGCTGAGAGACTGTTTTTATGATGTTTTGGTGAAGAGCACAGCTGCTTTTTGCCATTGTCTGAAGAGACTGCCCAGGACTAAGGTAAAGAGATTTATATTAATTGCATCTGCAAAGGAAGTCTCAAAGAAGCCCAACAAAGACTTTGTTCTCTGGTTAAGTCTGATAAAGAGAATTTTGAACAAACATAGCAAGCTGAGAAAGGAAAAGTACAAAATATATAGTTTGAGTATTAAAGGGACTCCAGGAAGTGAAATGGATCTGAATTCAAGGATTTTAAACTGAATTAAAGGAGTGGTGACCTTGGGGCAAGATTCCACCCAGCTAAATTTAGGTCCAGGATTGGTAGTACAAGCCTTTAATCCCAGGAGGGAAAGATAAGCAGATCTCTGAGTTCAAGGCCAGCCTAGAACTGAGCAAATTCTAGGTGAAGATAAATTTTAATCCAGGCTTGGTAGACCACACCTTTAATCCCAGTGCTTAGGAGATAAGCATGCAGATATCTTGAGTTCAGTCATTTTAAGGAGCAAGATGCAGGACAGCCAATTTAGGCAGTGAACGAGCTGGGAAAAAGGAAGCTAGTGATATGGAGATGCACAGTTTGGCATTCTCCCAGCTGGTTTCCTGTCTTGCTTGGGGATTACAGTTAAGTGACTGGATGAATCTCAAAAGAGACCTTGAGCTTTGGACTTTTAACACTCGTGAGAATGCTATAGACTACAGGGACTTTTGAAGTTGGATTAAATGCATTTTGCATTATGCTATGTTTAAGTATGGTCCCCATAGATTCATGTTTGAACAAGCCTATGTTGGCCAGGGAGTGGAATGTGATGGTTTGTATATAATTGGCCCAGGAAGTGGACATATTAGGAGGTGCGGCATTGTTGGAGTAGGTGTGTCCTTGTGGGTGTGGACTTAAAACCCTCACCCTAGTTGCCTGGAAGTCAGCCTTCCACTAGCAGCCTTCAGATGAAGAGGGAGAACTCTCAGCTTCTCCTGCACCATATCTGCCTGGATGCTGCCATGTTTCTGCCTTGATGACAATGCACTGAACCTCTGAGCCTGTAAGTCAGCCCCAATTAAATGTTGTCTTTTATAAAACTTGCATTGGTCATGGTGTCTGTTCACAGCAGTGATACCCAAACTAAGACAGAACTCGACATATTTTGTGATAGAACTGAAGATTTTCATCTAACATATGTATGAATAAATTAAGGACTAAACAGGATAATTGATAAAATTGAAGATTTTCTTTGAAAAATCACAGATATAAATATAGGCATACAAATACAATTATCAGATAATTGAAAAAGGAAGTGGAGACATTTACGGATAAAACTGAAGATTTTCATTTAACATATGTATGGTAAATTACAGGATTACTAGGCTAATTGATAAAATTGAAGATTTATTTGGACAAAACTCAGATACAATGATAGGCATAAAATACAATTAGAATATTACTAAAAGATATGTGGAGACATTTTCATATAATACTGAAGATTTTTGTCTAATATATGTACGATAAAATGAGGATAACATAATTTATGAAATTGAATATTTTTTTAAAAAATCAGATATATTGATAGGCATATTAATACAATTAGAATGTAAATGAAAAAGGAAATGGAGACATTTTCGTAAAGTAATAAAGATTTTCATCTTTGATAAAATTGAGGATAACATAATGTAAAAAATTGAAGATGTTTTGAAAAAAATCAAAAACAATGATAGCCATACAAATATAATTAGAATTCAATTGCAAAAGGAAGTGGAGACGTTTAATGACAGAACTGAAGATTTTCATCTAAAATATGCATGATAAAATTGAGGATTATATAGGATATATGATAAAATTGAAGATTTTTTTGGAAAAATATTACAATGATAGGCATACAAATAGAATTATCAGATAATTGAAAAGGATTTGGAGACATTTTCTGATAAATCTCACCATTTCTTATAACATTTCAGATAAAGTAATGGAAATTCATAGAAAAAATTAAAAATTGAATATTTTTGTGGTAATCTTCACAGAAACAATGGTATGCTTACAAATACAATTAAAATGTAATTGAAAAAAGAATTGGAGCAGTTTTCCTATGAAAGTAATAATTTTCCTCTAACATATGTATGATAAATTGAGGATAACCTAAGGTAATTTATAAAATTGACGAATTTTTTTGAAAAAAAAAAACCCAGATGCAATGCTAAGCATACAAATACAATTAGAATACAATTGTACAAGGACAATTTTCTGATAAAACTGAAGATTTTTATTTAACATATGTATGAAAAAAATTGAGAATTCATAGGACAATTGATAATATTTAAGATATATTCAGAAAAATACTAGGATACAATGATAGGCATACAAATACAATTAGAATACAAGGGAAAAGGACGTGGGGACATATTCTGTTAATTCTGAAGATTTGCATGATAAAAATGAGGATAACATAACATAATTTAAAAAATTGAATATTTAAAAAAACTCAGATATATTGATAGGCATATAAATACAATTAGAATGTAAATGAAAATGGTAATGGAGACATTTTCGTAAAGTAATGAAGATATACATCTATGATATGTAAACATTTGTATACAACTGAAGATAAATTGAGGATGTCATAAGGTAATTTAAAAAATTAAAGATTATTTGGAACAAAAAGCTCAGATACAATGATAGGTCTAGAAATACAATTAGAAGACAATTGAAAAATGAAGTAGAGACATTTTCTGATAAAACTGAAGAATTTCATCTAACATATGTGTGATAAAATAGAGGATTACTAGGGTAATTGATAAAATTGAAGCTTTATTTGTACAAAACTCAGATACATTGATAGGCATAAAAACACAATTAGAATATAACTCAAACAGACATGGAGACTCATCTAAAACTGAAGATTTTCATCTAATGTGTGTATAATAAAAATGAGGATAACAACATAATTTATAAAATTGAATATTTAAAAAACACAGATAAAATGATAGGCAGAGCAATACAGTTAGAATACAATTGAAAAACAACATGGATAAATTTGCTGAAAAAACTGAAGATTTTCATCTAATATAAGTATGATAAAATAGAGGATTAATACGGTAATTGATAAAATTGAATAATTACTTGAAGAAAACTCAGATACAATGATAGGTATAAAAATACATTTAGAATATAACTCAAACAGACATGGAGACATTTTCATATAAAATTGGAGATTTTTCTCTAATGTATGTATAATAAAAATGAGGATAACATAAGATTTTTTTAACATTGAATATTTTTTAAAAGAACACATATATAATGATAGGCATATAAATACAATTAGAATGTAATTGAAAGTAGAAGTGGTGACATTTTCATAAAGAATTGAAGATTTTCATCTAACATATGTAAGGTAAAAGTGAGGATACCATAAGATAATGTATAAAATAACAGATATTTTTGTTGGAACTCAAATACAATGATAGACATACAAATATTATTAGAATTCAATTGAAAAAGGAAGTGGAAATATTTTATGATAGAACTGATTATTTTCATCTAAAATATGCATGACAAAATTGAGGATTACATAAGATATCTGATAAAATTGAAGACTGTTTTGGAAAAATCTCAGATAAAATGATAGGCATATAAAAACATTTAGAATATGAAGGATGAAATGGAGACATTTTCATATAAAACTGAGGATTTCCATATAACCTACATATAATAAAATGAGAATATCATAAGGTAATTTATAAAATTAAAGATTTTTTGGAAAAACACTCAGATACAATGACAGGCATAGAAATACAATTAGAGTACAACTGAAAAACGGAGTGGAGACATTTTCTGATAAAACAAGATTTTCATCTAACATATATATGATAAAATAAAGGAGTACTAAGGTAATTGATGAAATTGAAGATTTATTTGGACAAAACTCAGACAAAATGAAAGGCATAAAAATACAATTAGAATATAAATAAAAGAGACATGGAGACATTTTAATATAAAACTGAGGATTTTCATCTAATATATGTATGATAAAAATGAGGATTACATAACATAATATATAAAATTGAATATTTTTTAAAAGAACATCAGATACATTGATAGGCAAATAAATACAAGCAGAATGTAATTGAAAAAGGAAATGGAGTTGATTTTATAGCCAGCCACTTTGCTGAAGTTGTTTATCAGTTGCAGGAGTTCTCTGGTGGAGGTTTTTGGGTCACTTAAGTAAACTATCATATCATCTGCAAATAGTGATAGTTTGACTTCTTCCTTTCCGATTTGTATCCCTTTGACTTCCCTCTGTTGTCGAATTGCTCTAGCTAGTACCTCAAGTACTATATTGAAGAGATATGGCGAGAGGGGACAGCCTTGTCTAGTCCCTGATTTTAGAGGGATTGCTTCAAGTTTTTCTCCGTTTACCTTGATGTTGGCTACTGGTCTGCTGTATATTGCTTTTACTATGTTTAGATATGGGCCTTGAATTCCTGTTCTTTCTAGGACCTTTAGCATGAAAGGATGCTGAATTTTGTCAAATGCTTTTTCAGCATCCAATGAGATGACCATGTGGTTTTTTTTCTTTGAGTTTGTTTATGTAGTGGATTACGTTGATGGATTTCCGTATATTGAACCATCCCTGTATCCCTGGGATGAAGCCAACTTGATCATGGTGAATGATCGTTTTGATGTGTTCTTGGATTCGGTTGGCAAGTATTTTGTTTAGTATTTTTGCATCAATATTCATAAGAGAAATTGGCCTGTAGTTCTCTTTCTTAGTTGGATCTTTGTGTGGTTTTGGTATCAGGGTAATTGTGGCTTCATAGAATGAGTTGGGTAGTGTTCCTTCTGTTTCTATTTTGTGGAATAATTTGAAGAGTATCGGTATCAGGACTTCTTTGAATGTCTGATAGAATTCTGCACTAAAACCGTCTGGTCCTGTGCTCTTTTTGGTTGGAAGACTGTCTATGACCCCTTCTATTTCTTTGGGGGTTATGGGTCTGTTTAGACGATCTATTTGATCCTGGTTTAATTTTGGTATTTGGTATCTGTCGAGGAAATTGTCCATTTCTTCCAGATTCTCCAGTTGTGTTGAGTATAGTTTTTTGTAGTAGGATCTGATGATTTTTTGAATTTCCTCAGTTTCTGTTGTTATATCTCCCTTTTCATTTCTAATTTTGTTAATTTGAATACTGTCTCTGTGCCCTTTAGTAAGTCTGGCTAGGGGTTTATCTATCTTGTTGATCTTCTCAAAGAACCAGCTCCTGGTTTTGTTGATTCTTTGTATGGTTCTCTTTGTTTCAACTTGATTGATTTCAGCCCTGAGTTTGATGATTTCCTGTCTTCTACTCCTCCTGGGTGAAATTGCTTCTTTTTGTTCCAGAGTTTTCAAGTGCGCCATTAAGTTGCTAGTATATGCTCTCTCCTGTTTCTTTTTGGAGACACTCAGGGCTATGAGTTTTCCTCTAAGCACTGCTTTCATTGTGTCCCATAGATTTGGGTATGTTGTGCCTTCATTTTCATTAAGTTCTAAGAATTCTTTGATTTCTTTCTTTATTTCTTCCTGGACTAAGGTATCATTGAGTAGAATATTGTTCAGCCTTCAAGCGTATGGGGATTTTCTGTTGTTTTTGTTGCTATTGAAGAACACTCTTACTCCATGGTGATCTGATAAGAGGCATGGGATTAGTTCGATCAACTCAAGTAAATCAGTAGCCTTCCTATATGCGAAGTGGAGACATTTTCATATAAAACTGAAGATTTCCATCTAACATATGTATGATAAAATAAAGGATTAATAGGGTAATTGATAAAATTGAAGATTTATTTGGACAAAACTCAGATGCAATGATGAGATTACAAAAACTATTAGAATACAATGGAAAAAGGAAGACGGGGCATTTTCTGATTTCATTTAACATATGTATGTTACAATTGAGGATTACATAGGATAACTGTTTAAATTGAAGATTTTCTTAGAACATTCTCAGATACAAGAATAGGCATACAATATAATAAGAATATAATTGAAAAATTAGCTGGAGATATTTTTGTATAAAACTTAAGAATTTTACCTAACTTATGTATGATAAAATGGACAACAGGAAAATTGATAAAATAGGTTTTTTGATAAAACCTCAGATATACTTAAATGCATACTAATACAATTAGAATATAAGTGAAAAAGAAAGTAGAGATATTTTCTGATGAAACTGAAGATTTTTGTATAACATTTCTAATAAAATTATGGAAATTCATGTAAAAATGTTAAAATTTGAAGATTTTTGTAGTAATTTTCACAGATACAATGGTAGGCATACAAATAAATGATAATATAGTTGTAAAAGGAAGTGGAGATATTTTCTGATAAATCTGAAGAATTTTACCTAACATATATCTGATAAAATTATGGAAATTCATGAAAAAACTGTAAAATTTGAAGTTTTTTTTGTGGTAATTTTCACAGATAAAATGATAGGCTTTCAAACACAATTAGAATGTAATTAAAAAAGGAATAGAGACATTTTCTGATAAAACTGATGATTTCATATAACATAATTCAGATAAAGTAAGGGAAATTCATAGGAAAAATTTGAAAATTAAAGTTTTTTGATACAAATTTCACAAATACAATGGTAAGCATACAAATATAGTTAGAATGTATTTGA
Organism: Apodemus agrarius; assembly: GCA_964023405.1. Lineage (NCBI taxonomy): Eukaryota > Metazoa > Chordata > Mammalia > Rodentia > Muridae > Apodemus > Apodemus agrarius. The sequence continues at coordinate 89,041,043 of OZ030018.1, read as the reverse complement.
AAAAGTAAGTGGAGCCATTTTCCTATAAAACTGAAGAAAATCCTCTAACATATGTATGTTAAAATTGAGGCTAGCACAATTTATAATATTGAAGTTTTTGATTAAAAAACATGGATGCAATGATAAGCATAAAAATACAATTAGAATACAATTGAATAGGAAGAGGAGACATTTTCTGATAAAATGGAAGATTTTCATCCAATATATGTATGAAAAATTGAGGAATCCATAGGATAATTGATAAAATTGAAGATTTATTCAGAAAACAACTCAGAGACAATGATAGGCATACAAATACAATTAGAATACTATTGAAAAAGCAAGAGGAGATTTCTGTTAATTCTAAAGATTTACACATAACTTATGAATGAAAAATGGATGATGACATAGGAAAATTGATAAAACTGAAGAATTTTTAATAAAATCTCAGATGCAATGAAAGGCATACAAATACATTATGATTATAAGCAAAAAAGAACATGGAGACATTTTCTCATAAAACTGAATATTTTTGTATAATACTTCTGATAAAACTATAATGATTTAAGAGAAAATGTTAAAATTTGAGATTTTTGTGGTAATTTTCACAGATACAGTGTTAGGTATATGAAAAAATAGTAATATAGATAAAAAGGAAGTGGAGATATTTTCTAATAAATCTGAAGAATATTTCATAAAATATATCTGATAAAATTATGGAAATTCATAAGAAAACTGTAAAATTGTAGATTATTGTAATTTTCACAGATACAACGATATGTTTACAAACACAATTAGGATGAAATTGAAAAAAGGAATAGAGACATTTTATGATAAAAGTGAAGAAATTCATCTAACAAATGTATGTTAAAATTGAGGATAACATAAGTTAATTTATAAAACTGAAGATATTTTGGAAAACAAAACCTCAGTTACAAGGAGAGGTATAGAAATACAAATATAGTATTATTGAAAAAGGAAGAGGAGACATTTTCATAAAGAACTGATGATTTTCATTTAATATATGTATGATAAAATTGAGGATTACATAGGATAACTGATGAAATTAAAGATTTTCTTAGAAAAATCTCACATACAATGATAGGCATACAAATACAATTAGAATAGACATGAAAAAGGATGTAGAGACATTTTTGTATAAAACTGAAGTTTTTTGTATAACATGTATAAAATTGAGGATAACATAAGATAATTTTTAAAACTGAAGATTTCTTTGAAAAACAAACTCAGATACAATGATAGGCAATGATATACAATTAGAATACATTTGAAAATTAACTGGACATATTTTCTGATAGAACTGAAGATTTTCATCAAACATATATATGATAAAATTGAGGATTACCTGGGATAAATGATAAAATTTAAGATTTCTTGGAAAAATTTCAAATACAATAATAGGCATAAAAATATAATTATCACATAATTGAAAAAGGAAGTGGAGTCATTTTCTGATAAAACTAAAGATTTTGTAGAATATATTTCATATAAAATAATGGAAATAAATAGCAAAAATTTTAAAATTGTAGATTTTTGTGGAAATTTTCACAGATAAAATGTTATGCATAAAAAATTAGAATGTAATTGAAAAAAGATGTGCAGATATTTTCCTATAAAACTTAAGACTTTCATCTAAAATATGTATGATAATATTGAGGATATCTTAAGATAATTTATAAAATTGAAGATTTTTGGAAAAATTCAGATGCAATGAAAGGCATACAAATACAATTAGAATACAAATGAAAAATGAAGTGGAGACATTTTCTGATAAAACGGAAGATTTTCATCTAACATTTGTTTGATAAAATTGAGGATTACATAGGATAAATAATAAATTGAAATTTTTTCAGAAAAAACTCAGATACAATGATAGGTTAAGAAATACAATTAGAATAAAATTGAAAAAAGAAGTGGAGGCATATTTTGTTAAATCTGAATATTTACATTAACTTATGTATGATAAAAGAGATGATAACATAGGAAAGTTGATAAAATTGAAGCTATTTTATAAAATCTCAGATACAATGAAAGGCATACAAATACAATTTACATATAAGTGAAAAAGAAAGAGGGGACATTTTCTGATAAAACTGAAATTTTTTGTATAACATTTCTGATTAAATTTTGGAAATTCATGTGAAAATGTTAAAATTTGAAGACTTTAGTGCTAATTTTCACAGATATAATGGTAGGCATACAAATAAAATAATAATATAGTTGAAAAAGGAAGTGGAGATATTTTTCTGATAAATATGAAGAAGTTTTCACAACATATATCTGATAAAATGATGGAAATACATAGGAAAACTATAAACTTTGAAAATGTTTGTGGTAATTTAGACAGCTACAATGATAGGATTACAAATAAAATTAGATTGTAATTGAAAAAAGAAATAGAGACATTTTCTGATAAAAGTGAAATTTTTCATCTAGCAAATATATGTTAAAATTGAGGTTAACATAATTTATTAACTTGAACATATTTGGGAAACAAAAACTCAGATAGAAGGATAGGCACACAAACCACTAGAGTATTATTGAAAAAGGAAGAGGAGACATTTGCATAAAAACTGAAGATTTTCATCTAACCTATGTATGAAAAAAATGAGGATTATAAAAGTTAATTGATAAAGTTGAAGCTTTATTCGGAAAAAAACTCAGATACTTTGATAGGCATGAAAAATACAATTAGAATATAAATGAAAAGGGAAGTGGAGATATTTTCTGATAGAACTGAAGATTTTCATCAAAAATATGCATGATAAAATTGAGGATTACATAGGGTAATTTATTAACATGAAGATTAATTCAGACAAAACTCGGATACAATGATAGGTATACAAATACAATTAGAATACAATTGAAAAAGGAATTTAGGACATATTCTGTTAATTCTAAAGATTTGTATCTAACATATATGATAAACTTTATAACATAGGAAAATGGATAAAACTGAAGATTTGTTTGATAAAATCTCAGATTCAATGAAAGGCATAAAAATACAATAAAATTATAAGCGAAAACAGAAAGTGGAGACATAACTGATAAAACTGAAGATTTCTTTATAACATTTCTGATTAAATTATGGAAATTTATTAGAAAAATGTTGAAATGTGAAGATTTTTGTGGTAATTTTCACATCTAACATATGTATGATAAAATTGAGGATTACAAAAGATAACTGAAAAAATGTAGAAAAACTTCAGATACAAGGATCTGCATACAAATACATTTAGAATATAATTGAAAAGGCAAGTGGAGATATTTTCTGATAGAACTGAAGATTTTCATCTAAAATATGCATGATAAAATTGAGAATTACATAAAATAACTGATAACATTTTAGATTTTTTGAACAAACTCAGATACAATGATAGGCATCCAAGTGTAATAAGAATGTAATTGAAAAGAGAAATGGAGACATTTTCTGGTAGAACTGAAGATTTTAATCTAACATATGTATCATGAAATTGAGGATTACATATTATAACTGATAAAATTGAAGACTATTTTGGGAAAAACTCAAATACAATGAGAGGCATACAAATAGAATTATCACATAATGGAAAATGAAATGGAGATATTGTCTGACAAAACTGAAGTTTTCATGTAAGATATTAATGATAGAGTAAGGGATATTCATGGGAAAAATTTAAAAATTGAATTTTTTCATGGCAATTTTCACCAATACAATGATAGGTATACAAATAAAATTAGAATGTAATTGAAAAATGAAGTGGAGACATTTTAGTTTAATATTGAATTTTTTCCTCTAACATATCTATGATAAAATTGAGGATAATTTAAGATAATTTATAAAATTGAAGATTTTTTTAAAAGAACTCAGATACAATGATAGGCTTACAAATACATTTAGAATATAATTGAAGGAGGAAGTGGGACATTTTCATATACAACTTCAATTTTCATATAACATACATATGATAAAATGAGGATATCATAAGGTAATTTATAAACTTAAAGATTATTTGCAAAAAATGCTCTGATACAATGATAGGCATCAAAATACAATTAAAATACAATTGAAAAGCGAAGTGGAGACACTTTCTGATAAAACTGAAGATTTTCATCTAACATATGTATGATAAAATAGAGGATTAATAGCGTAATTAATAAACTTGAAGATTTATTTGGACAAAACTTTCATACAATGATAGGCATAAAAATTATAATATAATTCAAACAGATGTGGAAACATTTTCATATAGAACTGAAGATTTTCATCTAATGTATGTATAATAAAAATGTGGAAAACCTAAGATAATATAGAAAATATATTTTTTTAAAAAACACAGAAACAATGATAGGCATATGAAAACAATTATAATGTAACTGAAAGAGGAAGTAGAGAGATTTTCATAAAGAACTGAAGATTTTCATCTAACATATATATGATAAAATTGAGGATAACATAAGATAATGTATAAATTGAGGTTTTTTTGAAGAAAACTCAAATACAATGATAGCTATACAAATATAATTAGAATTCAATTGAAAAAGGAAGTGGAGATATTTTATGATAGAACTGAATATTTTCATCAAAAATATGCATGGTAAAATTCAGGATTACATATAATATCTGATAAAATTGAAGGCTTTTTTGGTTAAATCTGAGATACAGTGATAGGCATACAAATGCAATTAGAATACAATTGAAAAAGGAACTGGACACATTTTCTGATAGATCTGAAAAATTTCCTCTAACATATGTATGATAAAACTGAGGATTACATAGGATAACTGATAATATTGAAGATATTCTTGGAAAAATCTCTGATACAATGATAGGCATACAAATACAATTAGAATAGATATGAAAAAGAATATGGAGACTTTTTTTTTTTTACAAAACTGAAGATTTTCATCTAACATATGTATGATAAAATTGAGGTCAGGGATATTGATTTCCCCAGAAGTCCTATTATTGTTGAAAATAGTTTTAGCTATCCTGGGTTTTTTGTTACTCCAGATGAATTTAAGAATTGCTCTTTCTAGTTCTATGAAGAATTGATTTGGGATTTTCATGGGGATTGCATTGAATCTGTAGATTTCTTTTGGCAACATGGCCATTTTTACTATATTGATCCTGCCAATCCAAGCCAAGAAATATTTTCTCCATCTTCTGAGGTCTTCTTCGATTTCTTTCTTCAAAGACTTGAAGTTCTTGTCATACAGATCTTTCGCTTGTTTGGTTAGAGTCACGCCAAGACACTTTATATTGTTTGTGGCTATTGTCAAGAGTTTTATTTCCATAACTTCTTTCTCAGCCTGCTTGTCCTTTGAGTTTAGGAAGGCTACTGATTTGCTTGAGTTGATTTTTTAACCAGCCACTTTGCTGAAGTTGTTTATCAGCTGTAGAAGTTCTCTGGTGGAGTTTTTTGGTCGCTTAAGCATACTATCATATCATCTGCAAATAATAATAATTTGACTTCTTCCTTTCTAATTTGAATCCCTTTGACTTCTTTATGTTGTCTAATTGCTCTCGATAGAACTTCAAGTACTATATTGAAAAGATATGGAGAGAGAGGGCAGCCTTGTCTAGTCCCTGATTTTAGTGGGATTGCTTCAAGATTCTCTCCATTTATTTTGATGTTGTCTAATGCTTTGCTGTATATCATTTTTATTATGTTTAGGTATGGGCCTTGAATTGCTTCTCTTTCCAGGACTTCTAGCATGAAAGGATGCAGAATTTTGTCAAATGCTTTTTCAGCATCTAATGAGATGGTCATGTGGTATTATTTTCTTTTACTTTGTTTCTGTAGTGTATTGCATTGATGGATTTCCATATATTGGACCATCCCTGAATCCCTGGGATGAAGCCTACTTGATCATAGTGAATGACCATTTTGATGTATTCTTGCATTCAGTTGGCAAGGATATTCTATAGTATTTTTGCATTGATATTCATAAGGGAAATTAGCCTATAGTTCTCTTTCTTTGTTGGATCTTTGTGTGGTTTTGGTATCAGCATAATTGTGGCTTTGTAGACTGCATTGGGCAGTTTTACTTCTGTTTCTAGTTTGTGGAATAGTTTGAAGAGTATTGGTGTTAGGTTTGCTTTGAATGTCTGATAAAATTCTGCACTAAAACCATCTGGTCACGTAATTTTTTTTTAGTTGGGAGACTTTCTATAACCTCTTCTATTTCTTTAGGGTTTATGGGACTATTTAGCTGATCTAATTGATCCTGATTTAATTTTGGTATTTGGTATCTGTCTAGGAAATTGTCCATTTCCTCCAGATTCTCCAGTTACTTTTGTAGTAGAATCTGATGATTTTTTTAATTTCCTCAGTTTCTCTTGTTATATCCCCCTTTTCATATTTAATTTTGTTAATTTGGATACTGCCTCTGTGTCCATTGGTTAGTCTGGTTAAGGGTTTATCTATCTTGTTGATTTTCTCAAAGAAACAGCTCCTGGTTTTGTTGATTCTTTGTATGGTTCACTTTGTTTCTACTTGATTGATTTCAGCCCTTAGTTTGATGGATTTACTGTCTTCTACTCCTCATGGATGAATAAGCTCTTTTTGTTCCAGGGCTGTCAGATGTGCTGTCATGCTGCTAGTGGATGCTCTCTCAGGTTTCTTTTTGGGGGCACTCAGGGCTATAAGTTTTCCTCTTAGCACTGCTTTCATTGTGTCCCATAGATTGGATAGTTTGTACCTTCATTTTCATTGAATTCTAAAAAGTCTTTGATTTCTTTCTTTATTTCTTCCTTGACCAAGGTGTCATTGAGCAAAGTATTGTTCAGTTTCCATGTGTATGTGTGCTTTCTGTTGTTTTTCTTGCTATTGAAGACCACTTTTACTCCACAGTGATCTGATAGGAGGCATGGGGTTAATTCGATCTTCTTGTATTTGTTGACATCTATTTGTGGCCAATTATATGATTGATTTTGGAGAAGGTATCATGAATGCTGAGATAAAGGTATATTCTTTTGCTTTGGGATTAAATGTTTCTTTGGGATTCTTTGTATATATCCAATATGTACAAAGAGCTCAAGAAGTTAGACCCAAAAACAAAAAAAAAAAACCCTATCAAAAAATGTGGTACAGAGCTAACCAAAGATTTTTCACTAGAAGTAATTCGGATGGCTGAGAAGCACCTTAAGAGATGTACCACATCATTAGTCATCAGGGAAATACAAATCAAAACAACCCTGAGATTCCACCTCACACCAGTCTGAATGGCTAAGATTAAAATCTCAAGGGACAACAGGTGCTGGCGTGGATGTGGAGAAAAAGGAACACTCCTACACTGTTGGTGGGATTGCAAGATGGTACAATAGCTCTGGAAATCAGTCTGTTGGTTCCTCAGAAAATTGGGCAAGTCACTTCCAGAGGACTTGTCATACCACTCCTGGGCATATATTCAGTGGAATCCCCTGCATACAATAAAGACACATGCTCCACTATGTTGATAGCAGCCTTATTTATAATAGCCAGAAGTTGGAAGGATCCCAAATGTCCCTCAAAGGAGGAATGGATACAGAAAATGTGGTATATTTATACAATTGAATACTACTCAGCAATTAAAAATAAAGAATTCATACAATTTGTAGGCAAATGGTTGTATCTGGAAAATATCATCCTAAGTGAGTTAACCCAATCACAAAAGAATATACATGAAATGCAACCACTGATAAGTGGATATTAATGAGCCCAAAAGGTCTGAATACTCAAGGCACAATTAGTGAATCAAAAGATTCCCGAGAAGAAGGAAGGAAATAATCCTGGTACTGAAAAGACAGGATCCAATTTTGTAGGAGAGTATCTGAACAGAGAAATGGAGGGAGTGATTGGGAATGGGTGGAGGGAAGAGGACTTATGGGACATATGGTGAGGGGGAAACTGGGAAAGGGGAAAGTCTTTGGAATGTAAACAAAGAATATAGAAAATAAAGAAAAAATATATAAAAGAAAGGTTCATTTTTTATGCTTTAAACTTTATTTTAAAGTGCATTCATCATCCCAAGTCTTCACCCATCCTCTGACTGTCCCTGACCAAATAGCAGCTCCCCCTCACAGACCAGGCTTTGCTTTGGTGTGTATATCTTCGGGGCCTCATATCAGGAGGTATATGCCATCTGGTTGGTGGCTCAGTGTCTGAGAGTACATGAGGATCCAGTTTAGTCGAGACTGCTGCCCTTTCTGTGGGGTTGCCATCTTCCACAGCTTCTATCAGCTTTTCCCAATTACAACCAAAGGGGTCCCCAGCTTCTGTCCTGTAGTTGGGTTAAAGTACTTCCATGTGATCCTTTGGCACTCTCAGAGGGCAGCCATGTAAGTCTTCTCTCTGTAAGCACAATGATAGGTTCTGCATCAAGCCCTGCCTGTGTTCTCTGGAAATTTTCAGTTCAGCTCACAGTTAAGCACAGCAGCTCAACTCACTAGCATACACTTCCCAGATGCAGCAGCGGTCCAATTCTGAATGCTGGGATAGCAAGCAGGAATCAGCAGTGGTGGCATTAGCTAGCAGAGAGAGCCATGCCTCAGAAGTTCTTCCCTGTGCCTCTCTCAGGGAAAAGAATGATGATGCATGAAGTCTCGAGATCCACAAGCATTGCACAGCTAACATGATCTGCAAGCCTAGTTCAGCCTCTGTCACTGTCCCTCAAGTTCTCTTTATTTCCTTCCAAATATCACGTGTCCTCCACGGGTCTTGCCTCAGAACATGTCCCGGATGTCATCACTGGGCAGATCATCGAAGACCTCAGAAGATGGAAAAATATTTCTTGGCTTGCATTGGCAGGATCAATATATTAAAAATGGCCATCTTGCCAAAAGAAATATACAGATTCAATCCAATCCTCATCAAAATCCCAAATCCATTATTTAGAGATCTTGAAAGAGCAATTCTTAAATTCATCTGGAGTAAGAAAAAACCCAGGATAGCTAAAACTATTTTCAACAAGAATAGGAATTCTGGGGTAATCAATATCCCTGACCTCAAGCAGTACTACAGAGCAACTGTGTTAAAAACTGCATGGTATTGATACAGCAAGAGGCAAGTAAATCAATGGTATAGAATTGAAGTCCCAGAAATGAACCCACAGAGTTATGGTCACTGGATCATTGTTAAAAAAAGCTACAACCATCCAATGGGAAAAAAAGATAGCCTTTTCAACAAATGGTGCTGGATCAACTGGAGGTCAACATGCAGAAGAATGCAAATTGACCCACTGTTATCACCTTGTACTAAGATCAACTCCAAGTTGATCAAGGACCTCCACATAAAGCCAAACACACTGAAACTAGTAGAAAAGAAACTGGGAAAACTCTGGAGGACATGGACACAGGGGGAAAGTTCCTGAACAGAACACCAATAGCTTATGTTCTAAGATCAAGAATTGACAAATGGGACCTCATAAAATTACAAAGTTTCTGTAAGGCAAAGGACACTGACAGAAGGACAAAATGGCAAGCAACAAGTTGGGAAAAGATTTTCACTAACCCCACATCCGACAGCGGGCTAATATCCAATTCATAAAAAGAACTCAAGAAGTTATACCCCAGAGAACCAAATAACCCTATCTAAATATGGGGTACAGAGCTAAACAAAAAATATTCACCAGAAGAAATTCGGATGGCTGAGAAGCACCTGAAGAGATGTTCAACATCATTAATCATCAGGGAAATGCAAATCAAAACAACCCTGAGATTCCACCTCACACAAGTAAGAATGGCTAAGATTAAAACCTCAAGAGACAACCGGTGCTGGTGAGGATGTGGAGAAAGAGGAACATTCCTCCACTGTTGGTGGGTTTGTAAGATGGTACAACTGCTTTGGAAATCAGTCTGGCAGTTGCTCAGAAAATTGGGCATGACACTTCCAGAGGAACCTGTCATACCATTCCTGGACATATATCCAGAGGATTTCACTGCATGCAATAAAAACAAATGCTCCACTATGTTAATAGCAGCCTTATTTATAATAGCCAGAAGCTGGAAGGAGCCCAGATGTCCATCAAAGGAGGAATGAAAATTTTCAGTTCTTTAAAAAATGTGTCCTCTTCCTTTTTCAATAATACTCAAGTTGTACTTGTTTGCCTATCCTTGTATCTGAGTTTTTGTTTTCCAAAATATCTTCAATTTTATAAATTATCTTCTTTTATCCTCCATTTGAACATACATATGTTAGAGGAAAATCATCTATTTTATCAGCATATGTCTCTATAACTTTTATCAATTACATTCTAGTTGTGTTTGTAAGCCTATCATTCTATCAGTGAAAATTACCCCAAAATCTTCAAATTTTACAGTTTTCTTATGAATTTATTTTTATCAGATAATTATTATGTAAAATTCTTTGCATTATCAGAATGTATCTCCACTTCCTTTTTCCACTATATTATTATTTATTTGTATGCCTACCATTGTATCTGTGAAAATTATCACAAAAAATCTTCAAATTTTACTGTTTTCCTATGAATTTCCATAATTTTATCAGATATTGGTTATGCAAAATTCCTCAGATTTATCAGAAAATATTTACACTTCCCTTTTCTACTATATTATTATTTATTTGTATGCCTACAATTGTATCTGTGAAAATTACCACAAAGATCTTCAAATTTTAACATTGTCACATGAATTTCCATAATTAAATCAGAAATGTTGTACAAAAATCTTCAGTTTTATCAGAAAATGTCTTCACTTTCTTCTCTAGTTATTCATTGTTGTACTTGTATGTCTTTCATTGTACCTGAGGTTTTATCACAAAAATCTTCAATTTTATCCATTTTCCTATGTTATCCATTTCATCATCCATAAGTTATATGTAAAGCTTCAGAATAAGAAGAATATGGCTCCATGTCCTTTTTCAATTGTATTCTAATTGTATTTCTATGCGTATAATTGCATCTGAGTGTAGTTTTTCAATAATATCTTCAGATTTAAAAATTATCTTATGTTATCCTCAATTTTATCATACATATGTTAGACGAAAATCTTCAGTTTTATACAAAAATGTCTCCACCTCCTTTCTCAATTATCTTCCAAATTTGTTTGTATGCCTATCATTGTTTCTGAGATTTTTCAAAGAAAATCTTCAATTTTATCAGTTAACCTTTGTAGTCCTCAAATTTATCATACATATGTTTAATGAAAATTTTCATTTTATGAGAAAATGTCTCATCTTCCTTTTTCAATTGAATTCTAATTATATTTTATGGCTATCATTGTATTTGAGTTTTCTTCAAAAAAACTTCAATTTCATACATTATCTTATGTTATCCTCAATCTTCAGTTCTTTATGAAAATGTTTCTACTTCCTCTTTCAATTACATTATAATTGTTTTCATATGCCTATCATTGTTTCTGTGTTTTTTAAAAAAATATTCAATTTTCTATATTATCTTAGGTTATCCACAGTTTTATTATACATACATTAGATGAAAATCTTCAGTTTTATATGAAAATGTCTCCACATCTGTTTAAGTTATAGTCTCATTGTTTTTTATGCCTATCATTGTATCAGAGTTTTGTCCAAATAAATCTTCAATTTTATTAATTACCCTACTAATCCTTTATTTTATCATACATATGTTAGATGAAAATCTTCAGTTTTATCAGAAAAATGTCTCCACTTCGCTTTTCAATTGTATTCTAATTGTATTTCGATGCCTATCATATTATCAGAGAATTTTGTTGCAAATAATCTTTAATTTTATAAATTACCTTATGACATCCTCAATTTGTCATATGTATGTTATATGAAAATTGAAGTTGTATATGAAAATGTCTCCACTTCCTCCTTTGAATATATTCTAAATATATTCGTAAGCCTATCATTGTATCTGAGTTCTTTTAAAAAAATCTTCAATTTTCTAAATTATCTTAAATTATCCTTAATTTTATCATAGATGTGTTAGAGGAAAAATTTCAATATTAAACTAAAATGTCTCCACTTCATTTTTCAATTACATTCTAATTTTCTTTGTATGCCTATCATTGTATTGTTGAAAATTGCCACGAAAAAATTCGATTTTTAAATTTTTTCCTATGAATATCACTTACTCTATCATTAATATCTTACACAAAAACTTAAGTTTTGTCAGACAATATCTCCACTTCATTTTCCATTATGTGATAATTCTATTTGTATGCCTCTCATTATATTTGAGTTTTTCCCCAAAAAAGTCTTCAATTTTATCTGTTATAATGTGTAAACCTCAATTTCATGATACAGATGTTAGATTACAATCTTTAGTTCTACCAGAAAATGTCTCCACTTCTCTTTTCAATTACATTCTAATTACATTTGGATGCCTATCATTGTATCTGAGTTTGTTCAATAAAAAATCTAAAATGTTATCAGTTATTTTATGTAATCCTTATTTATCATGCATATTTTAGATAAAAATCTTCAGTTCTATCAGAAAATATCTCCACTTCCCTTTTCAATTATATTCTAAATGTATTTGTATGCAGATCCTTGTATCTGAAGTTTTTCTACATAAATCTTCAATTTTATGTTATCTTATGTAATCCTCAATTTTATCATACATATGTTAGATGAAAATCTTCAGTTCTTTACAAAAATTAGTCCTCTTCCTTTTTCAGTAATACTCTAATTTGTATTTGTATGCCCATCCTTTTATCTGAGTTTTTGTTTTCCAAAATATCTTCAATTTTATAAATTATGTTATGTTATTCTCAATTTTAACATACATTAGTTAGATGAAAATCCTGTTTGATAAGAAAATATCTCTATTCATTTTCTCAATTACATTCTAATTGTGTTTGTATGCCTATCATTGTACCTGTGAAAATTACTATACAAATCTGCAAATTTTACAATTTTCCTATGAATTTCAATAATTTTATCAGAGATATATTATGCAAAATTCTTCAAATTTTTAGAAAATATCTTCACTTCTTTTTAACTGTATTATTATTTATTTGTATACATAACATTGTATCTGTGAAAATTACCACAAAAATCTTCACATTTCAACATTTTCTCATAAATTTCCACAATTAAATAAGAAATGTTATACAGAAATCTTCAGTTTTATCAGTTATGTCTCCACTTTCTTTTTTTGCTTATAATTTTATTGTATTTGTATGCCTTTCATTGAATCTGAGATTTTATCAAACAAATCTTCAGTTTTATCCATTTTCCAATGTTATCATAAAGTTTATCATATATGTTAGATACAAATCTTTAGAATTAACATAATATGTCTTCACTTCCTTTTTCAATTGTATTCTAATTTTATTTGTATACCTATCATTGTATCCGAGTTTGGTCTGAATTAGTCTTCATGTTAATAAATTACACTATGTAAACCTCAATTTTATCATGCATATTTTTGATGAAAATCTTCAGTTCTATCAGAAAATATCTCCACTTTCCTTTTCATTCATATTCTAATTGTATTTTTCATGCCTACCAATGTATCTGAGTTTTTTTCCAAATAAAGCTTCAACTTTATCAATTATCTTTTTTAATCCTCAATTTTTTCATACATAGGTTAGATGAAAATCTTCAGTTTTTATGCAAATGTCTCCTCTTCCTTTTTCAATAATACTCTAGTGGTTTGTGTGCCTATCCTCCTATCTGAGTTTTTGTTTTCCCAAATATGTTCAATTTAATAAATTATGTTATGCTATCCTCAATTTTAACATATATTTGCTAGATGAAAATTTTCACTTTTATCAGAAAATGTCTCTATTTCTTTTTAAAATTACATTCTACTTGTATTTGCAATCCTATCATTGTAGCTGTGAAAATTACCACAAACATTTTCAAAGTTTATAGTTTTCCTATGTATTTCCATCATTTTATCAGATATTTGTTGTGGAAACTTCTTCATATTTTTCAAAAAATATCTCTACTTCGTTTTTCTACTATATTATTATTTTATTTGTATGCCTACCATTATATCTGTGAAAATTAGCACTAAAATCTTCAAATTTTAACATTTTCACATGAATTTCCAAAATTTAATCAGAAATGTTATGCAAAAAAACTTCAGTTTTATCAGAAAAATGCCCCCCTTTTTTCACTTATACGTTAATTGTATTTGTATGCCTTTCATTGTATCTGAGATTTTATAAAATAGCTTCAATTTTATCAACTTTCCTATGTTAACATCTCTTTTATCATACATAAGTTAATGTAAATATTCAGATTTAAAAAAATATGCCTCCACTTCATTTTTCAATTTTATTCAAATTGTATTTGTTAACCTATAATTGTATCTGAGTTTTTTCTGAATACATTTCAATTTATTATTTATCCTATGTAATCCTCAATTTTATCAAACAAATGTTAGATGATAATCTTCCGTTTTATCAGAAAATGTCTCCACTTCATTTTTCATTTGTATTCTAATTGTATTTGTATGCCTTTCATTGCATCTGAATTTTTCCAAAAATCTTCAATTTTATAAATTATCTTAAGATATCCTCAATATTATCATACATATGTTAGACGAAAGTTTTAAGTTTTATAGGAAAATATCTACACTTCTTTTTTCAATTACATTCTAATTTTTTATGCATAACATTTTATCTGTGAAAATTTCCACAAAAATCTACAATTTTGAAATTTTTGCTATTTATTTCCATTATTTTATATGAAATATGTTCTACAAAATCTTTAGTTTTATCACAAATGACTCCACTTCCTTTATCAGTTATGTGATAATTATATTTTTATGCCTATTATTGTATTTGAAATTTTTCCAAGAAATGTTAATTTTTATCATTTATCCCAGTTAAACTTCAATTTTATCACACATATGTTTGATGAAAATCTTCAGTAATATCAGAAAATATGTCCAGTTAATTTTCAAATGTATTCTAATTGTATATCATTGCATATCATTGTATCTGAGTTTGTTTTTCAAAGAAATCTTCAGTTTTAAAAATTATGTTATCCTCAATTTTATTCATATGTTATACAAAAATCTTCAGTTTAATACAAAAAATGCCTTTACATCCTTTTTCATGTCTATTCTAATTGTATTTGTATGCCTATCACTGTATGTGAAATTTTCCTAAGAAAATCTTCGATTTCCTCAGTTATCCTATGTAATCCTCAATTTTATCATACATATATTAAATGAAAATCAGCAGTTCTTTATGAAAATGTCTCCTCTTCCCTTTTCAAAAATACTCTAGTTGTATTTGTATGCCTATTCTTGTATCTGAGTTTTTGTTTTCCAAAATATCTTCAATTTTATAAATTAACTTATGTTATCCTCAATTTTAACATACATTTGTTAGGTGAAATTCTTCACTTTTATCATAAAATTTCTCTATTCCTTTTCTCAATTGCATCCTAATTATGTTTGTAAACATATCATTGTATCCATGAAAATTACCACGATAATCTACAAATTTTATAGTTTTCTTATTAATTTCCATAATTTTATCAGATATATATTATGCAATATTATTCAGATTTATTAGAAAATATCTCCACTTCCTTTTTATCTATATTATTTTTTCATATACCTAACACTGTATCTGTGAAAATTACCACAAAAATCTTCAAATTTTAACATTTTCTCTTAAATTATCATAGTTTTATCAGAAATATTATACAAAAATATTTGGTTTTATGAGAAAATATATCCATGTTCTTTTTTTGCTTATAATCATACTGTATTTGTATGTCTTTCATTGAATCTGAGATTTTAAAAAAATCTTCAATTTTATCAATTTTCCTATGTCATCATCCATTTTTCATTCATAAGTTAGATGTAAATCTTTAGAATTAACAGAAGTCTCCCCTTGATTTTTCAATAGTATTCTAATTGTATTTGTATGCCTATCATTGTCTCTGATTTGTTTTCTGAATAAATCTTCAATTTTATTAATTATCCTATGGATTCCTCAATTTTTTCATACATATATTAGATGAAAATCTTCCATTTTATCAGAAAATGTCTCCTCTTTCTTTATAATTGTATTCTAATTGTATTTTATATTTATCATTGCACCCTTTTTTTTAATCAAAAACTTCAAGATTATATATTATGCTAGCCTCAATTTTAACAAACATATGTTAGAGGATTTTCTTCAGTTTTATAGGAAAATGGCTCCACTTACTTTTTCAAATATATTCCAACCGTATTTGTATGCTTACCATTGTATCTGTGAAATTTACATCAAAAAACTTCAATTTTTAAATTTTCCTATGAATTTACCTTATTTTATCCGAATTATGTTATATGAAATCATCAGTTTTATCAGAAAATGTCTCTATTCCTTTTTTAATTACATTACACAATTAATTGTGTTTGTAAGCCTATCATTTTATCTGTGAAAATTACCAAAATAAATTCAAATTTTACAGTTTTAAATGAATTTCCATAATTTTATCAGATATGTATTAGGCAAAATTCTTCAGATTTATCAGAAAATATCTCCACTTCCTTTTACAACTATATTATCATTTATTTGTATGCTTACCATTGTATCTGTGAAAATTACTACAAAAATCTTCAAATTTTAACATTTTCACATGAATTTCCATTATTTTATTAGGAATGTTATACAAATATCTTTAGTTTCATCAGAAAAAATCTCTACTTTCTTTTTCACTTATAGTCTAATTGTATTAGTATGCGTTTAAGTATATCTGAGATTTTTATCAAAAAAACCCATTTTTTCAATTTTCCTATGTTATCCATTTTATCATACATATGTTAGGTGAAAATCTTAAATTTTATACAAAAATGTTTCCAGCTAATTTTTCAATTATATTCTTATTATATTGTATGCCTATTCTTGTATCTGAGAATTTTCTAAGAAAATCTTCAATTTAATCAGTTATCCTATGTAATCCTCAATTGTATCATACATATGTTAAATGAAATCAGAAAATGTCTTGTCTTCCTTTTTCCATTGTATTCTAATAGTTTTTGTAATCTTATAACTGCATCTGAGTTTTGTCCAAATAAATCTTCAATTTTATCAATTACCCTATTAATCCTTTATTTTATCATACATATGATAGATGGAAATCTTCAGTTTTATATGAAAATGTCTCCACTTTGTTTTTCAGTGTTTTTCTATTTGTAATTCTCTGCCTGTCATTGTATCAGAGTGTTTTACCAAAATATCTTTAATTTTATAAATTACTTTATGATATCCTCATTTTCTCATACATATATTATATGAAAGTCTTCAGTTTTATATGAAAATGTCTCTACTTCCTTCTTCAATTATATTCTTAATGTATTTGCATGCCTATCATTGTATCTAAGATTTTTTTCAAAACAATCTCAAATTTTATAAATTATCTTAAGTTATTCTCAATTTTATCATAGATATTTTAGAGGAAAATATTTAATTTAAATAAAAATGTATCCACTTCATTTTTCTACTACATTCCAATATTACTTGTTTGCCTACCATTTTATCTATGAATATTACCACAAAAATTTTCAATTTTTACTCTATCAATTTTACTTTATTAGTAATATGTTATACAAAATCTTTAGTTTTGTCAGAAAATATCTCCACTTAATTTTCAAATATGTGATAATTCTTTTTGCATGCCTATCTTAGTATTTTTCAAAAAAATCTAAAATTTTCAGTTACCATATGTAATCCTCAATTTTGTGATATATATGGTAAAAAAAAAACTTCAGTCCTACCAGAAAATATCTCCACTTCCCTTTTCAATTATGTGATAATTCTTTTTGGATGCCTATTATTGTTTTTGACTTTTGATTCAAAAAATCTAAAATTTTATCAGTTATCCTATGCAGTCCTCAATTTTATCATGAATATTTTAGATGAAAATCTGCAATTCTATCATAAAATATATCTACTTCCCTTTTCAATTGTCTTCTAATTGTATTTGTATGCAGATAGTTTTAACATACATATATTAGATGAAAATATTCAGTTTTATCAGAAAATGTCTTCACTTATTTTCACTTATTTATAATTATATTTGTGTCATTTTTTGTTGTATCAGATTTTATCACAAAATTCTATAATTTTACAATTTTCCCATGTTATCCATTTTATAAGTTAGATGTAATTCATAATTTTTTCAGACATATGTAACAAGAAAATCTTCAGTTTAATCAGAAAATTTCTCGTCTTCATTCTTCAATTGTACTCTTATGTTATTTCTATGCTGATCACTGCATCTGAGGGTTTTTTCAAAAAAAAATTCAATTTCATAAATTACCTTAAGTTATCCTCAATTTTATCATACATATGTTAAAGGAAAATCTTCAGATTCATAGGAAAATGTCTCCCCTTCTGTTTTCAAGTAAATTCTAATTTCATTTGTATATGTACCATTTTATTTGTGAAAATTACCACAAAAATCTTCAATTTTAATGTTTTCCTATGAATTTCCCTTACTTTATCACAAATATGTTATATGAAATTGTTAGTTTTATCAGAAAATGTCTCCACTTCCTTTTCAATTATCTGATAATTCTATTTGTATGCCTATCATTGTCAGTGAGATTTTTCCAAAAAAAAATCTTCAATTTGATCAGATATCCTATGTAATCCTCAATTTTATCATGCATATTTTAGATATAAATCTTCAGTTCTATCATAAAATGTCTCCACGCCTTTTTTATTAAATTATATTTATATTTGTATGGCTATCATTTTATTTGAGGGTTTTTTTCAAAAAAATCTTCAAATTTATATATTATCTCATGTTATCCTCAATTTTATCATACATATGTTAGATGAAAATCTTCATTACTTTATGAAAATGTCTCCATTTCCTTTTTCAATAACATTCTAATTGTATTTATATCCATAAAAATGTATCTGATTTTTAACAAAATATTCAATTTTATGAATTATGTTATGTTATATTATCCTTATTTTTATCATACATATATTAGATGAAAATCTTCAGTTTTATATGAAAATATCTCCACATCTCAATCAGTTATATTTTTACTTTTATTCCTATCATTGTATCTGAGTTTTGTCCAAATACATCTTCAATTTTATCAATTACCCTAGTAATCTTCAGTTTTATCAGAAAATGTCTCCACTTTGTTTTTCAGTTTTATTCTGTGTTTCTATGCCTATGATTGTATCTGAGTTTTTCCAAAAATATCATTAATTTTGTAAATTACCTTATAATATCCTCATTTTATCATACATATGTTATATGAAAACCTTCAGTTTTATATGAAAAGGTCTCCACTTTTTCCATCAACTATATTCTAAATGTATTTGTATGCCTATCATTGTATTATTAGTTTTTTAAATATTTTTGTACATCTATCATTATATCTTATATTTTTTCCAAAAATATCATCAATTTTATCAGTTATCATATGTAATCCTCAATTTTATTATACATATGTTAGATTAAAATCTTCAGTTCTACCAGAAAATATCTCCACTTTTCAATTATCTGATAATAATATTTAATGCCTATCATTGTGTCTGATTTTTTTCAAAAAAATCTAAAATTTTATTAGTTATCCTATTTAATCCTCAATTTAATCAGGCATATTTTATATGAAAAGCTTCACTTCTATCAAAAAATATATCCACTTCCCTTCTCAATTATATACTAATTGTATTTGTGTGCAGATCATTGTATCTGAGTATTTTTCCAAAGAAATCTTTAATTTAATCAATTATCTTATGTAATCCTCAATTTTATCATACATATGTTAGATGGAAATCTTCAGTTATTTACAAAAATGTGTCCTCTTCCTTTTTCAATAATGCTCTAGTTGTATTTGTATGCCTTTCCTTGTATCTGAGATTTTGTTTTCCAAAATATCTTCAATTTTATAAATTACCTTAAGTTATCCTCAATTTTATCATACATATGTTAGAGGAAAATCACCAGTTTTATAGTAATATATCTCCACTTCCTTTTTCAATTACATTCTAATGGCATTTGTATGCATACCATTATATCTGTGAAAATTACAAAATATCTTAATTTTAAAGTTTTTCCTATGAATTTCCCTTACTTTATTAGAAATATGTTATACGAAATCATTAGTTTTTTGAGAAAATATTTCCACTTCCTTTTCAATTACCTGATAATTCTATTCATATGCATATCATTGTATGTGAGATTTAAAAAAAATGTCAATTTTATCAGATATCCTATATAATCCTCAATTTTATCAAGCATATTTTAGATGAAAATCTTCAATTCAATCATAAAATGTCTCTGCTTCCTTTTTCAATTGAATTATAATCATATTTATGGCTATCATTGTATTTAATTTTTTCAAAAATCTTCAATTTTGTACATTATCTTACATTATATTCAATTTTATCATACATATGTTAGTTGAATATCTTCATTACATTATGAAAATGTCTCCAATTCCTTTTTCAATTACATTCTAATTGTATTTATATGCCTATCAACGTATCTGAGATTTTTTAAATATTCAATTTTTTAAATTATGTTATGTTGTCCTCATTTTTATTATATATTTTTTAGATGAAAATCTTCTATTTTATATGGTAATGTCTCCACGTCTTTTTAGTTATATTCTAAATGATTTTTATGCCAATCATTGTATCTGAATTTTGTACAAATAAGTCTTCAATTTTATACATTACCCTAGTAATCCTTAATTTTATCATACATTTCTTAGATTAAATTCTTCAGTTTTATCAGGTGTATTCTAATTGTATTTCTATGCCCATCGTTATATCTGAGTGTTTTTTCAAATATCTTTAATTTTATAAATTTCCTTATGATATCCTCATTTTATCATAGGTATGTTATATGAAAATCTTCTGTTGTATATGAAAATGTCTCCACTTCCTCCTTCAATTATATTCTAAATGTATTTGTAAGCCTATCCTTGTATCTGAGATATTTCATAAGAAGCTTATATTTTGTATATTATCTTAAGTTATCCTCAATTTTATCATAGATATTTTAGCAGAAAATCTTTAATTTTAAATAAAAATATCTCCACTTCATTGTTAGATTACATTCTAATTATATTTCTATGCCTATCATTGTATCTGTGAAAAGAACCAAAAAATTTTCAATTTTTAAATTTTTCCTACGAATTTCCCTTACTCTATCAGTATTATGTTATACGAAATCTTCAATTTCTCAGAAAATATCTCCACTTCATTTTCAAATATGTGATAATTCTATTTGTATGCCTATCATTGTATCTGAGTTTTTCCAAAAAAACTTCAATTTTATCAGTTATCATATATAATCCTCAATTTCATCATACATATGATAGATTAAAATTTTCAGTTCTACCAAAAAATACCTGCACTTCCATTTTCAATTACATTATAATTATATTTTGATGCCTATGATTCTATCTGAGTTTTTTAAAAAAAATCAAATTTTGTCGGTTTTCCGATGTAATCCTGAATTTTATCATGCATATTTTACATGAAAATCTTGAGTTCTATCAGAAAATATTTCCACTTACTTTCAATTATATTCTAATTGTATTTTTATGCAGATCATTGTATCTGAATATTTTTCCATATCAATCTTCATTTTATCAGTTATCTCATATAATCCTCAATTTTATCATACACATGTTAGATGAAAGTCTTTAGTTCTTTACAAAAATGTGTCCTCTTCCTTTTTCAATAACACTCTTGTTGTATTCATATGCATATTCTTGTATGTGATTTTTTGTTTTCCTAAATATCTTCAATTTTATAAATTATCTTATTTTATCCTCAATTTATATATATATATATATATATATATATATATATATATATATATATGATGAAAATCTTCATTCTTATCAGAAAGTGTCTCTATAACTTTTTTCAATTAAATTCCTATTGTATTTGTAAGCCTATCAATGTATCTGTGAAAATTACCACAAAAATCTTCAAATGTTACAGTTTTCCTATGAATTTCCATAATTTTATCAGATATATCTAATGCAAAATTCTTCAGATTTATCACAAATTATCTTCACTTCCTTTTTCAACTATATTACTATTTATTTGTATGCCTACCATTGTATCTGTGAAAATTCCCAAAAAATCTTCAAAATTTACAGTTTTCATATGAATTGCCATAATTTTATCAGATATATGATATTCAAAATTCCTCAGATTTATCAGAAAATATCTCCACTTCCTTTTTCAACTATATTACTATTTATTTGAGTGCTTACCATTATATCTGTGAAAATTACCACAAAAATCTTCACATTTTAACACTTTCACATGAATTTCCAAAATTTAGTCAGAATTGTGATATAAAAACCTTCAGTTTTATCAACAAATGTCTCCACTTTCTTTTTCACTTATTTATATTTATTTTTGTATGCCATTCATTGTATCTGAGATTTTATCGAAAACATCATCAATTTTATCAATTTTCCTATGTTATCATATATTTTATCATCCATAAGTTAGATGCAAATCTTCAGAATTAACAGAATATGTCCCCATGTACTTTCCCTTGATTTCTAACTGTATTTGTATGCCTATCATTGTATCCTAGTATTTTTCTGAATATATCTTAAATATTATCAATTGTCCTATGAATTCTCAATTTTTTCATAGATATGTTAAATAAAAATTTTCAGTTTTATCAGAAAATATCTCCTCTTCCTTGTACAATTGTATTCTAATTGTATTTGTATGCTTAGCATTGCATCTGGGTTTTTTTTTTCAAAAAATTCGTCAATTTTATAAATTACCTTAAGTTATCCTCAATTTATCATACATATGTTAAAGGAAAATCAATCGCTTTCATAGGAAAACGTCTCCAATTCTTTTTTTTAATTACATTTTAATTGTATTTATATGCATGCCATTGTTTTTGTGAAGATTACCACAAAAATATTCAACTTTAAATTTTTTTCTATGAATTTCCATTACTTTATTAGAAATATGTTATATGAAATGGTGAGATTTATCAGAAAATGTCTCCAAATCCTTTTCAATTATCTGATAATTTTATTTGTATGCCTATCATTGTATGTAAGATTTTTCCAAAAAAAATCTTCAATTTTATCATATATCCTATATAATCCTCAATTTTATCAGGCATATTTTAGGTGAAAATCTTCAGTTCTATCATTAAATGTCTCCACTTCCTTTTGCAATTGAATTCTAATTATATTTGTATGGTTATCATTGTTTTGATTTTTTGAAAAGATCTTCAATTTTATACATTATCTTATGAGGATACTCAATATTATCATAGATGAAAATCTTCATTACTTTATAAAAATGTCTCCATTTCCTTTTTCATTTATATTCTAATTGTATTAATATGCCTATCAATATATCTGATGTTTTTTAAAAAAATTATTCAATTTTATAAATTGTGTTAACCTCATTTTTATCATACATATATTAGACAAAAATCTTCAGGATTATATGAAAATGTCTCCACATCTCTTTTAGTAATATTCTAATTGTATTTTTATGCCTATTATTGTATCTGAGTTTTGTCCAAATAAATCTTCAATTTTATCAATTAGCCTAGTAATCCTGTAATTTATCATACATATGTTAAATGAAAATCTTCAGTTTTTTCCGTAAATGTCTCCATTTCCTTTTTCAATCATGTGATAATTGTATTTGTATGCCTATATTTGTATCTGAGTTTTTTCAATGAAAATCTTTAATTTTATCAATTATCCTGTTTAGTCCTTAGTTTATTCATACATATGTTAGATGAAAATCTTCAGTTCTATCACAAAATATGTCGAGTTCTATCTTAGTTTGGGTTTCACTGCTGTGAACAGACACCATGACCAATGCAAGTTTCATAAAAGACAGCATTTAATTGAGGCTCACTTACAGGCTCAGAGGTTAAGGGCATTGTCATCAAGGCAGAAAAATGGCAGCATCCAGGCAGATATGGTGCAGGAGGAGCTGAGAGCTCTACCTCTTCATCTGAACGCTGCTAGTGGAAGACTGACTTCCAGGCAACTAGGGTGAGGGTTCTAAGCCCCCACCCACAATGACACACCAACTCCTACAACGCCACACCTCATAATAGGTTCACTTCCTGGGCCAAACATATACAAACCATCACATTCCACTCCCTGGCCAACATAGGCTTGTTCAAACATGAGTCTATGGGGACCATACTTAAACATAGCATAATGCAAAATGCATTTAGTCCAACTTCAAAAGTCCCTGTAGTCTATAGCAGTCTCAAGAGTGTTAAAAGTCCAAAGTTCAAGGTCTCTTTGAGATTCATCCAATCACTTAACTGTAATCCCCCAAGCAAGACAGAAAACCAGCTGGGAAAATTCCAAGCTGTGCATGTCCATATCACTAGCTTCCTTTTTCCCAGCTCTTTCACTGCCTAAATTGGCTGTCCTGAATCTTGCTCCTTAGACTCACTTTGAACTCAAGAGATCTGCATGCCTATCTCCTAAGCACTGGGATTAAAGGTGTGGTTCATCAAGCCTGAATTAAAGTTTTTCTTCACCTAGAATTTGCTCAGTTCTAGGCTGGCCTTGAACTCAGAGATCTGCTTATCTTTCCCTCCTGGGATTAAAGGCTTGCACTACCAAGCCTGGGCCTAAATTTAGCTGGGTGGAATCTTGCTCCAAGTTCACCACTCCTTTAATTCAGTTTAAAATTCTTGAATTCAGCTCCATTCACATCCTGGAGTCCCTTTAATACTATATATTTTGTACTTTTTCTTTCTCAACTTGCTATGTTTGTTCAAAATTCTCTTTATCAGACTTAACCAGAGAACAAAGTCTTTGTTGGGCTTCTTTGAGACTTCCTTTGCAGATGCAATTAATATAAATCTCTTTACCTTAGTCCTGGGCAGTCTCTTCAGACAATGGCAAAAAGCAGCTGTGTTCTTCACCAAAACATCATAAAAACAGTCTCTCAGCCACATATTAAAGTTCCTCTCCACTGAAACCTCTTGGGCTGTCAGGCCTACACAGTTCAAATGTCCCTCAGCACCACTGTCTTCCATATTCCTACTAGTCTGGCTTATTAAGCCCCACTTAAAGAATTCTGTGGATATCCAAATCCAAAGTCCCAAAATCCATATTCTTCTGAGCAAAAGCATGGTCAGGCCTATCACAGTAATACCCCAGTCCCAGGTACCAACTTCTGTCTTAGTTTGGGTTTCAGTGCTGTGAACAGACACCATGACCAATGCAAGTTTTATAAAAGACAACATTTAATTGGGGCTGACTTACAGGCTCAGAGGTTCAGTGCATTGTCATTAAGGCAGAAACATGGCAGCATCCAGGCACATATGGTGCAGGAGGAGCTGAGAGTTCTACCTCTTCATCTGAAGGCTGCTAGTGGAAGACTGACTTCCAGGCAACTAGGGTGAGGGTTTTAAGCCCACACCCACAATGACACACCTACTACAACAAGGCCAAACCTCCTAATAGGTTCACTTCCTGGGCCAATCATATACAAACCATCACAAGTTCCTTTTTCTATTGTATTCTAATTGTATTTGTATGCCTATCATTGTAAGTGAGTTTTGTTTTTCACAAATATCTTCAGATTTAAAAATTATCTTAGTTATCTTCAATTTTATCATACATATGTTAGATGAAAATCTTCAGTTTTTTTCAGAAAATTATTCACTTCGTTTTCAATTGTATTCTAATTGCATTTCTATGTCTAACATTGTATCTATTTTTTAAATATTCAGTTTTATACAATAAGTTATGTTATCCTCATTTTTATTATACATTCATTAGATGAAAATCTTCAGTTTTATATGAAAATGTCTCCACGTCTGTTTGAGCTATATTATAATTGTGTTTTTATGCCTATCACTGTATCTGTTTTTTTCCAAATAAATCTTCAATTTTATCAATTACCCTAATAATCCTCCTTTTTATCATATATATGTTATATGAAAATCTTCAGCTTTATCAGAAAATTTCTCCACTTCATTTTTCAATTGTATTCTATTTGTATTTCTATGCCTATCATTGTATCTGAGATTTTTTGTTCCAAATAATCTTTAATTTTATAAATTACCTTATGACATCCTCAGTTTAATCATCAGTATGTTATATAGAAATCTTCACTTTTATATGAAAATATCTCCAATTCCTCATTCAATTATATACTAAATGTATTTACTTATCATTGTATCTGTGTTTTTTTTCAAAATAGTATTCAATTTTATAAATTATCTTAAGGTATCCTCAATTTTATCATAGATATGTAAGAGGAAATTTTTCAATTTTAAACTAAGGTGTCTGCACTTCATTTTTCGATTACATTCTAATTTTATTTTATTTGTATGCCTATCATTGCATCTGTGAAAATTGCCACAAAAAATTTCAATTTTTAAAATTTTCCTATGAATATCTCTTACTTTATCAGGATATGTGACATGAAATCTTCAGTTTTGTCGGAAAATGCCTCCACTTCATTTTTATTTATATGATAATTCTATTTGTATGCCTCCCATTTTATTTGATTTCTTTTCCAAAAAAGTCTTCAGTTTTATCACTTATGATATGTCATTCACAATTTTTTGATACATTTGTTAGATTAAAATCTTCAGTTCTACCTGAAAATATCTCCACTTCTCTTTTCAATTATGTTCTAATTATATTTGAATGCCTATCATTTATCTGAGATTTTTTTGAAAAAACATCTAAAATTTATCAGTAATTTTATGTAATCCTCAACTTTTTCATGCATATTTTGGATGAAATTCTTCAGTTCTATCAGAAAATATCTCCACTTACCTTTTCAATTATATTCTAAATGTATTTGTATGCAGATCATCGTATCTGAGGTTTTTCCAAGTAAATCTTCAATTTTATCAATTATCTTATGTAATCCTCAATTTTACCATACATATGCTAGACGAAAATCTTAAGTTCTTTATGAAAATGTCTCTTCCCTTTTCAATAATACTCTCATTGTACTTTTATGCCTATCCTTGTATCTGAGTTTTTGTTTTCCAAAATGTCTTCAATTTTATAAATTATCTTATGTTACCCTCAATTTTAATATACATTTGTTAGATGAAAATCTTCAGTTTTATCAGAAAATATCTCTATTTCTTTTCTCAATTACATTCTAATTGTGTTTGTCAGACTATTATTGTATCTTTCAAAATTACAACAAAAATCTATAAATTTTACAATTTTCCTATGAATTTCCTTGTTTATCAGATATATATTATTCAAAGATTTTCAGAATTATTACAAAATGTCTCCACTTCCTTTTCAAATGTATTATTTATTTGTATACCTAACATTGCATCTGTGAAAATTACCATAAAAATCTTCAAATTTTAACATTTTCTCATAAATTTCCATAATTTTATCAGAAATATTATAGAAATATCTTCAGTTTTATCAGATAATGTCTCCACTCTCTTTTTTGCTTATACTCTTATTGTATTTGTATGCCTTTAATTGAGTCTGAGATTGTATCAAAAAAATCTTCAATTTTATCAATTTTCCTATGTAATCATCCACTTTATCATACATAAGTTAAATGTAAATCTTTAGAATTAACAGAATATGTCTTCACTTCCTTTTTCAATTGTATTCAAAGTGTAGTTGTATGCCTATTATTGTATCCGAGTTACTATGTAATCCTCAATTTCATCATACATGTTATATTAAAATCCTCAGTTTTACCCAGAAAATGTCTCCACCTTCTTTTTCAATTGTATTATATCTTTATTTCTATGGTTAATGTTGTATTTCAGTTTTTTCAAAAAATCTTCAATTTTATGTATTATTTCTTGTTTTTCTCAATTTTATCATACATATTTTAGTTGAAATTCTTCAGTTTTATCAGAAAATTTCTCTATTCCTTTTTAATTACATTCTAATTGTGTTCGTAAGCCTATCATTGTATCTGTGAAAAATTACCAAAAGATCTTCAAATTTTAGTTTTATAATGAATTTCCATTTTTTATCAGATACATGTTTTGCAAAATTTTTCATATTTATCAGAAAATATCTCCTCTTTCTTTTTCAACTATATTATTCTTTATTTGTATGCCTAAGACTGTGACAAGTATCACAAAAATCTTCAAATTTTATATTTTTCCTATGAATTTCCATAATTTTAGAAGATATGTTATGCAAAATACTTCATATTTATCAGAAAATATCTCCACTTACTTTTCAACTATATTATTTATTTGTTTGCCTACCATTGTATCTGTGAAAATTACCACAAATATCTTCAATTTTATACATTATCTTATGTTATCCTTAATTTTATCATACATATGGTAGATTAAAATCTTCATTACTTAATGAAAATGAATCCATTTCCTTTTTCAATTATATTCTAATTGTATTTATATGACTATCAATGTATCTGAGGTTTTTAAAAATAATATTCAATTTTATAAATTATGTTATGTTATCCTCAATTTTATCATACATGTATCAGATGAAAATCTTCAGATTTAGATGAAAATGTCTCCACGTCTCTTTTAGTTATATTCTAAGTGTATTTTAATGCCTCTCACTTTATTTGAGTTTTGTTCAAATAAATCTTCAATTTTATCAATTTCCCTAGTAATCCTTTATTTTTATCATACATATGTTAGATGAAAATATTCAATTTTATCAGAAAATATATTCTACTTGTTTTCAGTTATATTTTAATTGTATTTCTATACCTATCATTGTATCTGAGTGTTTTTCCAAAAAATCCTTAATTTTATAAATTACCTTATGATATCCTCATTCTGTCATACATAGGTTATATTAAAATCTTCAATTTTATATGAAAATGTCTCCACTTCCTCCTTCAATTATATTCTAAATGTATTTGTATGTCTATAATTGTAGAGTTTTTTTAAATATCTTCACTTTTATTTATTATCTTAAAGTATCCTCAATTTTATCATAGATATTTTAGAGGAAAATTTTCAGTTTTAAATAAAAATGTCTCCACTTGATTTTTCGATTCCATTCTAATTGTATTTGTATGCCTATCATTTTATCTGTGAAAATTACCACACATTTTTTTTTAAATTTTTCTTTATTCTTTGTTTACATTCCAAAGGCTTTCCCCTTTCCCAGTTTCCCCCTAACCATATGTCCCATATGTCCTCTTCCCCCAACCCCCGCCTATTCCCCAATCACCACCCCACCATTTCTCTGTTCTGTTCTGGTATTCTCCTACAAACTGGATCCAGTCCAATCAGGACCAGGGTTCTCTCCTTCCTTCTTCTTGGGAATCTTTTGACTTGTTAATTGTGCCTTGAGTATTCAGAGCTTCTGGGCTCATTAATATCCACTTATCAGTGATTGCATTTCATGTGTATTCTTTTGTGATTGGGTTAACTCACTTAGGATAATATTTTCCAGATTCAACCGTTTGCCTACAAATTTCATGAATTCATTATTTTTAATTGCTGAGTAGTATTCCATTGTATAAATATACCACATTTTCTGTATCCATTCTTCCTTTGAGGGACATCTGGGCTCCTTCCAACTTCAGGCTATTATAAATAAGGCTGCTATGAACATAGTGGAACATGTGTCTTTATTGTATGCAGGGGAATTCTCTCATATGCCCAAGAGTGGGTATGACAGGGACCTCAGGAAGTGTCATGGACAATTTTCCTGAGGAACTGCCAGACTGATATCCAGAGCGGTTGTACCATCTTGCAGTCCCACCCACAGTGTAGGAGTGTTCCTCTTTGTCCACATCCTCACCAGCACCTGCTGTCTTTTGAGTTTTTAATCGTAGCCATTCTGACTGGAGTGAAGTAGAATCTCATTGTTGTTTTGATTTGCATCTCCCTGATGACTAATGATGTTGAACATCTCTTAACGTGTCTCTCAGCCATCCGAAATTCTTCTGGTGAAAATTCTTTGTTTAGCTCTGCACCCCATTTGGTTTTCTGGGGTCTAACTTCTTGAGTTCTTTGGATACATTGGATATTAGCTCTCTGTTGGATGTGGGGTTGGTGAAGATCTTTTCCCAATTTGTTGATGGCTGTTTTGTCCTTCTGACGATGTCTTTGCCTTACAGAAACTTTGTAATTTTATGAGGTCCCATTTGTCAATTCTTGATTTTTGACCGCAAGTTATTGGTGTTCTGTTGAGAAACTTTCCCCCTGTGTCCATGTCTGCCAAGGTCTTCCTCAGTTTCTTTTCTATTAGGTTCAGTGTGTCTGGTTTTATGTGGAGGTCCTTGATCCACTTAGAGTTGATCTTAATACAAGGAGATAAGAGGGGGTCAATTCGCATTCTTCTGCATGTTGACCTCCAGTTGAACCAGCACCATGTGTTCAAAAAGCTATCTTTTTTCCACTGGAGAGTTATAGCTCCTTTATCAAAGATCAAGTGACCATATGTCTTTGGGTTCATTTCTGGGTCTTCAATTCTATTCCACTGATCTACTTGCCTGTTGCTGTGCCAATAGCATGCAGTTTTTAACACAATTGCTCTCTAGTGCTGCTTGAGGTCAGGGATATTGATTCCCCCAGAAGTCCTTTTATTGTTGAGAGTAGTTTACGCTATCCTGGATTTTTTGTTATTCCAGATGAATTTGAGAATTGCTCTTTCTAGATCTATGAAGAATTGATTTGGAATTTTGATGGGGATTGCATTGAATCTGTAGATTGCTTTTGGCAAGATGACCATTTTTACTATATTCATCCTCCCAATCCAAGAGCATGAAATATTTTTCCACTTCCTCAGGTCTCCTTCGATTTCTTTCTTCAAGGACTTGAAGTTCCTGTCATACAGATCTTTTGCTTGTTTGGTTATAGTCACACCAAGATACTTTATATGGTTTGTGGCTATTGGGAAGGGTGATATTTACCTAACTTCTTTCTCAGCTAGCTTCTCCTTTGAGTACAGGAAGGCTACCGATTTGCTTGAGTTGATTTTATAACCAGCTATTTTGCTGAAGTTGTTTGTCAGATATAAGAGTTCTCTGGTGGAGTTTTTTGGGTCGCTTAAGTACACTATCAAATCATCTGCAAATAGTGATTGTTTGACTTCTTCCTTTCCAATTTCTATCCCATTTACTTCCTTATGTTGTATAATTTTTCTTGCTAGAACTTCAATTACTATATTGAAAAGATATGGAGAGAGAGGGCACCCTTGTCTAGTCCCTAATTTTAGTGGGAATGCTTCAAGTTTCTCTCCATTTATTTTCATGTTGGCTACTGGTTTGCTATACATCACTTTTATTATGTTTAGGTTGGGCCTTGAATTCCTGTTCTTTCCAGGACTTTTAGCATGAAAGTATGCTGAATTTTGTTAAATGCTTTTTCAGCATCTACTGAGATGACCATGTAGTTATTTTTCTATTAGTTTGATTATGTAGTGGATTACATTGATGGATTTCTGTATATTGAACCATCCCTGCATTCGATTTTATCTGAAAATTACTGCACAAGTTTTTTAATTTTTTAATTTTTCCCATGAATTTGCGTTACTTTAGCAGTTATATGTTATGCAAAATCTTCAGTTTTGTCAGAAAATGTCTCCATTTTCAAATATGTGCTAGTTCTATTTGTATGCCTAACTGTGTATCTGAGTTTTTTCCAAAAACAATCTTCAATTTTATCAGTTATCATATATAATCTACAATTTTATGATGCATTTGTTAGGTAAAAATTCTAAGGTCTTCTAGAAAATATCTCCACTTCCCTTTTCAATTATATTCTATTTATATTTAGAAGCCTATCATTGTATCTGATTTTTTTCAAAAATATCTAAAATTTTATCAGTTATCCCATGTAATCCTCAATTGTATCATGCATATTTTGGAAGAAAAGCATCAATTATATCAGAAAATATCTCGAGTTCCCTTTTCAATTTTCTAATTGTATTTGTATGCAGATCATTATATCTGAGTATTTTTCGAAATAAATCTTCAATTTTATCAATTATCTTATGTAATCCTCAATTTTATCATACATATGCTAGAAGAAAATCTTCAGTTTTTTAGGAAAATGTTTCCACTTCTTTTCGCAATTACATTCTAATTGTATTTGTATGGTTACCATTGTATCTGTGAAAATCACCACAAAAATATACAAGGTTTAAATTTTTCCATAAAATTCCTTTTTTAATGCAAAATATTATATGAAATGTTCAGTTTTATCAGAAAATGTATCCACTTCCTTTGTCAATTATGTGATAATTGTATTTGTATGCCTATCATTGTATCTGAGATTTTTCAGTGAAACTCTTCAATTTTATCAGTTATCCTCTATAATCCTAATTTTATCATACCAATGTTAGATGAAAATCTTCAGTTCTATCATGAAATGTGTCCAGGTCCTTTCTCAATTGTGTTCTAATTGTATTTGTATGCCTATCACTGTATCTGAATTTTCATTTTCAAAAATATCTTCAGATTTAAAAATTATCTTATATTATCGTCAATTTTACCATACATATGTTAGATGAAAATTTTCAGTTTTATACAATAATGTCTCCACGTCCTTTTTCAATTATATTCTTATTGTATTTGTATTCCTATCATTGTATCTGACATTTTTCTAGAGAATATCTTCAATTGAATCTGTTACCCTATGTAATCCTCAATTTTATCATATATACATTAAGTGAAAATCTTCAGTTTTATGAGAAAATGTCTTCATTTTTCAATTTCATTCTAATAGTATTAGTAAGCTTATCATTTTATCTGAAGTTTTTTGCAAAGAATCTTCAATTTTATAAATTATCCTGTTTTCCTCAATTTTGTCACTAATATGTGACAGAAAAATCTTATGTTTTATAGGAAAAGGCTCCACTTCATTTTTCCATTACATTCTAATTGTACTTGTATGCTTACTATTGTATCTGTGAAAATTACCACAGAAGTCTTCAACTTATAATTTTTTCCTATGAATTTTCCTTTTCTTATCAGAAATATGTTATACGAAATCATTAGCTCTGTCTGAAAATGACTCCACTTCATTTTCAAATATGTGATAATTCTATTTGTAAGCCTATAATTGTATCTGAGTTTTTTTGCAAAAAAATCTTCAATTTTGTCAGTTATCATATGTAAGTCTCAATTTTATGATATATATGTTAGACTAAAATCTTCAATTCTACCCAAAATCTCTCCCCTTTCCTTTTAAATTGTATTATTAGTATATTTCAATGCCTATCATTGTATCTGAGTATTTTTTCAAAAAAAATCTAAAATTTTATCAGTTATCCTATGTAATCCGCAATTTTATCAGGCATATTTTAGATGAAAATCTTCAGTTCTATCCGAAAATATCTCCACTTCCATTTTCAATTATATTCTAATTGTATTTGTATGCAGATCATTGTATCTGAGGTTTTTCCAAGTAAATCTTCAATTTTATCACTTATCTTATGTAGTCCTCAATTTTATCATACATATGTTAGATGAAAATATTCAGTTCTTTACAAAAATATGTCCTCTTCCTTTTTCAATAATACTCTAATTGTATTTGTATGTTTATCCTTGTATCTGAATTTTTGTTTTCCATAATAGCTAAAATTTTATAAATTATCTTATGTTATCCTCAATTTGAATATATACATGTTAGATAAAAATCTTCACGTTTATCAGAAATTGTCTCTATTCCTTTTTTCAATCACATTCTAATTGTGTTTGTAAGCCTATCTTTGTATCTGTGAAAATTACCACAAAAATCTTCAAATTTTACATTTTTCTTATGAATTTCCATAATTTTATCAGATATATGTCATGAAAAATTCTTCAGATTTATCAGAAAATATTTCCACTTCCTTTTGAAACTATATTTTTTTTAATTTGAATGCCTACAGTTGTATCTGTGAAAATTACCACAACAATCTTCAAATTTTACCTTTTTCCTATGAATTTCCTTAATCTTATCATATATGTTACACAAAATTCCTCAGATTAATAAAAATATATCCAGTTCCTTTTTAATATATTATTATTTATTTTTTGCCTACCATTGTATCTGTGAAAATTAGCACAAAAATCTTCAAATTTTTAACATTTTCACATGAATTTCCATTATTTAATCAGAAATGTTATACAAAAATCTTCAGTTTTATCTGAAACTGTCTCCATTTTCTTTTTCATTTATTTATAGTTGTATTTATATGCCTTTTATTGTATCTGAGGTTTTTATCACAAAAATCTTCAATTTTATCAATTTTCCTATGTTATCATCCATTTTAACATATAAGTTAGGTGTAAATGTTCAGAATTAACAGAATAGGTCTGCACCTCCTTTTCAACTGTATTCTTATTGTATTTGCATGCCTATCATTGTATCTGAGTTTTTTCCTGAATAAATCTTCAGTTTTATCAATTATCCTATGTAATTCTCAATTTTATCATACATGTTAGATAAACATCTTCAATTTTATCAGAAAATGTCTCTTCTTCACTTTTCAATTGTATTCTTTTTTATTCTATTTTAAATATTTTATATTTACAATTCATTTCCCTTTTTCTGGTTCTCCACCCCCAAAGGTCCCACATGCCCTTTACACTTCCCCTGCTCCCTCTTCCATTCCCTTCCCTCTTCCCTGTTCTTGTATTCCCCTACACTGATGCTTTGATCCTTTCCAGCACCAGTGTCCACTCCTTTCTTCTTATCAGACATCATTTGGTATGTGAATTGTGTCTTTGGTGTTCCAAGATTCTTGGCTAATATCCACTTATCAGTGACTGCATACCATGGGTATTCTTTTGAGACTGGGTTACCTCACTTAGTATGATGTTCTCCAGCTCCATCCATTTCTCTAAGAATTTCATGAATTCGTTGTTTCTATGGGCGGAATAGTACTCCATTGTGTATATATACCACATTTTTGTATCCATTCCTCCGTTGAGGGACATCTGGGTTCTTTCTAGCTCTGGCTATTATAAATAAGGCTGCTATGAATATAGTGGAACATGTATCCTTATTGCATGCTGGGGAATCTTCTGGGTATATTCCCAGGAGTGGTATGGCTGGGTCCTCCGGAAGTATCATGTTCAGTTTTCTGAGGAACCGCCAGACTGATTTCCAGAGTGATTGTACCAGCTTGCAGTCCTACCAGCTGTGGAGGAGTGTTCTTCTTTCTCCACATCCTTGCCAACACCTGATGTCTTCTGAGTTTTTGATCTTAGCCATTCTGACAGGTGTGAGGTGAAATCTCAGGGTTGTTTTGATTTGCATTTCTCTAATGACTAATGATGTTAAACATTTTTTGAGGTGTTTCTCAGTCATCCGAATTTCTTCAGGTGAAAAGTCTTCATTTAGCTCTGTACCCCATTTTTGCATAGGGTTATTTGGTTTTCTGGGGTCTAACTTCTTGAGTTCTTTCTATACATTGGATATTAGCCCTCTGCCAGATGTGAGGTTGGTGAAGATCTTTTTCCAATTTGTTGGTTGCTGATTTATCCATTTGACAGTGTCTTTTGCCTTACAGAATCTTTGTAATTTTATGAGGTCCCATTTGTCTATTCTTGCTCTTAGAGCATAAGCAATTGGTGTTCTGTTCAGGGATTTTCCCATGAGCCAAAGTCCTCAAGGTTCTTTCCCAGTTTCTTTTCTATTAGTTTTAGTTGTATTCTAATTGTATGCTTATCATTGCATTTGAGTTTTTTTCAACATCTTCAATTTCATAAATTAATTTAAGTTATCCTCAATTTTATCATACATATGTTAGAGGAAAATCTTCAGTTTTATAGGAAAATAGCTCCACTTACTTTTTCAATTACATTCTAATTGTATTTCTATGCTTACCATTGTATCTGTAAAAATTACCAGAAAAATCTTCAATATTTAAATTTTTCCTATGAATTTCTCTTACTTTATCAGAAATATGTTATACAAAATCTTTAGTTTTATAAGAAAAAGTCTCCACTTCCTTTTCAATTATCTGGTAATTCTATTTGTATGGCTATGATTGTATGTGATATTTTTCCAAAAATATCTTTATTTTTATCAGATATCCTATGTAACCGTCAATTTTCTGATGCCTATTTTTGATGAAAATCTTCAGTTCTAACATAAAATGTATACATTTTCTTTTTCAATTTAATTCTAAATTCATTTCTATGGTTATCATTGTATTTCAATTCTTTTCAAATAATCTTCAATTTTATACATCATCTCCTGTTATCCTCACTTTTAACATACATATTTTAGATGAAAATATTCATTACTTTACAAAAATGTCTCCATTTCCCTGTTCAATTACATTCTAATTATATTTGTATGCATATCAATGTATCTGAGCGTTTTTATAAAATAATCTTTATTTTATCAGTTATCATATATAATTCTCAATTTTATGATATATATTTCAGAATAAAATCTTCAGTTCTAACAGAAAATGTCTCCTCTTCCCTTTTCAATTACATTCTAATTATATTTTGATGGCTATCATTGTATCTGAGAATTTTCTAAAAAAAATCTAAAATTTCATCAGTTATCCTATGTAATCCTTAATTTTATAAGGCATATTTTAGATCAAAATCCTTAGTTCTATCAGGAAATATCTCCACTTCCCTTTTCAATTATATTCTAATTGTATTTGTATGCAGATCATTGTATCTGATTATTTCTCCAAATAAATCTTCAATTTAATCAATTACCTTATGTAATCCTCAACTTTATCATACATATATTAGACAAAAATCTTCAGTTCTTTACAAAAATGTGTCTTCTTCTTTTTTCAATAATACTCTGGTTGTATTTGGATGCTTATCCTTGTATCTGAGTTCTTATTTTCCAAAATATCTTCAATTTTATATATTATCTTGTGTTATACTCAATTTTAACATATATGTTAATAAAAATCTTCAGTTTTTTCAGAAAATGTAACTATTCCTTTTTTCAATTACATTCAAATTGTGTTTGTAAGCCTATCATTGTATCTGTGTAGATTACCACAAAAATCTTCAAATTTTACACTTTTCCTATGAATTTCCATAATTTTATGAGAAATGTTATACAAAATTCTTCAGATTTATCAGAAAATATCTCGACTACCTTTTTCAATTATAACATTATTTATGTGTATTCCTACCATTGTATCTGTGAAAATTAGCACAAAAATCTTCAAGTTTTATCATTTTCACATGAATTTCCATAGTTTTATCAGAAATGTTACACAAAAATCTTCAGTTTTATCAGAAAATGTCTCCACATTCTTTATTACTTACATATAGTTATATTTGTATGGCTCTCATTGTATCTGAGATTTTATCAATTATTTATATTTGTATTTGTATGTCTTTTATTGTATCTGAGATTTTATCAAAAATATTCAATTTTATCAATTTTCCTATGTTATCATCCATTTTATCATATAAGTTAGATATAAATGTTCAGAATTAACAGAACATGTCTCCACTTACTTTTCAACTGTATTCTAATTAAAATTTTATTTCTATCATTGTTTCCAAGATTTTTCTGAATAATTCTTCAATTTTATCAATTATTTTATGTAATCCTCAATTTTATCATACATATGTCAGATAAAAATCTTCAGTTTTTCTCAAAAAATGTATCCTCTCACTTTTTCTATTGTATTCAAATTGTATTTGTAAGCTTACCATTGCATCTCAGTTTTTAAAAATATCTTCAATTTTATAAATTATCTTAAGTTATTCTCAATTTTATCATACATATGTTAGAGGAAATATTGAGTTTTATAGAAAAATATCTTCAATTCTTTTTGCAATTTCATTCTAATTGTATTTGTATGCTTTCCATTGTACCTGTGAAAATTGCCACAAAAATCCTCAATTTTTAATTGTTTCTATGAATTTCCCTTAATTTATATAAAATATGTTATATGAAATCCTCAGTTTTATAAGAAAATGTCTCCACTTACTTTTCTAATTATATGATAATTTTATTTGTATGCCTATCATTTTATCCGAGATTTTTCAAAGAAAATCTTCATTTTTATCAGTTATCTCATGTAATCCTCAATTTCATCTTAAATATGTTAGATGAAAATTTTCAGTTCTTTACAAAAATGTGTCTTCTTCCTTTTTCAATAATACTCTAGTTGTATTTGTAAGCCTATCCTTGTATCTGAATTTTTGTTTTCCAAAATATCTTCAATTTTATATATTATCTTACGTTATCTTCAATTTTAGTAAACATATGTTAGAAGAAAATCTTCAGTTTTATCAGAAAATGTCTCTATTTCTTTTTTCAATTACATTCTAATTGTGTTTGTAAGCCTTTCATTGTATCTTGGAAAATTACCAGATAAATCTTCAAATTTTATACTTTTCCTATGAATTTCCATAATTTTATGACAAATATTATGCAAAAGCTTCAGCTTTATCAGAAAATATCTCCACTTCCTTTTTCAACTACATTATTATTTGTATGCCTACCATTATATCTGTGAAAATTACCACATATAACATCAAATTTTAACATTTTCACATGAATTTCCATAAGTTTATCAGAAATGTTACACAAAAATCTTCAGTTTTATCAGAAAATATCTCCACTTTCTTTTTCACTTATATATATAGTTGTAACTGTATGGCTCCCATTGTACCTGAGATTTTATCTAAAAACCTTCAATGTTATCAGTTTTACTATATTATCATCCATTTTATCATATAGGTTAGATGTACATGTTCAGAGTTAACAGAATATGTCTGCACTTCCTTTTCAACTGTATTCTAATTGAATTTTTATTACTATCATTGTATCCAATGTTTTTTTCTGAATAATTCTTCAATTTTATCAATTATCGTGTGTAATCCTCAATTTTATCATACATATGTTAGATAAAAATCTTCAGTTTTAACAGAAAATATATCCTCTATCTTTTTCAATTGTATTCAAATTGTTTTTGTATGGTTATCCTTGCATCTGAATTTTTTTTCAAAATATCTACAATTTTATAAATTACCTTAGGTTATTGTCAATTTTATCATCCTTTTGCAATTATAGTCTAATTGTATTTGTATGTAGATCATTACATCTGAGTATTTTTCCAAATAAATCTTCAATTTTGTCAATTATCTTATGTAATCCTCAATTTTATCTTACACGTTTAAGATGAAAATCTTCAGTTCTTTATACAAATGTGTCCTGTTCCTTTTTCAATAATACTATATTTGTATTTGTATTCCGGTCCTTGTATTTGAGTTTTTGTTTTGCAAAATATCTTCAATTTTATAAATTATCTTTTGTTATCCTCAATTTTCATACATTCGTTAGGTGAAAATCTTCAGTTTTCTCAGAAAATGTCTCTATTCCTTTTTACAATTACATTCTAATTGTGTTTGTAAGCCCA
The DNA here is from genome assembly GCA_964023405.1 of Apodemus agrarius. Lineage (NCBI taxonomy): Eukaryota > Metazoa > Chordata > Mammalia > Rodentia > Muridae > Apodemus > Apodemus agrarius. The sequence goes on along the minus strand of OZ030018.1, from coordinate 89,001,872 downwards.
TCATTGTATTTGTAAAAATTACCACACAAATCTTCATATTTTATAGTTTTCTTATCAATTTCCATAATTTTATCAGATATATATTATGCAAACTTCTTCAGATTTATCAAAAAATATCTCCACTTCCTTATTCAACTATATTATTGTTTATTTGTATGCCTCCCATTGTATCTGTGAAAATTACCACAAAAAGGTTCAAATTTTACTGTTTTCCTATGAATTTCCATAATTTTAGAAGATATATGTTATGCAAAATTCCTCAGATTTATCAGAAAATATCTCCACTTCCTTTTTAACTATATTAATATTTATTTGTATGCCGACCATTGTATCTGTGTAAATTACCACAAAATCTTCAAATTTTCACATATTCACATGAATTTCCATAATTTAATCAGAAATGTTATACAAAAATCTTGATTTTATCAGAAAATGTCTCCTTTTTTCACTTATTTATAGTTGAATTTGTATGCCTTTCATTGTATTTGTGATTTTATCCCAAAAATCTTCAATTTTATCAATTTTCCTATGTTATCATCCATTTTATCATCCATAGGTAGATGTAAACCTTCAGAATTTACATAATATGTCTCCATGTCCTTTGTCAATTGTGTTTTCCCAAAAAATCTTAAATTTTATAAATTACCTTATGATATCCTCATTTTATCATACGTATATTATATGAAAATCTTGAGTTTTATATGAAAATGTCTCCACTTCCTCCTTCAATTATATCAGTGTGGAGTAAAAGTGGTCTTCAATAGCAAGAAAAACAACAGAAAGCCCACATACACATTGAAACTGAACAATACTCTACTCAATGACACCTTGGTCAAGGAAGAAATAAAAAAAGAAATCAAAGACTTTTTAGAATTCAATGAAAATGAAGGTACAACCTACCAAAATCTATGGGACACAATGAAAGCAGTGCTAAGAGAAAAACTCATAGCTCTAAGTGCATCCAAAAAGAAACTGGAGAGAGTATACACTAGCACCTTAACGGCACACCTCAAAGCCCTGGAAGAAAAAGAAGTTAATTCACCCAGGAGGAGTAGAAGACAAGAAATCACCAAACTTAGGGCTGAAATCAATCAAGTAGAAACAAAGAGAACCATACAAAGAATCAACAAGACCAGGAGCTGGTTCTTTGAGAAAATCAACAAGATAGATAAACCCTTAGGCAGACTAACCAAAGGAAACAGAGCCAGTATACAAATTAACAAAATTAGAAATGAAAAGGGAGACATAACAACAGAAACTGAGGAAATTCAAAAGATCATCAGATCCTACTACAAAGGTCTATACTCAAAATAACTGGAGAATCTGGAGGAAATGGACAATTTCCTAGACAGATACCAAATACCAAAATTAAATCAGCATCAAGTAGATCAGCTAAATAGTCCAATAACCCCTAAAGAAATAGAAGGGTTTATAGAAAGCCTCCCAACCAAAAAAAGTACAGGACCAGATGGTTTTAGTGCAGAATTCTACCAGACATTCAAAGAAGCCATAACACCAATATTTTCAAACTATTCCACAAAATAGAGACAGAAAGGACACTGCCCACCTCATTCTTCGAAGCCACAATTATGCTAATACCTAAACCACAAAAAGATCCAACAAATAAAGAGAACTACAGGCCAATTTCTCTTATGAATATCGATGCAAAATACTAAATAAAATTCTTGCCAAACGAATCCAAGAGCACATCAAAACAATCATTCACCATGATCAAGTAGGCTTCATCCCAGGGATGCAGGGATGGTTCAATATACAGAAATCCATCAATGTAATCCACTACATAAACAAACTAAAAGAAAAAAACCACATGGTCATCTCATTAGATGCTGAAAAAGCATTCCACAAAATTCAGCATCCTTTCATGCTAAAAGTCTTGGAAAGGGCAGGAATTCAAGGCCCATACCTAAACATAGTAAAAGCAATCTACAGAAAACTAGTAGCCAACATCAAAATAAATGGAGAGAAACTTGAAGCATTCCCAATAAAATCAGGGACTAGACAAGGCTGCCATCTCTCTCCAGATCTTTTCAATATAGTACTTGAATTTCTAGCGAGAGCAATTAGACAACATAAGGAAGTCAAAATGATACAAATTGGAAAGGAAGAAGTCAATCTATCATTATTTGCAGACGATATGATAGTTTACTTAAGCGACCCAAAAAACTCCGCCAGAGAACTTCTACATCTGATAAACAACTTCAGCAAAGTGACTGCTTATAAAATTAACTCAAGCAAATCAGTAGCCTTCTTGTACTCAAAGGACAAGCAGGCTGAGAAAGAAGTTAGGGAAATAACACCCTTCACAATAGCCACAAACAACATAAAGTACCTTGGCGTAACTCTAACCAAACAAGCAAAAGATCTGTATGACAGGAACTTCAAGTCCTTTAAGAAAGAAATCGAAGAAGACCTCAGAAGATTGAAAAATATTTCTTGCTCCTGGATTGGCAGATTCAATATAGTAAAAATGGCCATCTTGCCAAAAGCAATCTACAGATTCAATGCAATCCCCATCAAAATCCCAACTCAATTCTTTATAGATCTAGAAAGAGCAATTCTCAAATTCATCTTGAACAACAAAAAACCCAGGATAGCTAAAACTATTCTCAACAATAAAAGGACTTCTGGGGGAATCATTATCCCTGACCTTAAGCAGTACTACAGAGCAATTGTGTTAAAAACTGCATGGTATTGGTACAGCAACAGGCAAGTAGATCAATGGAATAGAATTGAAGACCCATAAATTAACACACAGCTTATGGTCACTTGATCTTTGATAAAGGAGCCACAAACATCCAGTGGATTAAAATAGCCTTTTCAAAAAATGGTGATGGTTCAACTGGAGGTTAACATGCAGAACAATGCCAATTGACCCACTCTTATCTATTTGCATTAAGATCAACTCCAAGTGGATGAAGGATCTCCACATAAAACCAGACACACTGAAACTATTAGAAAAGAAACTTGGGAAGACCCTGGAGGACATGGGCACAGGGGAAAAGTTCCTGAACAGAACACCAATAGCTTACACACTAAGATCTAGAATTGACTAATGGGACCTCATAAAATTACAAGTTTCTGCAAGGCAAAGAACACTGTCAGAAGGACATAACAGCAACCAACAATGTGGGAAAAGATCTTCACCAACCCCACATCCGACAGAGGGCTAATATCCAATATATACAAAGAACTCACAAAATTAGACCGCAAAGAACCAAATAACCCTATCATAAAATGGGGTACAGAGCTAAACAAAGAATTTTCACCAGAAGAAATTCGGGTGGCCGAGAAACACCTTAAGAGATGTTCAACATCATTAGTCATCAGGGAAATGCAAATCAAAACAACCCTGAGATTCCACCTCACACCAGTCAGAATGGCTAAGATTAAAAACTCAAGAGAAAACTTCATTTTTAGATTACATTCAAACTGAACTTGTATGCCTACCATTGTATCTGTGAAAATTACTAGAAAAATTTCCAATGCTTAAATTTTTCCTATGACTTTCCCTTACTTTTTCAGTAATATGTTATACGAAATCTTAAGTTTTGTCAGTAAATGTCTTGACGTCATTTTCAAATATGTGATAATTCTATTTGTATGCCTATAATTGTATCAGACTTTTTTCAAAAAAAATCTTCAATTTTATCAGTTATCAGATGCAATCCACAATTTTATCATGCATATTTTAGATGAAAATTTTCAGTTCTATCAGAAAATATCTCCACTTACCTTTTCAACTATATTATAATTGTAGTTCTATGTAGATCATTGTATATGAGTATTTTTCCAGGTAAATCTTCAATTTTATCAATTATCTTATACAATCCTCAATTTTATCATATATATGTTAGATGAAAATATTCTGTTCTTTACAGAAATGTGTCCTCTTCCTTTTTCAATAATACTGTTTGTATTTGTATGCCTATCTTTGTATCTCAGTTTTTGTTTTCCAAAATATCTTCGATTTTATAAATTATCTTATATAATCCTTAATTTTAACATACATATGTTAGATGAAAATTTTCAGTTTTATCAGAAAATGTCTCTATTCTCTTTTCAATTGCATTCTAATTGTGTTTGTATGCCTATCAAAGTATCTGTGAAAATTACCACAAATATCTTTTAATTTTTCACTTTTCCTATCAATTTCCATAATCTTATCATATATATGTTATGCAAAATTCCTCAGATTTTTCAGAAAATATCTCCACATATTTTTAAATTATATTATTATTTATTTGTATGCCTACCATTGTATCTGTGAAAATTACCACAAAATCTTCAAATTTTCACATTTTCACATGAATTTCCATAATATAATCAGAAATGCTATGCAAAAAACTTCAGTTTTATCAGAAAATGTCTCCACTTTTTTTACTTATTTATAGTTGTATTTGTATGCCTTTCATTGTATCTTAGATTTTATCAAATAATCTTCAATTTTTTATCAATTATCCTATGTTATCATCTATTTTACCATCCATAAGTTAGATGTAAACCTTCTGAATTAAGAGAATATGTCTCCACGTCCTTTTTCAATTGTATTTGTTTGCCTATCATTGCATCTGAGTTTTTTCTGAATTAATCTACAATTTTATAAATTGTCCTATGTAATTCTCAATTTTATCATACAATTTAGACAAAAAACTTCAGTTTTATCAGAAAATGTCTCCTCTTCCTTTTTTAACTGTATTCTAATTGTATTTGTATGCTTATCATTGCATCTGAGTTTTTTTCAAAAAAAATCTTCAATTTCATAAATTATTTTAAGTTATCCTCAATTTTATTATATATATGTTAGAGGAAATTATTCAGTTTTATATGAAAATGTCTTCATGTCTGCTTTAGTTATATTCTATTTCTATTTTTATGCCTATCAGTGTATCTGAGTTTTGTACAAATAAATGTTCAATTTTTATCAATTTTCCTAGTAATACTCTATTTTATCAAACATATTTTAGATGAAAATCTTCATTTTTATCTGAAAATGTCTCCACTTCATTTTTCAATTGTATTCTAATTGTATTTCTATGCCTAACATTCTATCTGATTTTTTCCAAAAATATTTAATTTTGTAAATCTCCTTGTGATATTCTTATGAAAATATGTATGTTATATAAAAATCTTCAGTTTTATTGAAAAGTTCTCAAATTCCTCATTCAATTATATTCTAAATGTATTTGTATGCCTATCATTGCATCTGAGTTTTTTCAAAATAATCTTCAATGTTATATATTATCTTGTTATCCTCAATTTATCATACATATGTTAGAGTAAAATCTTAAATTTTAATTGAAATTTTCTCCACTTATATTCTCAATTACATTCTAATTGTATTTGTATTCCTACCATTGTATCTGTGAAAATTACCACAAAATCTTCAATTTTTAAAAGTTTCTTCTGACATTCTCTTACTTTATCAGAAATATGTTATACAAAATCTTCAGTTCTGTCAGAAAATGTCTCCATTTCATTTTCAATTATGACATGATATGTATGCCTATCAGTGTAACTGAGCTTTTTCAAAAGAAATCTTCAATTTTATCAATTACCCTAGTAATCCTTTATTTTATCATACATATATTAGATGACAATCTTCACTTTTATCAGAAAATGTCTCCACTTCGTATTTCTATTGTATTCTAATTGTATTTCTATGCTTATCACTGTAACTAAGTGATTTTCCAAAAAAATCTTTAATTTTATAAATTACCTTATGGTATCCTCATTTTATCATATGTATGTTGTATGGAAATCTTTAGTTTTATATGAAAATGTCTCTACTTCACCCTCCAATTATATTCTAAATGTATTTGTATGCCTATCATTCTATCTGAGTTTTTTCCAAAGAATCTTAAATTTTATAAATTATCTTATGTTGTTCTCAATTTTATCATATATATTTTAGAGGAAAATCTTTAATTGTAAGTAAAAATGTCTCCACATCATTTTTAGATTACATACTAAGTGTACTTGTATGCCTACCATTTTATTTGTGAACATTACAACAAAAATTTTCAATTTTTAAATTTTTTCTATGAATTTCTCTTACTTTATCAGTAATATGTTATAAGAAATCTTCAGTTTTTTCAGAAAATCTCTCCACTTCATTTTCAATTATGAGATAATTCTATTTGTATGCCTATCATTGTATCTCAGTTTTTTCCAAAAAGTCTTCAATTTTATCAGTTATCACATGTAATCCTCAATTTTATGATACATATGTTAGATGAAAATCTTCATTACTTTCCGAAAATGTCTCCATTTCCCTTTTCAATTACATTCTAATTTTCTTTATATGCCTATCAAAGTATCTGAGTTTTTTTTAAAATCCATTTTACAAAGTATGTTATGTTATCCTCATTTTTATCATATATATATATATAAGATGAAAATCTTCAGTTTTATATGAAAATGTCTCCACGTGTCTTTTAGCTTTACATGGCATCTGAGTTTCGCTCAAATAAATCTTCAATTTTATCAATTCCCCTAGTAATCCTTTATTTTATCATACATGTGTTAGATGAAAATCTTCAATTTTATCACAAAATGTCTCCACTTAGTTTTTCAGTTGTATTCTAATTATATAATTATATATATGCCTATCATTGTATCTGAGCTTTTTTACAAAAAAGCATTAATTTTATAAATTACCTTATAATATCCTCATTTTATCATACCTATGTTATATGAAAATCTTCACTTTTATATGAAAATGTCTCCAATGCTTCCTTCAATTACATTGTAAATGTATTTGTATTCCCATCCTTATATCTGATTTTTTTCAAAATAATCTTCAATTTTATAAATTATCTTTGTTATCCTCAATTTTATCATAGATATTTTAGAGGAAACTCTTCTATTTTAAGTAAAAATTTCTCTACTTAATTTTTAGATTACTTTCTAATTTTATTTATATGCCTACAATTGTTTTTATTTTCAAAAAATCTTCAGATTTAAAATTTATCTTATATTATCCTCAATTTTATCTTACATATGTTAGATAAAAATCTTCAGTTTTATACAAAAATATCTCCACCTCCTTTATCAATCACATCCTAATTGTATTTGCATGCCTATCATTGTATCTGAGATTTTTCTAGAGAATATCTTCAATTTAATCAGTTGTACTTTGTAAGCCTCAATTTTATCATACATATGTTAAATGAAAAACTCGTTTAATGAGAAAATGTCTTCCTTTTTCAAATGAATTCTAATAGTATTTGTAAGGTTATCATTGTACCTGAGTTTTTTTTTTTTGCAAAAAATCATCAATTTTACAAATTATCCTAAGTTTTCCTCAATTTTATCACACTTATGTTAGAGGGAAATCTTCAGTTTTATAGGAAAATGGCTCCACTTCCTTTTGCAATAACTTTCTAATTGTATATGTATGCTTACATTTGTATCTGTGAAAATCACCACAAAAATCTTCAATTTTTTAATTTTTCCTATGAATTTCTCTTACTTTATCAGAAATGTTATACAATATTTTTAATTTTATCAGAAAATATCTCCACTTCCATTTCAATTATCTGATAAGTCTATTTGTATGCCTATCATTGTATGTGAGATTTTTCCAAAATAATCTGCAATTTGATCAGATAGCCTATGTAATTCTCAATTTTATCATGCATATTATAGATGAAAATCTTCACTTCTGTCATAAAATGTCTCCAACTCTTTTTTTTTTCAATTGAATTCTACTTATATTTGGTTTTTTAAGTGAGTTGCTTTTCTGATTACTAGCTTTTTGAGTTTTTTTTATATATTTTGCATATTGTCTTACTATTGGATGTGGAGTAGTTAAAAGTCTTTTCCCATGCTGTAGGTTGTCCCTTTGCACAAATGATGGTGTTATTTGCTCTGCAGAAGCGTTTCATTTTCATGAGGTTTCATTATCAATTTTTGAGCTCTGTGCCTGTGCTAACAATTTGCTGTGTGGAAAGTCCTTTCCTGTGTCAATGAGGTCAAGCCTATTCCCAATTTTCTCTTTTATCAAAGTCAGGGTATCTAGCCTTATGTTGAGGTCCTTGATCCATCTGGAGTTGAGTTTTGTGCAGGGTGATAAGTATGGATCTATCAGCATTCTTCTACATGCATATATCCGATATGACCAGCATCATTTGTTGAAGACACGTTTTTCCAGTATGTATTATTGGCTTCTATATAGAACACTAGGTGTTTATAGGTGTGTGGTTTTATGTCTGGGTCTCTGATTCTATTCCATTGATTGACATTTCTGCTTTTGTGCCAATACCATGCTGTTTTTATTACTATAGCTCTGTAGTACAACTTGAAGACTGGGATAGTAATACCTCCTACATTTCTTATTATTTGTGAATTTTTAAATCCTATCTTGGGTTTTACCTATCGACATGAATCCAAAATATGGTCCTTTCAAAACATTTTTTGTTACTTTTTTCTTTTTTTAAAATTTTCTGTATTCTTTGTTTACATTCCAAAGGCTTTCCCCTTTCCAGTTCCCCCCTCACCATATGTCCCATAAGTTCTCTTCCCCCTGCCCATCCCCCAATCACCCCCCCACGCCACTAATTCTCTGATCTGGTACTCTCCTACAAACCTGAAATGTCTTTTCTAGACCAGGGTCCTCTACTTCCTTTTTCTTGGGAATCATTTGCTTAGCTAATTATGCCTTGTGTATTCAGAGCATCTATGCTCATTAATATCCACTTATCAGTGATTGCAATTCATGTGTATTCTTTTGTGATTGGGTTAACTGACTTAGGATATTTTCCAGATCCAACCATTTGCCTACAAATTGCATGAATTCATTATTTTTAATTGGTGAGAAGTTTTCCATTATGTAAATATACCACATTTTCTGTATCCATCCCTCCTTTGAGGAACATCTGGAGTCCTTCCATCTTCTGGCCGTTATAAATAAGGCTGCTATGAGCATAGTGGAGCATGTACCTTTATTGTATGCGGGGAAATCTGCTGGGTATATGCCCAGGAGTGGTCTGACAGGGTCCTCTGGAAGTGTCATGCCCAATATTTTGAGTAACTGCCATACTGATTTCCAGAGTGGCTGCACCATCACCAAGAGTGTGGGAGTGTTCCTTTTTCTCCACATCCTCACCAGCACCTGTTGTCCCTTGAGATTTTAATCTTAGCCATTCTGAATGGTGTGAGGGGGGATCTCAGGGTTGTTTTGATTTGCATTTCTCAGAAGACTAATGATGTCGAACATCTCTTAAGGTGCTTCTCCGCCATCCAAATTTCTTCTGGTGAAAATTCTTCAATTTTATCACTTATCCTAAGTAATCCTCAATTTTATCATACATATGTTAGATGAAAATCTTCATTTCTTTACTAAAATGTCTCCATTACATTTGTCAAGTACATTCTAATTGTATTTCTATACCTATCAATGTATCTGTCCTACATTGATAAATACATTTAAAAGTTAATTTTTAAAACTGAAGATGTTTTTGAAAAAGAAAACTCAAATACAATGTTAGGCATACAAATACAATTTAAATGTAATCGAAAAATGAAGTGGATACATTTTTATTTAAAATTGAAGATTTTCCTCTAAATATCAATGATAAAATTCAGGATCACTTAAGATAATTTATAAAATTGAAGATTTTTTTTGGAAAAAACTCAGATATAATTGTAGGCATACAAATATATTTACAATATAATTGAAGGAAGAAGTGGAGAAATTTTCATATAAGACTGAAGATTTTCATATAACAGACATATGATAAAATGAGGAAACCATAAGGAAATTGCTAAAATTAAAGATTTTTTGGAAAAACACTCAGATACAATGATAGGCTTACAAACACAAATAGAATATAATTGAAAAAAGAAATACAGACATACTCTGATAAAACCCAAGATTTTCATCTAACATATGTATGTTAAAATTGAGAATTACATAAGATAATTTTTTAAATTTAAGATATTTTGGAAAACAAAATCTCAGATACAAGGATAGGCATACAAATACATCTAGAGTATTATTGAAAAAAAGAAGAGGACACATTTTTGTATAGAACTGAAAATTTTCATTGTACATATGTATGATAAAATTGAGGATTACATAAGATAATTGATAAAATTGAGGATTTATTTGGAAAAATACTGATACAATGATCTGCATACAAATGAATTTAGAATATAATTTGAAACTGAAGTGGAGATATTTTCTGATAGAACTGAAGATTTTCATCTAACATACGCATGATAAAATTGAGGATTACATAGGATAGTTGATAAAATTTTAGGGGTTTTTTTGAAAAAAAAAAAACCACTCAGATACAATGATAGGCATCCAAATAGAATTATCACATAATTGTAAAGGGAAGTAGAGATATTTTCTGGTACAAGTGAAGATTTTATTCAAACATGCATCATAAAATTGACAATTACATATGATAACTGATAAAATTGAAGTGTTTCTTTGGAAAAAATCAGATACAGTGATAGGCATACAAATAAAATTATCACTTATTTGAAAATGAAGTGGAGATATTTTCTGACAAAACTGAAGATTTTATATAACATATTACTGATAAAGTAAGGGAAATGCATAGGAAATATTTAAAAATTGAAGATTTTTGTGCTAATTTTCACAGATACAATAGTAAGGATATAAATACAATTAGAATGTAATTATAAGAGGAAGTGGAGCCATTTTTGTATAAAGCTGAAGATTTTCCTCTAACATATGTGGGATAAAATTAAGGAAAACTTAGCATAATTTATAAAACTAAAGTTTCTTTTGAAAATAAACTCAGATAAAATGATAAACTTATAAATACTATTAGAATACAATTGAAAAAGTAAGACCAGACATTTTCTCATAAAACTGAAGATTTGCATTTAGCATATGTATGATATAATGGAGGATTACACAGGATAACTGATTAAATTGAAGATATTCTCTAAAAATTTGGCAGATATAATGATAGGCATACAAATACAATTAGAATATGATTGAAAAAAGAGGTGGAGACATTTTTGATTAAACTGAAGATTTTTATCTAATATATGTGTGATAAAATTGAGAATAACATAGGAAAAATTTTAAACCTGAAGGTATTTTTGAAAAAGAAAACTCAGATACAATTATAGGCATACAAATGTACTTAGAATACAAGTGAAAAAGGAACTGGACACATTTCCTGATAGAACTGAAGGTTTTCGTCTAACATAAGAGTGACAAAATTGAGATTACATAAGATAAGTGATAAAATTGAAGATTTTTTTGAAAAATCTCAGATACAATGATAGGTGTACAAATACAATTATCACCTAAATGAAAATGGAAGTGGAGACATTTTATGATAAAACTGAAGATTTCACATAACAAATTTCATGTTAAATAAGGGAAATTCATTGGAAAAATTTAAAAATTGAAGATTTTTGTGGTAATTTTCACAGATAAAATGGTATGCATACAAATACAAAAGAAATGTAATTGCAAAAACAGAAGTGGAAACATTTCCTTATAAAACTGAAGATTTTCCTATGTATGATAAAATTGAGGATAGCTTAAGGTAATTTATGAAATTGAAGATTTTTTGAAAAAAAACTCATGCAATGATAAGCATACAAATACACTTAGAATACATTTGAAAATGAAGAGGAGACATTTTCTGATAAAACTGAAGACTTTTATCTAACATATTATAAAATTGAGAATTACATAGCATAATAGATAAAATTGAAGATATTTTGGAAAAATACAATTATCTGCATACAATTAAAATTATAATATAATTGAAAATGGAGGTGGAGACATTTTCTGATAGAACTGAAGATTTTCATCTAAAATATGCATGATAAAATTGAGGATTACATAGAATAACAGAAAAAAAGTTAGATTTCTTTTAAAAACTCAGATACAATGATAGGCATCCAAATAGAATTATCAGATAATTTGATAGGGAAGTGGAGATATTTTCTGGTAGAACTGAAGATTTTAATTTAACATATGCATGTTAAATTGAGGATTACATATGATAATTGAAAAAATTGAAGATTTTTTGGAAAAAAACCTCAGATACACAGATAGGCATACAAATAGAATTATCACATATTTGATAATAAAGTGGAGAAATTTTCTGACAAAACTGAAGATTTCATATAGCATATTACTGATAAAGCAAGGGAAATTCGTAGGGAAAATTTAAAAATTGAAAAATTTGTGGTAATTTTCACAGATACAATGGTAGGCATACAATTACATTTAGAATATAATCAAAAAATAAAGAGGAGACATTTTTTATTTAAAATTGAAGATTTTCCTCTATAATATCTATAATGAAACTGAGGATAGCTTAGCATAATTTATAAAATTGAAGATTTTTTGAAAAAAAACATCAGAAACAATGATAGGCATAAAATACATTTAGAATATAATTGAAAGAGGAAGTGGAGCCATTTTAGTATAAAACTGAAGATTTTCGTATAGCATACGTATGATAAAATGAGGTATCTTAAGGTAATTTTTAATATTAAAGATTTTTGAAAAAAACTGAGATACCTTGATAGACATAGAAAAACAATTAGAATACAACTGACAAACGTAGTGGAGACATTTTCTGATAAAACTGAAGATTTTCATCTAACATATGTATGGTAAAATAAAGGATTACTAGGGTAATTGATAAAATTGAAGATATATTTCAACAAAACTCAGATACAATGAAAGGCATAAAAATAAAATGGGAATATAACTAAAAGAGATGTGGAGACATTTTCATATAAAACTAAAGATTATCTAATATATGTATGATAAAAATGAGGATAACAACATAATTTATAAAATTGAATATTATATAAAAAATCCTCAGTTACATTGATAGTCATATAAATACTATTATAATGTAATTGAAAAAGGAAATGGAGATATTTTTATAAAGTAATGAATATTTTCATCTAACATATATATGATAAAAATGAGAATAACATAACATAACATAATTTGTAGTATTGAATATTTTATTTAAAATCAGATACATTGATAGCCATATAAATGTAATTAGAATTCAGTTGATAAACAAGTGGAGTCATTTTATGTTAGAACTGAAGACTTTCATCAAAAATACGAATGATAAAATTAAAGATTACATATGATATCTTATAAAATTGAAGATATTTTTGGATAAATCTCACAAACAATGATAGGCCTTCAAATAGAAATATCAGATAATTGAAAAGGAAGTGGAGACATTTTCTGATAAAACTAAAGATTTCATATGACATATTTCTGATAAAGTAAGGGAAATTCATAGGAAAAATTTAAAAATTGATTTTTTGTGGTAATTTTCACAAATACATTGGTAAGCATACAAATACAATTATAATGTAATAGAAAGCGGAAGTGGAGCAATTGTACTACAAAACTGAAGATTTTCCTGTGAAATATGTTTGATAAAATTGAGGAAAACTTAAAATAATTTATAAAATTGATGATTTTTTGTAAAAAACTCAGATACAATGATTGGCATACAAATACAGTTAGAATATAATTGAAATAAGACATGGAGACATATCTGTTAATTCTGAATCTTTACATCTCACTTATGTATGATAAAATGGATGATAACATAAAAAAATTGATAAAATTGAAGATTTTTTTGATAAAATACAATGAAAGGCATACAAATACAACTGTATATAAGGGAAAAAGAAAGTGGAGACATTTTCTGATAAAACTGAAGATTTTTGAGGTAATTTTCACACATACAGTGGTAAACATGCAAATACAATTAGAATGTAATTGAAGCAGGAAGTAAAGCCATTTTCCTATAAAACTGAAAAAAATCCTCTAACATAAGAATGTTAAAATTGAAGATAACATAAGATAATTTATAAAATTGAAGATTTTTTAAAAATAAACTCAGATGAAATAATAAGCATACAAATACAATTAGAATACAATAGAAAAAGGAAGAGGAGACATATTCTGATAAAACTGAAGATTTTCATCTAACATATGTATGATAAAATTGAGAATTACATAAGAAATTGATAAAATTAAAGATGTATTGAGACAGAAAGTCAGATGCAATGATAGGCATACAAATACAATTAGAATACAATTTAAAAAGGGAGTGAAGACATATTGTGTTAATGTTAAAGATTTACATCTAACTTATATATGATAAAATGGATAACATAGGAAAATTGATAAAATTGAAGATTACTTTTATAAAATCTCAGATTCAATGATAGGCATACAAATACCATAAGAGTATCAGTGAAAAACAATGGAGATATTTTCTGAAAAAACTGAAAATTTTTCTATAATATTTCTGATATAATTATGGAAGTTTATGAGAAAATATTAAAATTTAAAAATCTTTGTGGTACTTTTCACAGGTACAGTGTGAATATAAGTCAAACAAATGTGGAGACATTTTCATATAAAACTGAAGATTTTCATCTAATGTATGTATAATAAAAATGAGGATAACATAAGATAATTTATAACATTGAATATATTTTCAAAAGAATACATATACTATGATAGGCATATAAATATAATTAGAATGTAATTGAAAGAGGAATGGAGACATTTTCATAAAGAATTGAAGATTTTCATCTAACATATGTATGATAAAATTGAAGATAACATAGGATATTGTATAAAATTGCAGATTTTTATGTTGAAACTCAAATACAATCATAGCCATACAAATATAATTAGAATTCAATTGAGAAAGGAAGTGGAGACATTTTATGATAGAACTGAATATTTTCATCTAAAATATGCATGATAAAATTGAGGATTACAAAGAATATCTGATAAAATTGAAGATTTTTTTGGAAAAATCTCAGATAAAATAGGCATACAAATATGTATAGAATATAATTGAAGGATGACATGGAGACATTTTCATATAAAACTGAAGATTTTCATATAACCTACATATGATAAAATGAGGATATCATAAGATAATTTTGTTATTCAAAATTCCTCAGATTGGTGAAAAAATATCTCCACTTGCTTTTTCAAATATGTAATTGTTTATTTGTATGATTACCATTGTAAGTGTGATTTTCCCACAAAAATCTCCAAATTTTAACATTTTCACATGAATTTCCATAATTTAATCAGAAACATTATACAAACATCATCAGTTTTATCAGAAAAGTCTCCACTTTCTATTTCACTTATTTAGAGTTGTATTTGTATGCCTTTCATTGTATCTGAGACTTTAACACAAAAATCTTCAATTTTATCCAATTTCATATGTTATCATCCATTTTTATCATCCAGAAGTTAGATAACAATCTTCAGAATTAACCGACAATTTTTATAATTATAATTATAAATTATACTTAGTATAATTTATAAAATTTAAGATTCTTTTGCCAAAAAAACTCAGATCCAATTATAGGCTTACAAATACTATTAGAATTCAATTGAAAAACGAAGTAGAGACATTTTCAGATAAAACTGAATATTTTCATCTCACATATGTATGATAAAATAAAGGATTGCTAGGGTAATTGATAAAATTGAAGATTTTTTTGGACAAAACTCAAATACAACGATCAGATTACCAAGACAATCAGAATACAATAGAAAAAGGAAGATGAGATATTTTCTGATAAAACTGAAGATTTTTCATTTAACATATGGATGATACAATTGAGGATTACATAGGATAACTGATTAAATTGAAGATTTTCTTAGAAAATTTTCAGACACAAGGATAGGCATACAAATATAAGAAGAATATAATTGAAAAAGTATCTGGAGACATTTTTGTATAAAACTTGAGATTTTCACCTAAAATATGTATGATAAAATGGATAACAGGAAATTTGATAAAACTGAAGGATTTTTGGTAAAATCTCAGATATACTTAAAGGCATACTAATACAATTAGAATATAAGTGAAAAAGAAAGTGGAGATATTTTCTGATGAAACTGAAGATTTTTATAACATTTAAAAAATTATGGAAATTCATGTGAAAATGTTAAAATTTGAAGATTTTTGTGGTAATTTTCACAGAATGGTAGGCATACAAATAAATAATAATGTATTTGTAAGAGGAAGTGCAGATATTTTCTGATAAATCTGAAGAATTTTGCCTAATATATATCTGATAAAATTATGGAAATTCATGGGAAAACTGTATAATTTGAAGTTTTGTATGCCTAACATTGTATCTGTGAAAATTACCAAAAAATCTTCAATTTTTAAATTTTTCTTCTGACATTCCCTTACTTTATCAGAAATATGTTATATGAAATTTTCAGTTCTGTCAGAAAATGTCTCCATTTCATTTTCAATTATGACATAATTCTATTTGTATGCCTATCAGTATAGCTGAGCTTTTTCAAAAGAAATATTCAATTCTATCGATTACCCTAGTAATCCTTTATTTTATCATACATACATTAGATGACAATCACAATCTTCAGTTTTATCAGAAAATGTCTCAACTTCGTATTTATGTTGTATTCTAATTGTATTTCTATTCCTATCGCTGTATCTGACATTTTTGTTCCAAAAAAATCTTTAATTTTATAAATTACCTCATGATATCCTCATTTTATCATACGAATGTTATGTGAAAATCTCAGTTGTATATGAAAATATCTCCACATTCTCCTTCAAATATATTCTAAATGTATTTGTATGCCTATCATTGTACCTGAGTTTTTTTCCAAAGAGTCTTAAATTTTATAAATTAGCTTAAGTTATTCTGAATTTTAGTCATAGATACGTTAGAGGAAAATCTTCAATTTTAAATAAAAATGTCTCCACTTCATTTTTAGATTACATACTAATTATATTTGATTGCCTACCATTTTATCTGTGAAAATTGCCACAAAAATTTTTAATTTTTAAATTTTTCCTAGGAATTTCCCTTACTGTATCTGTAATATAAGAAAACTTCAGTTTTTTTTCAGAAATTGTCTCCTTTTCATTTTCAATTATGTGATAATTCTATTTGTATGCCTCTCATTGTATTTGAGTTTTTCCAAAAATAATCTTCAATTTTATCAGTTATCATATGTAATCCTCAATTTTATGATACATGTGCTAGATTAAAATCTTCAATTCGACCAGAAAATATCTCCACTTCCCTTTTCAATTATATTCTAATTATATTTGGATGCCAATCATTGAATCTGAGCTTTTTAAATCTAAAATTTTATCAGTTATTTTATGTAATCCTGAATTTATCATGCATATTTTAGAAGAAAGTCTTCACCTCTATCAGAAAATATCTCCATTTCCCCTTTCAATTATATTCTAAATGTCTTTGTTTGCAGATCATGGTTTCTGATGTTTTTCCTTGTAAATCTTCAATTTTATCAATTATCTTATGTAATTTCTTTGAATCTGAATAAATGTCTTTGTTATCAGATCATTGAATCTGAGATTTTATCAAAAAAATCTTCAATGTCATCAATTTTCTTATTCATTTTATCATACATTAGTTAGATGTAAATGTTTAGAATTAACAGAATATGTCTTCAAACACTTTTTGAATACTTTTCTAATTGTATTTGTATTCCTATCATAGTATCCGACGTTTTTTTTCTGAATAAATCTTCAACTTTATCAATTAAGCTATGTAATCCTCAATTTTATCATACATATGTTAGAAATTGTTAGAAATACAATTAAAATAAAACTGAAACACGAAGTGGAGATATTTTATGATAAAACTGAAGATTTTCATCTAACATAAGTATGATACAATAAAGGATTACTAGGGTAATTGATAAAATTGAAGGTTTCTTTGGGCAAAACTCAGATACAATGATAGGCATAGAAATACTATTAGAATATAGCTAAAAGAGATGTGGATACATTGTCATATAAAACTGAGGATTTTCACCTAATAAATATATGATAAAAATGAGGATACCATAACATAATTTATAAAATTGAGTATGTCTTTTAAACAAAACAGATACATTGATAGGCATATAAATACAATTATAATGTAATTGCAAAATGAAATGGAGAAAATTTTGTAACGTAATGAAGATTTTCATCTAACATGTGTATGATAAATTTGAGGATAATTTAAGATAATGTATACAATTGAAGTTTTTTTTGAAAAATATTCAAATACAATAATAGCTATACAAATATAATTAGAATTCAATTGAAAATTGAAGTGGAGACATTTTATGATAGAACTGAAGATTTTCATCTGAAATCTGCATGATATAATTGGGGATTACATAAGATATCTGATCAAATTTAAGATTTTTTTTGAAAAATCTCACATACAATGATAGGCTTACAAATAGCATTATCAGATAATTGAAAAGAAAGTTGAGACATTTTCATGTGATGTATGTCTGATAAAGTAAGGAAAATTCATAGGAAAAATTAAAAATTGTAGATTTTTGTGGTAATTTTCACAGATACAATGCTAAGCATACAAATACAATTAGAAAATAATTGAGAAAGGAAGTGGTGACTTTTTCCTATAAAACTGAAGATTTTCCTCTAACATATGTGTAATGAAATTGAGGAAAACTTAGGATAATTTATAAAATTGATGAATTTTTACAAAAATCTCAGATACAATGATGAGCTTTCAAATACTATGAAAATTCAATTGAAAAGGGAAGATGAGAGGTTTTCTTATAAAATTGAAATTTTTCATTTAACATATGCATGATAAAATTGAGGGTTCCAAACTATAACTGATTACATTGAAGTTATTCTCTACTAAAATCTCAGATACAATGATAAGCATACAAATACAATTAGAATATAATTGAAAAAGAAGGTGGAGATATTTTTGTATAAAACTGAAGAATTTCATCTAACATATGTATGATAAAATTGAGGATAATGTAAGATAATATTTAAACTGAAGATATTTTTGAAAAACAAAAACTCAGATACAATGATAGCATACAAATACAATTACAATAAAAGTGAAAAATGACGTAGACATATATTTTTTAATTCTAAAGCTTTACATATAAATCATGGATGATAACAGAAAAAATGATAAAATTGAAGATTTTTATGTTAAAATTTCAGATAAAATGAAAGGCCTACATGTAAAACAATAAATATGTGGAAAAGAAGGTGGAGTCATTTTCTGATAAAACTGAAAATTTTTGTATAACATTTCGGATTAAATTATGGAAATTCATGTGAAAATGTTAAAATTTCAAGATTTCTGTGGTAATTTTCACAGATACAATGGTAGGCATACAAATAAATAATAATATAGTTGACAACGGAAGTGTAGATATTTTCTGATAAATCTGAGGAATTTGCATAACATATATCTGATAAAATTATGGAAATACATAAGAGAACTGTAAAATTTGCAGATTTTTTTGGTAATTTTCACAAATACATTGATAGACTTACAATTGATAAAAGGAATTGAGACATTTTCAGATACAACTGAAGATTTTCAGATAACATATGTATAATAAAATTGAGGATTATATTAGATAATTTATAAATTTGAAGATATTTGGAAAACTAAAACTCAGGTACAAGGATAGGCATACAAATACAACTGGAGTTTTATTGAAAAAGGAAGAGGACACATTTTTGTAAAGAACTAAAGATTTTCATCTAACATATGTATGATTAAATTGAGGATTACATAAGATAATTGATAAAATTAATTATTAATTTGGAAAAATACTCAGATACAATGATGTGCATAGAAATATATTTAGAATATAATTGAAAAGGGAGGTTGAGATATTGTTTGATAGAACTGAAGAGTTTCATCTAACATATGTATGATAAAATTGAGGATTACATAGGATAACTGATAAAATTTTAGATTTAAAAAAATCACATACAATGATAGGCATCCAAATATAAATAGAATATAATTGAAAAAGAAAGTGGAAATATTTTCTGGTAGAGCTGAATATTTTAATCTAACATATATAACATAAAATTGATGATTACATGTGATAAAAAATAAAATTGAACATTTTTGGATATAAACTCAGAAACAATAATAGGTATACAAATAGAATTATCACATATTTGAAAATGAAGTGGAGATATTTTCTGACAAAACTGAAGAAGTCATATAACATTTTACTGATAACGTAAGGAAGTTCATATGAAAAATTTAAAAATTGAAAATGTTCATGGTAATATTCACAGATACAATGGTAAGCATACAAATACCATAAGAATGTAGTTGAAAAATGAAGTGGAGATATTTTTATTTAAATTTGAAGATTTGCCTCTAAAATATCTATATAAAATTGAGGATAACTTAAGATAATTTATAAAATTGAAGATTTTTTTGAAAAAATACTCAGATACAATGATAGGCATACAGATACACTTAGAATAAAATTGAATTAGGAATTGGTGAAATTTTCATAAAAAACTGAAGATTTTCATTTAACATATGTATGATAAAATGAGGATATCATGAGATAATTTATAAAATTGCAGAATTTTTTTGGAAAAACACTCAATTACAATGATAGGCATAGAAATACAATTAGAATACAACTGAAAAATGAAGTGGAGACATTTTCTGATAAAACTGAAGATTTTCATCCAACATATGTATGATAAAATAAAGGATTACTAGGGTAATTGAGAAAAATTGAAGATTTATTTGGACAAAACTCATACATACTGATAGGCATAAAATACAATTAGAATATAACTAAAAGAGACATGGAGACATTTTATTATAAAACTGAAGATTTTCAAATGATATATGTATCATAAAATGAGGATAACATAACATAATTTATAAAAATGAATATTTAAAAAAAGATACATTGATAGGAATAAAAAACTATAAGAATGGAATTGAAGAAGGAAATGGAAACATTTTTTAAATTAATGAAGATTTTCATGTAACATGTATGATAAAATTGAGGATAATGTAAGATAATGTATAAAATTGAATTTTTTTTGAAAAAAATTCCACAAATACAATGATAGCCATACAAATATAATTAGAATACATTTGAAAAAGAAGTGGAGACATTTTGTGATAGAACTGAAAATTTTCATCAAAAATATACTTGGTAAAATTGAGGATTATATAGGATATCTGATAAAATTGAAGATTTTTTTGGAAAAATCTCACATACAATGATAGGCATACAAGTAGAATTATCAGATAATTTAAAAGGAAGTGGAGACATTTTCTCATAAAACTAAAGATTTCATCTAAGATATTTCTGATAGAGTAGGGAAATTCATAGGAAAAATTTGGAAATTGAAGATTTCTGTGGTAATTTTCACACATACAATGGTACACATACAAATACAATTAGAATGTAATTGAAAAAGGAAATAGAGACATTTTCCTATACAACTGATGATTTCCTCTATCCTTTGCATGATAAAATTGAGGATAACTTAAGGTAATTTATGAAATTGAAGATATTTTGGAAAAAGAACTCAGATGTAATGATAAGCATACAAATACAATTAGAATACAATTGAAAAAGAAAGAGAAGATATTTTGTGTTAAACCTGAAAATTATCTAACATATATAGCATAAAATTGAGAATTACAAAGGATAATTAATAAAATTGAAAATTTATTCATAAAGAAACTTGAATACAATAATAAGCATGAAAATACCATCAGAATACAATTGAAAAAAATGGTGTGGAGACATATTCTGTTAATTCTGAAGATTGACATCTAGCATATGAATGATAAAATGGATGAAAACATAGGAAAAGTGATAAAATCTCAGATACAAGGAAAGGCATACAAATACAACTATAAATAAATGAAAAAGAATGTGGAGACATTTTCTGATAAAACTCAAGTTTTTGTACATCATTTCTGAGTAATTTATGGAAATTCATGTAGAAATGTTAAAACTTGAAGATTTTTGTCATAATTTTTACAGATACAATGGTAGGCATATGAATAATATAGTTGAAAAATGAAGTGGATATATTTTCTGATAAACCTGACGAATTTTGCATAACATATCTGATAAAATTATGGAAATTCATAGGAAAAGTGTAAAATTTGAATATTTTGTGGCAATTTTCACAGATATAATGGTAGGCATACACATATAATTAGAATGTAAGTGTAATAGGATGTGGAGACATTTTCTAATAAAACCAAAGATTTTCCTCTAACATGTTTGATGAAATTGAGGAAATCTTAGGATAATTTATAAAATTAAAGTATGTTTTGCAAAAAATCTCAGGTTCAATGATAAGATTACAAAAACTGTTATAATACAGTTGAAAAAGGAAGACTAGATATTTTCTGATAAAACTGAAGATTTTCATCTAACATATGTATGATAAAATTTAGGATTACATAGGATAACTGATAAAATTGAAGATTTTCTTGGAAATATCTCAGATACAATGATAGGTATACAAAAACAATTATCACATAATTGAAAAAGGAAGTGGAGACATTTTCTGATAAAACTGAAGATTTCATATAACATATTTCATATAAAATACGGGTAATTCATAGGAGAATTTGAAAATTGAATATTTATGTGGTAATTTTGAAAGATAACAATAGTAAGCATGTAAATACAATTAGAATGTAATTGAAAAAATAAGTGGAGCCAATTTCCTATAATACTAAAGCTTCTTCTGTAACATGTGTGATAAAACTGAGGAAAACTTGCGATAATTGATTATTTGGACAAAATTCAGAAATAATGATAGGCATAGAAATACAATTAGAGGCACTCCCCACATCCAGCAGCCACCGCTGGCATCCTTGCAGTGGCCGGACTAAGGAGAGTGGAGCCAGGTACCCATGATACCCAGAACTTGGAATGGTTAGGGGCGCAAGACCACCTGGCAGTGAACTGGAGGAGCAGAGTTCCTGGGCCTCAATCAGGCATGGACTCTGCGCTCTGAGGAGAATCCTGCACTCTGTTCATCTGTGGTCATCTTGGTGGCAGGTGCTCAGACTGAGCAGACAGGACCAGATACCCGAGATATCCCAAGCTTAAGATCTCGGGGCACCCGGGGCACCAGCCAGTCATCTAAGAACTGAAGCTTGGCAGAGCAGCAGTTCCTGTGTTCCACCAGGGCATGGGTTCCCGGCCCTCTGGGAGACCCTGCAATCTGCACTCTGTACTCCACACTCCCCACTCCCCAAGGCCTCAGACAACATCCTTGCTGCTGACTGAACTAAGCAAACAGATCCAGAGAAGATAAGCAGCATAAGGTACACAGTGATAACCAAATATAGCATTGCTTAGAGCAAGATACACCAGAGGTCCAACAGCACCCAAGAGGAGAAAAACACATCAGCAGTCTGTGCCAGGTGAAACAAAGTCATCCAGTGGAAATAGCCTATCGAGCCCACAGGGGGTTCAAGCACCAGCTAGTGACTACAAGACCATCTAAGGCCAGAGATAACCAGATGGCAAAAGGCAAACATAGGAACGTTACTAACAGAAATCAAGGCAATATGCAGCATCTGTACCCAGCACCCCGACAGCAGTAAGTCCCGATTACCGGAACACACCAGAAAAACAAGATTTGGATCTAAAATCACTGGTCAGGATGCTGATAGCAGAACACATAGATAAATCTCTTAAAGAAATACAGGAGAAAATGGATCAAATATATGAAGCCCTTTCAAGGCAAACACAAAAATCACTTAAAGAAATTCAGGAAAATATGGATCAAAAATTAGGAGTCAATAAGGAGGAAATGCAAAAATCACTTAAAGAAATAAAGGTGAACATGGGCCAACAAGTAGAAGTCATGAAAGAAGAAACACAAAAATACTCTTAAAGAAATACATGAAAATACAAGCAAGCAAGTGGAAGTAGAAACAACTAAAAAATCGCAAATGGAGACAACTTTGCAGAGAGAAAACCTTGGGAAGAAATCAGAGGCCATAGATGCAAATATCAACAATAGAATACAAGAGATAGAAGAAAGCATCTCAGATGCCGAAGATACCATAGAAACCATTGATTCAACAGTCCAAGAAAATACAAAATGCAAAAACCTTGTAACCCAAAACATCCAGGAATTCCAGGAAACAATGAGAAGACCAAACCTAAGGATTATAGGCATAGATGAGAGGGAAGATATATAACTTAAAGGCCCAGTAAATATCTTCTACAAAATTATGGAAGAAAACTTCCCCAAACTAAAGAGAGAGATGTCCATGAATATACAAGAAGCCTACAGAACTCCAAACAGAATGGACTAGAACAGAAATACCTACCGTCACATAATAATCAAAACCACAAATGTACTAAACAAAGAAAGAATATTAGGGGCAGCAAGAGAAAAAGGCCAAGTAATATATAAAGGAAGATCTATCAGGATTACACCAGACTTCTCACCTGAGACCATGAAAGCTAGAAGAACCTGGGCAGATATCATGTAGACTCTAAGAGAACACAAATTTCAGCCAAAACTACTATACCCAGCAAAACTCTCAATCGCCATAGATGGAGAAACAAAGGTATTCCATGACAAAACCAAATTTGCACACTATCTTCCCACAAACCCAGCCCTATAAAGGATAATAAGGGAAAAACACAAACACAAGGAGGGAAACCACACCCCAGAAGAATTAAGATAGAAACCTCCTCTCATCAAAACCAAAAGAAGATAACCTCTCAAATATAAAAAAAAATCAAAAAATGTCGGGAGGAAATAATTACTATTCCTTAATATCTCTAAATATCAATGGACTCAATTCCCCAATAAAAAGACATAGACTAACAGATTGGATATGGAAACAGGACCCTACATTTTGCTGCATACAGGAAACACATCTCAGTGTTAAAGGCAAACACTGCCTTAGAGTAAAAGGCTGGAAGCCAATTTTACAGGCAAATGGTCTCAGGAAACAAGTTGGAGTAGCCATTCTAATATCAGATAAAATTGACTTCCAACTTAAAGTCATCAAAAGAGACACAGAAGGTCACTTCTTGCTAGTAAAAGGGAAAATCCACCAAAAAGAGCTCTCAATACTGAACATCTATGCTCCAAATGCAAGGGCACACTCATTCATAAAAGAAACCTTACTAAAGCTTAAAGCACACATTGCACCTAACACAATAATTGTGGGTTACTTCAACACTCCACTCTCCTCAATGGACCGATCAGGAAAGCAGAAACTAAACAGGGACACAGTGAAACTAATTGAAACTTTGGACCAATTGGATTTAACTGATATATATATATATATATATATATATATATATATATATATATATATATAGAGAGAGAGAGAGAGAGAGAACATTTCATCCTAAAGCAAAAGAATATACATTTTTCTCAGCACCGCATGGTAACTTCTCCAAAATTGATCATGTAATTGGTCACAAGACAGATGTCAACAAATACAAGAAGATCGAGCTAATACCATGCCTCCTATCAGATCACCATGGAGTAAGAGTGGTCTTCAATAGTAACAAAAACAACATAAAGCCCATATAAACATGGAAACTGAACAATACTTTATTCAATGACACCTTGGTCAAGGAAGAAATAAAAAAAGAAATCAAAGACTTTTTAGAATTCAATGAAAATGAAGGTACAACCTACCCAAATATATGGGACACAATGAAAGCAATGCTAAGAGGAAAACTCATAGCTCAAAATGCATCCAAAAAGAAACTGGAGAGAGCATACACTAGCAGCTTAACGACACACCTTAAAGCCCTGGAAGAAAAAAAAATTAATTCACCCAGGAGGAGTAGAAGACTCCTCCTGTTTGATGATTTCTTAATCATCAAACTCAGGGCTGAAATCCATCAAGTAGAAACAAAGCAATCATACAAAGAATCAACAAAACCAGGAGCTGGTTCTTTGAGAAAATCAATAAGATAGATAATCGCTTAGGCAGACTAACCAAAGGAAACAGAGCCAGTATACAAATTAACAAAATTAGAAATGAAAAGGGAGACATAACAACAGAAAGAGAGGAAATTCAAAAGATCATCAGATCCTACAACAAAGTTCTATATACAACACAACTGGAATATCTGGAGGAAATGGACAATTTCCTAGACAGATACCAAATACCAAATTTGAATCAAAATCACTTAGATCAGCTAAATAGTCCCATAACCCCTAAAGAAATAGAAGGGGTTATAGAAAGCCTCCCAACCAAAACAATTACGGGACCAGATGGTTTTAGTGCAGAATTCTACCAGACATTCAAAGAAGACTTAACACCAATACTCTTCAAACTATTCAACAAAATAGAAACAGAATGGACACTGCCCAACTCGTTCTTCTAAGCCACAATTATGCTTTTACCAGAACAACACAAAGATCCAACGAAGAAAGGGAACTACAGGCCAATTTCCCTTATGAATAGCGATGCAAAAATACTAAATATAATCCTTGCAAACCGAATCCAAGAACACATCAAAACGATCATTCACCAAGATCAAGTAGGCTTCATCCCAGGCATGCAGGGATGGTTCAATATATAGAAATCCATCCATGTAATCCACTATATAAACAAACTAAAAGGAAAAAAACCACATGGTCATCTCATTAGATGTTGAAAAACATTCAACAGAATTCAGCATCCTTTCATGCTAAAAGTCTTGGAAAGAGCAGGAATTCAAGGCCCATACATAAACAAAGTAAAAAGCAATCTACAGCAAACCAGTAGCCAACATCAAAATAAATGGAGAGGAACTTGAAGCAATTCCACTAAAATCAGGGACTAGACAAGGCTGCTCTCTCTCTCCCTATCTTTTCAATATAGTACTTGAAGTTCTAGTGAGAGCAATTAGACAACATAAGAAAGTAAAAATTGGATACAAATTGGAAAGTAAGAAGTCAAACTATCATTATTTGCAGATGATATGATATTTTACTTAAGCGACCCAAAAAATTCCACCAGAGAACTTCTATAGCTGATAAACAACTTCAGCAAAGTGGCTGGTTATAAAATCAACTCAAGCAAATCAGTAGCCTTCCTGTACTCAAAGGACAAGCAGGCTGAGAAAGAAGTTAGGGAAATAACACCCTTCACAATAGCCACAAACAACAAAAAGTACCTTGGCGTAACTCTAACCAAACAAGTGAAAGATCTGTATGACAGGAACTTCAAGTCCTTGAAGAAAGAAATCGAAGAAGATCTCAGAAGATGGAAAAATATTTCTTGCTCTTGAATTGGCAGGATCAATATAGTAAAAATGGCCATCTTGCCAAAAGCAATCTACAGATTCAATGCAATCCCCATCAAAATCACAACACAATTCATCATACATCTAGAAAGAGCAATTCTCAAATTCATCTGGAGCAACAAAAAACCCAGGATAGCTAAAACTATTCTCAACTATAACAGGAATTCTTGGGGAAATCAATATCCCTGACCTCAAGCAGTACTATAGAGCAATTGTGTTAAAAACTGCGTGGTATTGGTACAGCAACAGGCAAGTAGATCAATGGAATAGGATTGAAGACCCAGAAATGAACCCACAAATTTATGGTCACTTGATCTTTGATAAAGGAGCCACGAATATCCATTGTAAAAAAGATATCCTTTCCAACAAAAAGTGCTGGTTCAACTGGAGGTCAACATGCAGAAGAATGCGAATCGACCCATTCTTATCTCCTTGTACTAAGATCAACTCCAAGTGGATCAAGGACCTCCACATAAAACCAGACACACTGAAACTAATAGAAAAGCAACTTGGGAAGACCCAGGGGGACATGGGCACAGGGGGAAATTTCCTGAACAGAATACCAATAGCTTATGCTCTAAGATCAAGAATTGACATATGCGACCTCATAAAATTACAAAGTTGTTGTAAGGCAAAGGAAACTGTCAAAAGGACAAAACAACAACCAACAAAGTGGGTAAAGATCTTCACCAATCCCACATCTGACAGAGGGCTGATATCCAATATATACAACGAAATCAAGAAGTTAGAACTCAAAGAACCAAATGACCCTATCAAAAAATGGGGTACAGTGCTAAACAAAGAATTTTCACCAGAAGAAATTCGAATTGCCAAGAAACACCTTAAGAAATGTTCAACATCATTAGTCATCAGGCAAATGCAAATCAAAACAACCCTGAGATTTCACCTCACACCAGTCAGAATGGCTAAGATTAAAATCTCAAGAGACAACAGGTGCTGGCGAGGATGTGGAGAAAGAGGAACACTCCTCCACTGTTGGTGGGAAGACAAAATGGTAAAACCACTCTGGAAATCAGTTTGGTGGTTCCTCAGAAAATTGGGCATGCCACTTCCAGAGGACCCTGTCATACCACTCCTGGGCATATACCCAGAAGATTCCCCTGCATACAATAAAGACACATGCTCCACAATGTTCAAAGCAGTCTTGTTTATAATAGCCAGAAGCTGGAAGGAGCCCAGATATCCCTCAAAGTAGGAATGGATGCAGAAAATGTGGTATATTTATACAATGGAATACTACTCAGCAATTAAAAATAATGAATTCATGCAATTTGTAGGCAAATAGTTAAATCTGGAAAATATCATCCTAAGTGAGTTAACCCAATCACAAAAGAATACACATGAAATGCAATCACTGTTAAGTGGATTTTAATGAGCCCAGAAGCCGTAAATACTCAAGGCAAAATTAGCAAGTCAAATGATTCCCAAGAAGAAGAAAGGAGAGGACCCTGGGCCTGAAAAAATTGGATCCAGTTTTGTAGATCTGGAACAGAGTAATGGTGGAGGGGGGTGATTGGGGAATAGTTGGGGGGGAGGACTTATGGGATGTATGCTGGGGGGGACTGGGAAAGGGGGAATGCCTTTTGAATGTAAACAAAGAATATAGAAAATAAAATTTAAAAACAAGAGATGTGCCACTTCTATTGTGAAGCATTTGTTTTAAACTTATCTGTGTTACTTGAAGGTCTCTAAAGTAGTGGTTCTCAAACTTCCTGATCTGTGACCCTTTCTTCATGTTATGCTGACCCCAATTCATAAATTACTTTTGTTGCGATTTTTTAACTGTAATTTCACTACTGTTATGAGTCATAATGGAAACATCTGATATACAGCATAGGCTTAATTAAGCAACCCCTGTGAGGATACCACCCACAGGTTGAGAGCCTCTTCTCTAAAGAATCAGCACAGATAGAATGAGTATAATTAGAGAATTTATTAATTGGCTTGGATTTTATGGCCAGGGTGGTCCAACAGTAGCTCCCTTCACACTGGAGAGACTGTGATTGCTATCTTCTCAGTTCTGGAACAGAATGTCTCAGCAGTCCCAACCTGATCTGGATGGTCTGGAGGATTCCTGAGCTGCTGGCCTTCAGTCAATTGACCCGTGGAAGGCTGGAGAAGCTGGGTCCTGATGTCAGTGTGGAAGAAAAGCACCAGTGACAGATGGAGAAGCAAGATGCTGCTGAGGCAGATGAACTTGCCAGCACAAAGTGGAAGTTAAACAGGCAAAAAGCAAACGCTTGGGCTTTAGCAATGGCTCTGCTGTTAGAACCATGCACTGGTCTCCCAGAGGACTCGAGTTCAAGGAAAGTCTTGGCACCCATGTCAAGCTTCTCATAAAAAGCCTGTGCTTTCAGCTCCAAGGAAATCCTCTGGCCTCTGTGGGCATTCACAAGCATGTACCTGCACACACAGACGCACACACACACACACACACACACACACACACACACACACATACACATGTGCACACACATACAAATAATACTCATAAATAATACATGTGCACACTCACAAATGGCATTCATGTACACACTCTCACACAAACAATACATACACATATGAATAATAAAAATAAAACTTTTAAGAAGCAAAAAAAGAAAGAAATACCATTAGAATACAACTAAAATATGAAATGGAGAGATTTCCTGATAAAACTGAAGATTTTCCTCCAATATATGTATGATAAAATTAAGGATTACTAGGGTAATTGATAAAATTGCAGATTTTTTTGAAAAAAACCTCAGTTACACTGATAGGCATAAAAATAGAATTATCTCATAATTGAAAATAAAGTGGAGACATTTTCTGACAGAAATCATGATTTCTTATAACTAATTTCTAATAAAATAAGGGAATGTTAGAGGAAAAATTTAAAAATTGAAGATTTTTTGGTGATTTTCACAGATACAATGGTAGGCATACAAATACAACTAGAATGTAATCGAAAAATGAGGTGGAAACATTTTTGATTAAAATTTAAGATTTTACTCTAAGATAGGTATGATAAAATTGAGGATAACTTAAGATAGTATATAAAATTGAAGATTTTTTTAAAAAAACTCAGATGCAATGATAGGCATACAAATACATTTAGAATATAATTGAATCAGGAAGTGGAGAACTTTTTGTATAAAACTGAAGATTTTCATATAACATACATATGGAAAATTGAGGATATCACAAGATAATTTATAAAATTATAGATTTTTGGTGAAAAATTTCAGATACAATGATAGGCATAGACATAAAATTAGAATACAATTGAAAAACGAAGTGCAGATATTTTCAGAAAAAAATTGAAGATTTTCATCTAACATGTTTGATAAAAGAGAGGATACTAGGGTAATTGATAAAATTGAAGATTTATTTGGACAAAACGCTGGTACAATGAAGGCATAAAAATACAATTAGAATATAACTAAAAGAGAAGTGGAGACATTTTCATATAAAACGGAAGAATTTCATATAATATATGTGGCTAATATAACATAATTTTTCAAATTGAATATTTTTAAAAAAACTTAGTTACATTGATAGACATAAAAATACAATTAGAATGTAATTGAAAAGGGAAATGGAGACATTTTTGTAAAGTAATGAATATTGTCATCTAACATATTTATGATAAAATTGAGGATAAGATAACATATAAAATTGAAGATTTTTTAAATAAATCTCAAATACAATGATAGCCATACAAATATAATTAGAATTCAATTGAAAAATGGAGACATTTTATAATAGAACTGCAGATTTTCATCAAAAATATGCATGATAAAATTGAGGGTTACATGAAATATCTGATAAAAATTGAAGATAATTTTGAAAAAATCTCACATACAATGATAGGCATACAAATAGAATTATCAGATAATATTTTTTGTTTGTTTTTGAGACAGGGTTTCTCTGTGTAGCCCTGGCTGTCCTGGAACTCACTCTGTAGACCAGGCTGGCCTCAAACTCAGACATCTGCCTGCCTCTGCCTCCCAAGTGCTGGGATTACAGGCGTGCGCCACCATGCCTGGCTGAATTATCAGATAATTGAAAAGGAAGTGGAGACATTTTCTGATAAAACTAAAGATTTTGTATACCATATTTCTGATAAAGTAAGGGAAATTCATAGGAAAAAATTAAAAATTGAAGATTTTTGCATTAATTTTTACAGATACAATGGTAAGCATGCAAATACAATTAGAATGTATTTGAAAAAAGCAATGTAGCCATTTTCCTATAATATTGAAGATTTTCCTCTAACATATGTGTAATAAAATTCAGAAAAACAGTATAATTTATAAAATTGAACATTCTTTTGCCAAAAAACTCAGATACAATGATAAACTTACAGATACTATTAGAATTCAATTGAAAAAGAAAGAAAAGACATTTTCTCATAAAACCACAGATTTTCATTTAATATATC
Source organism: Apodemus agrarius (assembly GCA_964023405.1). NCBI lineage: Eukaryota > Metazoa > Chordata > Mammalia > Rodentia > Muridae > Apodemus > Apodemus agrarius. The sequence goes on along the minus strand of OZ030018.1, from coordinate 88,970,292 downwards.
TATGATGTAATTGAGGATTATAGAATATCTGATAAAATTGAAGATTTTCTTGGGAAAATCTCATATACACAGATAGGCATACAAAGACAATTATCACATAATTGAAAAAGGAAATGGAGATATTTTCTGATAAAACTGAGGATTTTGTGTAACATGTTTCTATCAAATAAGGGAAATTCATAGGAAAATTTTAAAAATTGAAGATTATTGTGGAAATTTTCATGGATATAATGGTACACATACAAATACAATTAGAATGTAATTGCAAAAAGAAGTTGAGACATTTTTCTATAAAACTGAAGATTTTTCACTAACATATGTATGATAAAATTGAGGATAACTTAAGTTAATTCATGAAACTGATTATTTTTTTGAAAAAAAATGTAGATGCAATGATAAGCATACAATTGCAATTAGAATATAACAAACAGTAAGAGGAGACATTTTCCGATAAAACTGAAGGTTTTTATCTAACATGTATGATAAAATTGAGAATTACATAGGATAATAGACAAAATTGAAGATGTATTCAGAAAAAACCCTCAAATACAATGATAGGCATACAAATACAATTGAAAATTGATGTGGAGACATATTCTGTTAATTCTGAAGCTTTATAGCTTACTTGTGGATGATAAAATTGGTAACATAAGAAAATTAATAAAATTGAATATTTTATGATAAAATCTCATAAAACAAAAGATAAAAATGTGGAGACATTTTCTGATAAAACTGAAGTTTTTTTGTAAAACATTTCTCATTAAATTATGGAAATTCATGTGAAAATGTTAACTTTGAAGTATTTTGTGGTAATTATCACACATAAAATGGTAGTCATACTAATAAAATGATAATATAGTTGAAAAAGGTATTGGAGATTTTTCTGATAAATCTGACGTGGTTTGCACAACATATATCTGATAAAAAGATGGAAATACATAGGTAAACTGCAAACTTTGAAGATTTTTGTGGTAATTTTCACAGATACAATGATAGGTTTACAAATACAATTAGAATGTAATTGAAAAAAGAAAGAGAGCTATTTTCTGATGAAACTGAACATTTTCATCTAACATATGTATGGTAAAATTGAGGATAACATAAGATAATTTATTATATTGAAGATATTTTGTAAAACAAAAACTGAGATACAAGGATAGGCATACAAATACCACTAGAGTATTATTGAAAAAGGAAGGGGAGATATTTGCGTAAAGACCTGAAGATTTACATCTAAGCTATGTATGAAAAAATTGAGGATTACAAATGATAATTGATAAAATTGAAGATTTATTTGGAAAAAACTCAGATACAAGGGTTGGCATATAAATACAATTAGAATATAAATGAAAAGGGAAGTGGAGATATTTTCTGATAGAACTGAAGATTTTCATCTAAAATATACATGATAAAATTGAGGATTACATAGGGTAACTGCTAAAATTGAAAGTTTTATTGAAAAAAATCTCAGATACAATGATAGGCATTCAAATATAATTAGAATATAATTGAAAAAGGTATTGGAGATATTTTCTGGTAAACTGAGGATATCAATCTAACATATGTATGATAAAATTGAGGATTACATATGATAACTGATAAAATTGAAGATTTTTTTGGAAAATGCCCAGATAATACTGATAGGCATACAAATAGAATTATCCATAATTGAAAATGAAGTAGAAACATTTTCTGACAATACTGAGGATTTTTTAAAACATATTTCTGATAAAGTAAGGGAAATTCATAGGAAAAATTTAAAAATTGAAGATTTTTGTGGTAATTTAACCAGATACAATGGCAGGCAAAGAAACACAATTAGAATGTAATCAAAAAATGAAGTGGAGACATTTTCAATTAAAATTGAAAGTTTTCCTCTAACATATGTATGATAAAATTAAGGATAACTTAAGATTATATATAAAATTGAAGATTTTTTTAAAAAAAATCTCAGATGCAATAATAGGCATACAAATACATTTAGAATATAATTGAACAAGGATGTGGAGACCTTTTCATATAAAAGTGAAGATTTTCATATAACATACATATGATGAATTGAGCATATCACAAGGTAATTTATAAAATTAAAGAGTTTTTGGAGAAAATTCAGATACAATGATAGGCACAGAAACACAATTAGGAAACAATTAGAAAACGAAGTGGATGCATTTTCAGATAAAACTGAAAATTTTCACTTAACATGTTTGATAAAATAGAGGATACTACAGTAATTGATAAAATTGAAGAATTTTTTATACAAAACTCTGATACAATGATTGACGTAAAAATAGAAATAGAATATAACTAAAACAGACTTGAAGACATTTTCATATAAAACGGAAGATTTTCCTCTAATATATATATGACAAAAATGAGGATAACATAACGTAATTTATAAAATTGAATATCTATTTTTAAAAACTCATATACCATCATAGGCATATATATACAATTAGAATGTAATTGAAAAAAGGAACTGGAGACATTTTCGCAAAGAACTGAAGATTTTCATCCAACATAGGTATGACAATATTGAGGATTATAGGAGATAATGTGCAGAATTGAAGATTTTGTGAAAAAAAACTGAAATACAATGATAACAACATAAAATAAGAATTCAATTGAAAAAGGACATGGAGACATATTCTGTTAATTCTGAACATTTACATCAAACTTATGTATGATAAAATGGATGATAATATAGGAAAATTAATAAAAATGAAGATTTTTGATAAAATCTGATACAATGAAAAGCATACAAATGAAACTATAAATAAGTGAAAAAAGGTGGAGACATTTTCTAATAAAACTGAAGATTTTTGGATAATAGTTCTGATTAAATTATGGAATTTCATGTGAAAAAGTTAAAATTTGAAGATTTTTGTTTTAATTTTCACAAATAAAATGGTAGGCATACGAATAAATAATTATATAGTTGAAAAAGGAAGTGGAGATATTTTCTGATATCAGGAATTTTGCATAACATATATCTGATAAAATTATGGAAAATCGAGGAAAACAGTAAAACTTGAAGACTTTTTGGTAATTTTCACAAATACAATGGCAGGCATACAAATACAATTAGAATGTAATTGTAAAAGCATGTGGAGACATTTTCCTATAAAACTGAAAATTTTCCTCTAAAATATGTTTAATAACATTGAGGAAAACTTAGGATAATTTATAAAATTGAAGCATTTTTTTTGCAAAAAATCTCAGATGCAATGATAAGATTGCACAGACCATTAGAATACAATTGAAAAAGGAAGAGGAGACATTTTAGGATAGAACTGAAGATTTTCATCTAAAATATGAATGATAAAATTGAGGATTACTTAGGATATATGATAAAATTGAAGATATTCTTTGAAAAATCTCAGATACAATGAGAGGCATACAAATAAAATTATCACTTAATTGAAAAAGAAAGTGGAGACATTTTCTGATGAAACTGAAGATTTCGTACAACATGTTTCATATAAAATAAGGGACATTTACAGGAATAATTTAAAATTGGAGACTTTTTTGGTAAATTTTACACATACAATGGTACACATACAAATACAATTAGAATGCAATTACAAAAAGAAGTGGAGACATTTTCCTGAAAAACTGAGGATTTTCCTCAAACATATATATGATAAAATTGAGGATAACTTAAGGTAATTTATAAAATTGAAGATATTTTGAAAATAAAACTCAGATGTAATGATAAGCATACAAATACAATTTGAATACAATTGAAAAAGGAAGAGGGTACATTTTCTAATAAAGTTGAAGATTTTTATCTAACATATTTATGATAAAATTGAGGATTATATACAATCATCAATAAAATTGAAGACTTATTCAGAAAAAAAAACTCAGATACAATGATAGGCATAAAAATAAATTAGATTATAACTAAAAGACACATGGAGACATTTTCAAATAAAACTGAAGATTTTCATCTAATCTATGTATGAGAAAAATGAGGATAACATAACTTAATTTATAAAATCGAATATTATTTAAAAAATCCTTAGTTACATTGATAGGCATATAAATACAATTAGAATATAATTGAAGAGCGACATGGAGACTTTTTTAAAGTAATCAATATTTTCATCTAACATATGTATGATAAAATTGAGGATAACATAAGATAATTTATAAAATTGAAGATAATTTTGAAAAGTTCTTAAATACAATGGCAGCAATACCAATTAGAATTCAATTGAAAAATGACATGGAGATATTTTATGATAGAACTGAAGATTTTCATCAAAAATATGCATGATAAAATTGAAGGTTAAATGGGATATCTGATAAAAATAAAGATAATTTTGGAAAATTTTCTGATAGTATAAGAGGAATTCATAGTAAAAAAATAAAAACTGAACATTTTTGTGGTAATTTTTAGAGATACAATGGTAAGCATACAAATACAATTAGAATGTAATTGGAAAAGGAAGTGGAGGCATTTTCTTATAAAACTGAAGATTTTGCTCTAACATATGTGTGATAAAATAGAGGAAAACTTAGGATAATTTATAATGTTGATCACGTTTTTGCAAAAAACTCAGATACTATGATAAGCTTAAAATACTATTCTAATTCATTTAAAAATGAAGATGAGACATTTTCTCATAAAACTGAAGATTTTCATTTAGAATATGCATGATAAAATTGAGGATTACATAGGATAACTGATTAAATTGAAGATATTCTCTAGAAAAATCTCTGATACAATGATAGGCATAAATATACAAATAGAATATAATTGAAAAAGGAGGTGGAGATATTTTTGTATAAACCTGAAGATTTTCATCTATCATATGAATAATAAATTTGAGGATAACAAAAGATAATTTTTAAATCTGAAGATATTTTTGAAAATTAAAACTCTGATATAATGATAGGCGTACAAATACAATTAGAATACAATTGAAAAAAGATGAGGAGACATATTTTTTAATTCTGAATATTTACATCTAACTTATGGATGATAAAATGGATGATAACAAAGGAAAATTGATAAAATTGAGGATTTTTGTAATAAAATCTCAAATACAATGAAAGGCATACAAATAAAACTATAAATAAGTGAAAATTAAAATGAAGATATTTTCTGATAAAACTGAGGATTTTAGTATAACTTTTCTGATTAAATTATGCAAATTCATGTAAAAATGTGAAAATTTGAAGATTTTTGTGGAAATTTTCACCAATACAATGTCAGTCATAGAAATAAATAATAGTATAGTTAACAAAGGAAGTGGAGATATTTTCTGATAAATCTGAGGAATTTTGCATAAGATATATCTGATAACATTTTAAAAATTCATATGACAGCCTGTGGAACTGGGCTGCCCTTTCACTCCATATCTTTTCAATATGAAGTTCTAGCAAGAGCAATTAGACAACAGAAGGAAGTCAAAGGGATACAAATTGTAAAGGAAGAATTCAAACTATCACTTTTTGCAGATGATATGATAGTATACGGAAGTGACCCAAAAAACTCCACCAGAGAACTCCTACTGTGGATAAACAACTTCAGCAAAGTGGCTGGTTATAAAATCAACTCAAGCAAATCAGTAGCCTTCTTGTACTCAAAGGACAAGCAGGATGAGAAAGAAATAATACCCTTCACAATAGCCACAAACAATATAAAGTATCTTGGCGTGACTCTAACCAAACAAGTGAAAGAACTGTATAAGAGAGTCTTCAAGTCCTTGAAAAAAGAAATTGAAGAAGGCCTCAGGAGATGGAAAAATATTCCATGCTCTTGGATTGGCAGGATCATTATAGTAAAAATGATAATCTTGCCAAAAGCAATCTACAGATTCAATGCAATCCCCATCAAAATCCCAAATCAATTCTTCACATATCTAGAAAGAGCAATTCTCAAGTTCATCTGGAGTAACAAAAAACCCAGGATAGCTAAAACTATTCTCAGCAATAAAAGGACTTCTGGGGGCATCAACATCCCTGACCTCAAACAGTATTACTGAGCAATTGTGATAAAAACTGCATGGTATTGGTACAGCGACAGGCAAGTAGATAAATGGAATAGAATTGAAGACCGAGAAATGAACCCAAAGACTTATGGTCACTTGATCTTTGATAAAGTAGCTTCAACCATCCAGTGATTAAAAAGATAGCCTTTTCAAAAAATGGTGATGGTTCAACTGGAGGTCAACAGGCAGAAGAATGCGAATTGACCCACTCTTATATCCCTGTACTAAGATCAACTCCAAGTGGATCAAGGACCTCCACATAAAATCAGACACATTGAAACTAATAGAAAAGAAACTGGGGAAGACCCTGGAGGACATGGGCACGGGGGGAAAGTTCATGAACAGAACATCAATAGCTTATGCTCTAAGATCAAGAATTGACAAATGGGACCTCATAAAATTACAAAGTTTCTGTAAGGCAAAGGACACTGTCAGAAGGACAAAACAGCAACCAACAAATTGGGAAAAGATCTTCACCAACACCACATCTGACAGAGGGCTAATATCCAATATATACAAAGAGATCAAAAAATTAGACCACAAAGAACCAAATAACTCTATCAAAAAATGGGGTACAGAGATAAACAAAGACCTTTTTCACCAAAAGAAATTCAGATGGCTGAGAAGGTTCTTAAGAGATGTTCAACATCATTGGTCTTCAGGGAAATGCAAATCAAAGCAATCCTGAGATTCCACCTCACACCAACCAGAATGGCTAAGATTAAAAACTCAAGAGACAACAGGTGCTGGCGTGGATTTGGAGAAAAAGGAACACTTCTATGCGGTTGGTGGGATTGCAAGATGGTACAACTGCTCTGGAAATCAGTCTGGTGGTTCCTCAGAAAATTGGGCATGACACTCCCAGAGGACCCTGTCATACCACTCCTCAGCATATACTCAGCTGAATCCCCTGCATACAATAAAGACACATGCTCCACTATGTTCATAGCAGCCTTATTTATAATAGCCAGAGGGACATCTGGGAAGGAACCCAGATGTCCCTCAAAGGAGGAATGGATACAGAAAATGTGGTATATTTATTCAATGGAATACTACTCAGCAATTAAAAATAATGAATTCATGCAATTTGTAGGCAAATGGTTGGATCTGGAAAATATCATCCTAAGTGAGTTAAACCAATCACAAAAGAATACACATGAAATGCATTCACTGATAAGTGGATATTAATGAGCCCAAAAGCTCTGAATATTCAAGGCACAATTAGTAAATCAAAAGATTCCCAAGAAGAAGGAAGGAAAGGACCCTGGTCCTGAAAATACTGGATCCAGATTTGTAGGAGCATATCAGAACAGAATAATGCAGTGGGGGGGGTAATTAGTGAATGGGTAGAGGGAAGAGGACTTTTGGAACATATGGTGAGGGGGGAACTGGGAAAGGGGAAAGCCTTTGGAATGTAAACAAAGAATATAGAAAATAAAGAAAAATTAAAAAAAAGCTTTAACACTTATATTATACCTTTTGAGATTGAGAAACGCTGTTAAATAAAAGCAGAATTCAAATGCTAAAAAAAGAAATTCATATGAAAATTGTAAAATTTGAAGATTTTTCTGGTAGTTTTCACAGACACAAGGGTAAGCATATAAATAAATATTAATATAGTTGACAAAGGAAGTGGAGATATTTTCTCATAAATCTAAAGAATTTTGCATAACATATATCTGATAAAATTATGGAAATTCATAAGAAAAGTGTAAAATTTGAAGATTTTTGTGGGAATTTTCACAGATACAATGATAGGGTTTCAACCCAATTAGAATGTAATTGAAAAAAAGGAATAGAGACATTTTCTGATAAAACTGAAGGTTTTCATCTAACATGTACATGTTAAAATTGAAGATTACATAAGATAATTTATAAAATTGAAGATATTTTGGAAAACCATAACTCAGATACAAGGATAAGCACACAAATACAACCAGCGTAGTATCAAAAAAGGAAGAGGACACATTTCTGTATAGAACTGAAGATTTTCATCTATAATATGTATGATAAAATTGAGAATAACATAAGAAAATTGAAAAATTGAAATTTATTTAAAAAAATACTTAGATGCAATGATCTGATAACAAATACAATTGGCATATAATTGAAAAGGGAAGTAGAGATATCTTCTCATAGAACTGAAGCTATTCATCTGAAATATACATGATAAAACCGAGGATTACATTAGATAACTGATAAAATTTTAGATTTAAAAAAAACACTCAGATACAATGAAAGGCATCCAAATTAGATTGTACTTATAAATGGAAGTAGAGATATTTTCTCGTAGTACTAAAGATTTTTATCTAACATATGTATCATAAAAATGAGGATTACATATGATAACTCTTAAAATTGAAGATTATTTTTGGAAAAAAACTCAGATACAAATAAGCATATAATAGACTTATCACATATTTGAAAATGAAGTGGAGACCTTTTCTGACAAAATTGAAAATTTCATGTAACACATTACTGATAAAGTAAGGAAAATTCATAGAAAAGTATAAAATTATAAATTTTTCTGGTAATTTTCACAGATACAATGGTAGGCATACAAATACTATTAGAACATAATCAAAAAATGAAGTGGAAACATTTTTATTTAAAACTGTAGATTTTCATCCAAAATATCTTTGATAAAATTGAGGATAACTTAAGATAAATTATAAAATTGAAGACTTTTTTGGAAAAAACACAGATACAATGACAGGAATACAAATACATTTAGAATATAATTGTAGGTAGAAGTGGAGACAGATTGATGCAAAACTGAAGAATTTCATATAACATACATATGATAAAATAAAGGAATACTAGTGTGATTGATAAAATTGAAGATTTATTTGGACAAAACACAGATAAAATGATAGGCATAAAAAATACAGTTAGAATGTAATTGAAAATGGGAGGGGGTCCATTTTCCTATAAAACTGAAGATATTCCTCTAACATATGTGTGATAATATTGAGGAAAACATAGGATAAGTTAGAGAATTGATAATTTTTGTGCAAAAAAACTCAGATACAATAAGCTTACAAATCCTATTAGAATTAAATTGAAAAAGAAGATAAGACATTTTCTCATATAACTGAAGATTTTAATTTAACGTATATATGATAAAATTGAAGATTACATAAGATAACTGATTAAATTGAAGATATTCTCTAGAAAAAATCTCACATACAATGACAGACATACAAATACAATTATAATATAATTGACAAAGGAAGTGGAGACATGTTTATATTAAACTGAAGATTTTCATCTAACATGATAAAATTGAGGATAACATAAGTTAATTTTTATATCTGAAGAAATTTTTGAAAAAGAAAACTCACTTTCAATGATAGGCATAGAAATACAATTAGAATACAATTGAAAAAGGAACTAGACACATTTTATGATAGAAGTGAAGATCTTCATCTAACATATGTATGATAAAATTGAGGATTACATAGGATAACTGATAAAATTGAAGATTTTCTTTGAAAAATCTCAGATGCGATGATAGGCATAGAAATAAAATTATTACATAATTGAAAAAGGAAGTGGAGGCATTTTCTAATAAAACTGAAGACTTTCATCTAATATAGGTATGATAAAATTGAGGATTACATGAGATAACTGATAAAACAAAGATTGATTTGGAAAAAATACTCAGATATAATGATCTGCTAAAAACTAAAATTAGAATATAACTGAAAAGGAAGTGGAGATATTTTCTGATAGAACTGGATATTTTCATCTAAAATATGCATGATAAAATTGAAGATTACATAGGATAATTGAAAAAAAATTAGATATTTATACAATCATAGGCATCGAAATATAATTAGAATATAATTTAAAAGGGAAGTGGAGATATTTTCTGGTAGAACTGAAAATTTTAATCTAACATACATACCATAAAAGTGAGGAATACATATGATAACTGATAAAATTGAAGATATTTTGGTCAAAAACTCAGACACAATGATAGGCATACAAATAGAATTATCACATATTTGAAAATGAAGTGGAGATATTTTCTGAGAAAACTGAAGATTTTATATAACATATTACTGATAAAATAAGGGAAATTCAAAGGAAAAAATTTAAAAATTGAAAATTTTTGTGGTACTTTTCACAGATACAATGGTAGGCATACAAATACAATTAGAATGTAATCTAAAATGAAATAGAGACATTTTTAAATAAAAATGAAGATTTTCCTCTAAAATATATGTTAAAATTGAGTATAACTTAAGATAATTTATAGAATATAAGAATTTTGAGCAAAACCTCAGATACAATGATAGGCATGCAAACATATTTAGAATATAATTGAAGGAGGAAGTGGAGACATTTTCATACACAACTGAAGATTTTCATATAACATACATATGATAAAATAAGGATAGCATAAGGAAATTTGTAAAATTAAAGATTTTTTGGAAAAACAATCAGATACAAGGATAGACATAGAAATACATTTAGAATACAACAGAAAAAAAGTGGAGACATTTTCTGAAATAACTGAAACTTTTCATCTAAAATATGCATGATAAAATTGAGGATTACATAGGATAATTAATAAAATTTTGATTTTTTTGAAAAAAAATCAGATACAATGATAGGCATCCAAATATAATTAGCATATAATTGAAAAGGGAAGTGGAGATATTTTCTGGTAGAACTGAATTTTTTAATCTAACATATATATCATAAAATTGAGGATTACATATGATAACTGATAAAATTGATGATTTTTTTTGGAAAAAATTCAGGTACAATGATAAACATACAAATAGAATTATCACATATTTGAAAATGAAGTCCTTTTCTGACAAAATGGAAGATTCCGTATAACATATTCCTGATAAAGTAAGGGAAATACAGAGGAAAACTTTAAAAATTGAAAATTTTTATGGTAATTTCAAACAGATACAATGGTAGGCATACAAATACAATTAGAATGTAATCCAGAAACGAAGTGCAGACAGTTTTATTTAAAATTGAAGATTTTCCTTAAATATATGTACGATCAAATTGAGAATTACATAGGATAACTGATTACATTGAAGATATTCTCTAGAAAAATCTCAGATACAATAAAAGGCATACAAATATAATTAGAATACTATTGAAAAGGGAGATGGAGACATTTTTGCATAAAACTGAAGATTTTCATCACTCATATGTATGATAAAATTGAGGATAACAAGATAATTTTTAAATTTGAAGATATTTTTGAAAAAGAAAACTCAGGTACAATGATAGGCATACAAATACAATTAGAATAAAATTGAAAAAGGAACTGGACACATTTTGTGATAGAACTGACGATTTTCATCTAATATATATATGATAAAAGTAGTATTACATAGGATAACTGATAAAATTGAAGAGTTTCTTTGAAAAATCTCAGATACAAAACAGGCATACAAATACAATTATCACATAATTGAAAAAGGAAGTGGAGACATTTCTGATAAAACTGAAGATTTTGTGTAACATGTTTCTTATAAAATAAGGGAAATTCATAGGAAATTTCAAAAATTGAAGATTTTTGTCATAATTTTTCACAGAATGGTAGGTATACAAATAAATAATAGTATAGTTGAAAAACGAAGTGGAGACATTTTCTGATAAATCTGTAGATTTCATATAACCTGTTTCATATAAAGTAAGTGAAGTTCATAGGAAAATATTAAAAATTGAAGATTTTTGTGGTAATTTTTACTGATACAATGGTAAACATAGAAATACAATTAGAATGTAATTGAAAAAAGAAGTGGAGGTTTTTTCCTATAAAACTGAAGATTTTCCTTTAATATATGCATGATAAAATTGAGGATAACTTAAGGAAATTTATGAAATTGAAGATTTTTTGAAAAAACTCAGATGCAATGATAAGCATACAAATACAATTTGAATACAATTGAAAGAGGAAGAGGAGACATTTACTGATAAAACTGAAGAATTTCATCTAACATATGTATGATAAAATTGAGAATTACATAGGATAATTGATAAAATTCAAGATTGACTCAGAAAATAACTCGGATAAAATGATAGGCTTACAAAGAGTATTAGAATAAAATTGAAAAAGGACGTGGAGACATATTCTGTTATTTCTGAAGATTTACATCTAACTTATGTATGATAAAATGGATAGCATAGGAAAATTAATAAAATTGAAGATTTTTGTAATAAAATCTCAGATACTCAGATACAATGAATGGTATACAAATACAACTATAAATAAATGAATTAGAAAGTGGAGACATTTTCTGATAAGAGAAGATTTTTGTATAACGTTTCTGATCAAATTATGGAAATTCATGTGAAAATGTGAAAATTTGAAGATTTTTGTGGTAATTTTCACAGATATAATGATATGCATAGAAATAAATAATAATATATTTGACAAAGGAATTGGAGACATTTTCTGATAAATCTGAGGAATTTTCCATAACATATATCTGATAAAATGAAGGAAATTCATAGGACAACTGTAAAATTTGAAGATGTTTGTGGTAATTTTCACAGATACAATGATAGGCTTACAAACACAATTAGAATGTATTGAAAAAATGAATAGAGACATTTTCTGATAAAACTAAAGGTTTTCATCTAACATATTTATGTTAAAATTGAGGATAACATAAGATAATTTATAAAATTGAAGATATTTTGGAAAACAAAAACTCAGAAACAAGGATAGGCATACAAATCCAACTAGAGTATTTTTGAAAAAGGAAGATGACACATTTTTGTAAAGTACTGAAGATTTTCATCTAACATATGTATGGTGAAATTGAAGATTACATGAGATAATTGATAAAATTGAAGATTTGTTTGGAAAAATACTCAGATACAATGATCTGCATATAAATACAAATATAATATAATTGAAAAGGAAAGTGGAGATATTTTCTGATAGAACTGAAACTTTTCTTCTAAAATATGCATGATAAAATTGATGATTACATAGGATAACTGATAAAATTTTAGATTTTTTGAAAAAATAAACTCAGATACAATGATAGGCATCCAAATATAATTAGAATAAAATTGTAAAGGGAAGTGGAGATATTTTCTGTCAGAACTGAAGATTTTAATCTAAAATATGGATAATAAAATTGAGGATTACATATGGTAACTGATAAAATTAAAGCTATTTTTGGGAAAAGATCTTCACCAACCCCACATTCGACAGAGGGCTAATATCCAATATATACAAAGAACTCAAGAAGTTAGACCACAAAGAACCTAATAACCCTATCAAAAAATGGGGCACAGAGCTAAACAAAGAATTTTCACCAGAAGAAATTCGGATGGCCGAGAAACACCTTAAAAGATGTTCAACATCATTAGTCATCAGGGAAATGCAAATCAAAACAACCCTGAGATTCCACCTCACACCAGTCAGAATGGCTAAGATTAAAAACTCAAGAGACAACAAGTGCTGGCGAGGATGTGGAGAAAGAGGAACACTCCTCCACTGTTGGTGGGATTGCAAAATGGTAAAACCGCTCTGGAAATCAGTTTGGCGGCTCCTCAGAAAATGGGGCATGTCACTTCCAGAGGACCCTGGCATACCACTCCTGGGCATATACCCAGAGGATTCCCCTGCATGCAATAAAGACACATGCTCCACTATGTTTATAGCAGCCTTGTTTATAATAGCCAGAAATTGGAAGGAGCCCAAATATCCCTCAAAGGAGGAATGGATACAGAAAATGTGGTATATTTATACAATGGAATACTACTCAGCAATTAAAAATAATGAATTCATCCAATTTGTAGGTAAATGGTTAGACCTGGAAAATATCATCCTGAGTGAGCTAACCCAATCACAAAACAATGCACATGAAATGCAATCACTGATAAGTGGATATTAATGAGCCCAGAAGCCCTAAATACTCAAGACACAAATAGCAAGTCAAATGATTCCCAACAAGAAGAAAGGAGAGGACCCTGGGCATGTAAAGATTGCATCCAGTTTAGTAAAGAAACCGAGGGGGGAGGGGGAATGATTGGGGAATATTTGGGGGGGGGAGAGGAACTATGGGAACTATGGTGGGTGGGAACTGGGAAAGGGGAAAGCCTTTGGAATGTAAACATAGAATATAGAAAATAAAAAAATTGAGGATTACATATGGTAACTGATAAAATTAAAGATTTTTTTTGGAAAAATCCAAGATATAATGATAGGCATACAAATATATTTAGAATATAATTGAAGGAAGAAGTGGAGACCTTTTCATATAAAACTGAAGGTTTTCAATAACATACGTAAAATGAGGATATCATAAGGTAATTTATAAAATTAATGATATTTTTGGAAAAACACTCAGATACAATGATAGGCATGGAAACACAATTAGAATACAACTGAAAAACGAAGTGGAGATATTTTCTGATAAAACTGAAGATTTCATCTAACATATATGATAAAATAAAGAATTACTAGAGTAATTGATAAAATTAAACATTTATTTGGACAAAACTCAGATACAATGATAGGCATAAGAATATAATTAGATTATAACCAAAAAAATCATGGAGACATTTTCATATAAAACTGAAGGTTTTCATCTAATATATCTATGATAAAAATGAGAATAACATAACATAATTTATAAAATTGAATATTTTTTAAAAACCTCAGATACTTTGATAGACATGTAAAGACATTTAGAATGTAATTGAAAAGGGAAGTGGAGACATTTTTGTAAAGTAATGAAGATTTTCATCTAAGATATGTATGATAAAATTGAGGATAACAAGATGATATGTAAAATTGAAGATTTTTTTTGAAAAATACTCAAATACAATGATAGCCATACAAATATAATTAGAATTCAATTGAAAAAGAAAGTTGAGACATTTTATGATACAACTGAACATTTTCAAATAAAATCTGCATGATAAAATTGAGGATTACATAGGATAGCTGATCAAATTGATTTTTTTTGGAAAAATCTCACATACAATGATAGGCAAACAAATAGAATGATCAGATAATAGAAAAGGTAGTGGAGACATTTTCTGATAAACTAATGGTTTCATATATTTCTGATAAAGTAAGTGACATTCATAGGAAAACTTTAAAATTGAAGATTTTTGTGGTAATTTTCACAGATGCAATGGTATGCATACAAATAAAATTAGAATGTAATTGAAAACGGAAGTGGAGACATTTCCCTATGAATAGGAAGATTTTCCTTTAACATATGCATGCTAAAATTGAGGATAATTTAAGGTAATTTATGAAATTGAAGAATTTTTTGAAAAAATACTCGGATGCAGTAATCAGCATACAAATAGGATTAGAGTACAAATGAAACAGGAAGAGGAGACATTTTCTGATAAAACTGAAGATTTTTATCTAACATACATATAATAAAATTGAGAATTACATAGGATAATTGATGAAATTGAAGATTTATTCAGAAAACACTCAGATACAATGATAGGTATACAAATACAATTAGAATACAATTGAAAAATGAGGTGGAGAGATATTCTGTTAATTCTGAAGATATATATCTAACTTATGGATGATAAAATGGATGATAACATAGGAACATTGATAAAAGAGACAATTTTCTGATAAAATCAAAGATATAATAAAAGGCATACAAATACAAATATAAATAAGTGAAAAAGAAAGTAGAGACATTTTCTGATAAAAGTGAAGATTATTGTATAATATTTCTGATTAAATTATGGAAATTCATGTGAAAATGTTAAAATTTGAAAATTTTGTGGTAATTTTCACAAATATAATGGTAGGCATACAAATAAATAATAATATAGTTGAAAAAGGAAGTGGAGATATTTTCTGATAAATCTGAGGAATTGTATAACATATATTTAATAAAATGAAGGAAAAACATAGGAAAACTGTAAATTTTGAAGATTTTTGTGGTAATATTCAGAGATACAATGAGAATACAATTAGAATGTAATTGAAAAAAGAAATAGATATATTTTCGGATAAACCTGAAGACTTTCATCTATAATGTATGGTAAAATTGAGGATAACATAATTTATAAAATTGAAGATATTTTGGAAAACAAAAACTCAGATACAAGGATAGGCATACAAATAACTTTATTGAAAAAGAAGAGGAGACATTTGCATGAAGGACTGAAAATTTTCATCTAACCTATATATGATAATATTGAAGATTACAAAAGATAATTGATAAAATTGAAGATTTATTTGGAAAAAATGCAGATACCATGGTAGATATACAAACAATTAGAATATGAATAAAAAGAGAAGTAGAGATATTTTCTGATAGAACTGAATATTTTCATCTAAAATATGCATGATAAAAATTGAGGAATACATTGGGTAACTGATAACACTGAAGATTTTTTGAATAAAAATTCAGATATTATGATAGGCATTCAAATATAATTGGAATATAATTGAAAAAGGAAGTGGAGATATTTTCAGGTGAACTGAAGTTTTTAATCTAATATAAGTATGATAAAATTGAGGATTACATATGATAACTGAAAAAATTGAAGACAGTTTTGGAAAAAGCTCAGATACATTTATAGACATACAAATAGAAATATCTCATAATTGAAAATGAATTGGAGATATTTTCTGACAAAACTGAAGATTTTGTATAACATATTTCTGATAAAGTAAGGGAAATTCATAGGAAAAATTAAAAATTGAAGATTTTTGTGGTAATTTTCACAGATAAAATGGTAGGCATACAAATCCAATTATAATGTAATCTGAAAATAAAGTGGAGACATTTTCAATTAAAATAGTAGATTTTCTTCTATGTATGATAAAATTGAGGATAACTTAAGATAACCATAGATACAATGATAGATGTACAAATAAATATAGAAAATAACAAAAACAGACATGAAGACATTTTCATATAAAGCTGAAGATTTTCATCTCATATATGTATGATAAAATTAAGGATAACATAATGTAATATATAAAAGTAAATATCTATTTTAAAAACTTACATACCATCATAGGCATATAGATATAATTAGAATGAAATGGAAAAATGGAAGTGGAGACATTTTAGCAAAGAACTGAAGATTTTCATCCAACATAATTATGATATAAATGGGGATAACAGGATATTAAAGTATAAAATTGAAGATTTGTTGAACAAACTGAAATACAATGATAAGCACAGAAATAAAATTAGAATTCACTTGAAAAAGAAAGTAGAGATATTTTCTGATAGATATATATTCTAAAATCGAGGATTACATAAGATACCTGACAAAACTGAAGATTTTTTTTGAAAAATCTCACATAAAATGATAGGCATTCAAATAGAATTAACATATAATCGAAAAGGAATTAGGCATGTTTTCTGATAAAAAAAAGATTTCGTATAACACATTTCTGATAAAGTAAGGGAAATTCATAGGAAAAGTTTAAAAATTGAATATTTTTGTGATAATTTTCACATATTCAATGGTATTCATACAAATACAATTAAAATGTAATTGTAAAAGGATGTGGAGATATTTTCCTATAAAACTGAAGATTTTCCTCTAACATATGTTTGATAAAATTGAGGAAAACTTAGGAAGATTTATAAAATTGAAGATTATTTTGCAAAATCCTCACATGCAATGATAAGATGACAAAGACTATTAGAATATAATTGAAAAAGGAAGGTGGGACATTTTCTGATAAAACTGAAGATTTTCATTTAACAAATGTGTGGTAAAATTGAGGATTACATAGGATAAATTATCTTATGTTATCCTCAATTCTAACATATATATGTTAGAAGATTTTCATTAGTTTTATAGGAAAATGGCTCCACTTCCTTTTTCAATTACATTCTAGTTATATTTGTATGCCTACCATTGCATCTGTGAAAATTACCTCAAAAATCTTCAATTTTTAAATTTTTAACTATGAATTTCTCTTACTTTACCTGAAATATCTTATATGAAATCTTCAGTTTTACCAGAAAATTTCTTTATTCCTTTTTTCAATTACATTCTAATTGTGTTTGTAAGCCCATCATTGTATCTGCGAAAATTACCAAAAAATCCTTTACATTTTATAGTTTTCTATGAATTTCCATAATTTTATCAGATATATGTTATGCAAAATTTTTCAGATTTATCAGAAAATATCTCCAATTCCTTTTACTGCTATATTATTATCCTTTTGTATGAGTACCATTCTATCTGTAAAAATTATCACAAAAATCATCAAGTTTTAACATTTTCACATGAATTTCCAAAATTTTATTAGAAATATTATACAAAAATCTTCAGTTTTATCAGAAAATATCTCCACTTTCTTTTTTACCATATATTCTAATTGTATTACTATGCCTTTAAGTATATCTGAGATTTTATAAAAAAACCTTAAATTTCATCAAGTTTTCTATGTTATCATCCATTTTATCATACATATGTTAGGTGAAAATCTTAAGTTTTATACAAAAAAGTCTCCAGCTACTTTTTCAATTATATTTTAATTGTATTTGTATTCCTATCGTTTTATGTGAGAATTTTCTAAGCAGTTCTTCAATTTTATCAGTTATCCTATGTAATCATTAGTATCATACATGTTATATGAAAAGCTTCAGCTTTTTCAGAAAATGTCTAGTCTTCCTTTTTCAACTGTATTCTAAGAGTCCTTGTACTCTTATCAATGAATCTGACATTTGTTGCAAAAAATACTTCAATTTTATAAATTATCTTAAGTTTTACTCAATTTCATCAAACATAAGTAAGGAAAAATCTTCAGTTTTAACAGAAAATGTCTCCACATCATTTTACAATTACATTCTAATTATATTTGTATGCCTACCATTGTATCTATGAAAATAACCACAAAAATTATTCAAATTTTACAGTTTTCCTATGAATTCCCATAATTTTATCAGATATATGTTATGCAAATTTTCCTCAGATTTATCAGAAAATATATCCACTTCCTTTTTCAACTATATTATTATTTATATGCTTACCATTGTATCTGTGAAAATTACAACAAAAATCTTCAGATTTTGATATTTTGACATTAATTCCAATAATTTACTCAGAAATGATATACAAAAAACTTCAGTTTGATCAGAAAATATCTCCACTTTCTCCTTCACTTATTTATAGCTGTATTTGTATGCCTTTCCTTGAATCTGAGATTTTTATCAAAAAATCTCCAATTTTATCACTTTCCTATGTTATCATCCATTTTATCATCCATAAGTTAGATGTAAATCTTCAGAATTAACAGAATATGTCTCCACAACTTTTTTTAATTGTATTCTAATGGTATTTGCATGCCTATTATTGTATCCGAGATTTTTTGAATAAAAAATTGAATAAATCTTCAATTCTATCAACTTCAATTATCCTTTGTAATTCTCAATTTTATCAAAAATGTTAGATAAAAATTCTCAGTTTTATCACAAAATATCCCCTCTTCCTTTTTCAATTGTATTCTAATTGTATTTGTATGCTTATCATTGCATCTGAGTTCTTTTTCCAAAAAAAAAATCTTCAACTTCATAAATTATCTTAAGTTATCTTCAATTTTATCATACAAAGGTTCGAGGAAAATAATCAGTTTTATAGAAAAATGTCTCCAATTCCTTTTTCAATTACATTCTAATTTTATTTGTATGCACACCATTGTATGTGCGAAAATTACCACAAAAATCTTCAATTTCTAAATTTTTTCTATTAATTTCTGTACTCTATCAGAAATATGTTATACAAAATCATTAGTTTAATCAGAAAATATTTCCACTTCCTTTGAAAGTATCTGATGATTCTATTTGTATACCTATCATTGTATGTGAGATTTTTCCAAAAAATATTCAATTTTATCAGATATCCTATATAATTCTCAATTTTATCAAGCATATTTTAGATGAAAATCTTCAGTTCTATCATAAAATGTCTCCACTTCTTTTTCAAATGAATTCTAATTATATTTGTATGGCTATCATTGTATTTGAGGTTCTTTTTAAAAAAAAACTTCAATTTTATACATTATCTTAAGTTAACCTCAATTTTATCCTACGTGTTACATGAAAATCTTCATTAATTTACAAAAATATCTCCATTTCCTATTTCAATTACATTCTAATT
Source organism: Apodemus agrarius (assembly GCA_964023405.1). Taxonomy (NCBI): domain Eukaryota; kingdom Metazoa; phylum Chordata; class Mammalia; order Rodentia; family Muridae; genus Apodemus; species Apodemus agrarius. The sequence goes on along the minus strand of OZ030018.1, from coordinate 88,950,175 downwards.
ATATTTATATGCCTATCAATGTATATATTTTAAAAAATACTGTTTTATAAATTATATTATCCTCATTTTATCGTTCATATATTATATGAAAATCTTGTTTTATATGAAAATGTCTCCACATCTTTTAGTTATATTCTAATTGTATTTTTATGCCTATCATTGTATCTGAGTTTTGTACAAATGAATCTTCAATATTATCAAATACCCTAGTAATCCTTTATTTTATCATACATATGTTAGATGAAAAACTTCAGTTTTATCAGAAAATGTCTCCACTTCATTTTTCAGTTTTATTTTAATTGTATTTCTAACAATTTATAACATATGTATGATAAAATTGAGGATTACATATCTTAATTGATAAAGTTGGACCTTTATTCAGAAAAAAAATCTCGGTTACTATGATAGGCATACAAATACTATTAGAATACAATTCAAAAATATTTGAAGACATATTCTGTTAATTCTAAAGATTTACATCTAACTAATGTATGATAAAATAAATTATAACATAAGAAAATTGATAAAATTAAAGATTTTTTGATAATATCTCAGATTCAATAATCTGCATACCAAGATTCAATGAAATTACATAAGATAATTGATAAAATTGAATATTTACTTGGAAAGACCTTAGAAACAATGATCTGCATACAAAGACATTTAGAATATAATTGAAAGGGGAAGTGGATATATTTTCTGATAGAGCTGAAGATTTTCATCTAAATATGCATGATAAATTCAGGATTACATAAAATAACTGATAAAATTTTAGATTTAAAAAACTCAGATACAATGATTGCCATCAAAATATAATTAGAATATAATTGAAAAGGGAAGTGGAGATATTTTCTGGTAGAATTGAAGATTTTAATCTAGCATATGTATCATAAAATTGAGGATTACATATGATAACTGATAAAATTGAAGATTTTTTCGGAAAAAAACAAATAAAATGAGACATACAGATAGAATTATCACATAATTGAAAATGAAGTGGAGATATTTTCTGCCAAAACTGAAGTTTTTGTGTAACACATTACTGATAAAGTAAGGGATATTCATAGGAAAAATTTAAAAATTGAATTTTTTTGGCAATTTTCAGAGATACAATGGTAGGCAAACAAATACAATTAGAATGTAATTGAAAAACGAAGTGGAGACACTTTTGTTTAAAATTGAAAAATTTCCTCTAACATATCTATGACTAAATTTCAGAATAACTTAAGATAATTTATAAAATTGAGGTTTTTGAAAAAAAAACTCAGATACAATGATAGGCTTACAAATACATTTAGAATATAGTTGAAGGAGGAAGTTGAGACTTTTTCATATACGACTAAGATTTTCATATAACATACATATGATAAATTGAGGACATCATAAAGTAATTTATAAAATTAAAGATTTTTTGGAACAAAAAGCTCAGATACAATTATAGGCATAGAAATACAATTAGAATACAACTGAAAAAGAAATGGGGACAATTTCTGATAAAACTGAAGATTGTCATCTAACATATATATGATAAAAATAGAGGATTAATAGTGTAATTGATAAAATTGAAGATTAATTTAGGCAAAACTCACATACAATGATAGGCATAAAAATACAATTAGAATATAACTCAAACAGATGTGGAGACAATTTCATATTAAACTGAAGATCTTCATCGAATGTATATATAATAAAAATGAGAATAACATAATTTATAAAATTGAATATTTTTTAAAGAAACACAGATAAAATGATAGGCATATAAATACAGTTAGAATATAATAGAAAGAGGAAGTAAAGACATTTTCATAAAGAACTGAAAAGAAAATTTGAAGATTTTAGTGGTAATTTTCACAGATACAATGATAGGCTCACAAACACAATTAGAATGTAATTGAAAAAAGGAATAGAGACATTTTCTGATAAAACTGAAGATTTTCATCTAATATGTGTATGTTAAAATTAAGGATAACATTAGATAATTTATAAAATTGAAGATATTTTAGAAAACAAAAACTCAGATACAAGGATAAATTTTAGATTTTTTTGAGGAAAAACTCAGATACCATGATAGGCATCCAAATATAATTAGAATGTATTTGAAAAGGGAAGTAGAGAGATTATCTGGTAGAATATAATTAAAGGAGGAAGTGCAGACATTTTCATATAAAACTGAAATTTTCATATAACACATATGATAAAATGAGGATATCATAAGGTAATGTATAAAATTAAATATTTGTTGGGGAATACACTCAGATACAATCATAGGCATAGAAATACAATTAGATAACAACTGAAAAATGAAGTGGAATATTTTCTGATGAAACTGAAGATATTTATCTAATATATGTATGATAAAATAAAGTAATACTAGGGTAATTGATAAAATTGAATATTTATTTCAACAAAACTCAGATATAATAAGAGGCATAAAATGGATTTTTTTTAAAAACACTCAAATACAATGATAGGCAAACAAATATAAATAGAATTCAATTGAAAAATGAAGTGGAGACATTTTATGATAGAACTGAAGATTTTCATCAAAAATATGCATGATAAGCTGAGCAGTGGTGGCATGCGCCTGTAATCCCAGCACTAGGGATGCAGAGGCAGGCAGATTTCTGAGTTTGAGGCCAGCCTGGTCTACAGAGTGAGTTCCAGGACAGTCTGAGCTACACAGAGAAACCCTGTCTCGAAAAAAAAAAAAAAAAACCAAAACCAAAAACCAAAAAAATATGCATGATAAAATTGAGGGTTACATGGGATATCTGATAAAATTGAAGATATTTTTGAAAATGTCACATACAATGATAGGCATATAAGTAGAATTATCAGATAATTGAAAAGGAAGTGGAGACATTTTCTGATAAAACTAAAGATTTCATATAACAAATTTCTGATAAAGTAAGGGAAATTCATAAGAAAAAATTAAAAATTGAAGCTTTTGTGGTAATTTTTCAGATACAATGGTAAGCTTACAAAAACAATTAGAATGTATTTGCAAAGCTGGTACAACCACTCTGGAAATCAGTCTGGCGGTTCCTCAGAAAACTGGACATGATACTTCCGGAGGACCCAGCCATACCACTCCTGGGAATATACCCAGAAGATTCCCCAGCATGTAATAAGGATACAACATGCTCCACTATGTTCATAGCAGCCTTATATATAATAGCCAGAAGCTGGTAGGAAACCAGATGTCCATCAACAGAGGAATGGATTAAAAAAAATGTGGTATATATACACAATGGAGTACTATTCAGCCATTAGAAACAATGAATTCATGAAATTCTTAGAGAAATGGATGGAGCAGGGGAATGTCATACTAAGTGAGGTGACCCAGTCTCAAAAGACTACCCATGTTATGCAATCACTGATAAGTGAATATTAGCCTAGAATCTTGGAACACCAAAGACACAAATCATGTACCAAGTGATGTCTGACAAGAAGAAAGGAGTGGACACTGGTGCTAGAATGGACCAAAACATCATTTTGGGGGAGTACAAGAACAGGGAGGTGGGAGGGGGTGGATGGGGGAATAAGGGGAGGGAAAAGGGCATGTGGGACCTTTGGGGGTGGAGAACCAGAAAAAGGGAAATGAATTGTAAATATAGAATATATCCAATAAAAAATATTTAAAAACAAAGAATGTAATTGCAAAAGGAAGTGGAGCAATTTTCCTATAAACCTGAAGATTTTCCTCTAATATATGTGTGATAAAATTCAGAAAAATTTAGTATAATTTTGAAAATTGAAGATTCTTTTGCAAAAAAACTCAGATACAGTGATAGGCTTACATATACTATTATAATTCAATTGAAAAACAAAGTGGAGACATTTTCAGATAAAACTGAAGGTTTTCATCTTACATATGTATGATAAAATAAAGAATTATTAGGGTAATTGATAAAATGGAAGATTTATTTGCACAAAAATCACATGCTATGATAAGATTACCAAGACAATCAGAATACAATGGAAAAAGGAAGACAAGATATTTTCTGATAAAAATGAATACTTTCATTTAACATATGTATGATACAATTGATGATTACATAGGACAACTGATTAAATTGAAGATTTTCTTAGAAAATTCTCAGATACAAGGATAGGCATTCAAATATAATAAGAATGTAATTGAAAAAGTAGCTGGAGACATTTTTGTATAAACCTTAAGATTTTCACCTAACATATGTATGATAAAATGGATAACATAGGAAAATTGATAAAATAGGTTTTGTTTTTTTATAAAATTCAAATATAATTAGAGTATAAGTGAAAAAGAAAGTGGAGATATTTTCTGATGAAACTAAGATTTTTGTATAACATTTAAAAAATTATGGAAATTCATGTGAAAATGTTAAAATTTGAAGATTTTTGTGGTAATTTTCACAGATAGAATGGTAGGCATACAAATAAATAATTTGAAGATTTTTGTGGTAATTTTCACAGATAGAATGGTAGGCATACAAATTAATAATAATATAGTTGTAAAAAGAAGTGGAAACATTTTCTGATAAATCTGAAGAATTTTGCCGAACATATATCTGATAAAATTATGGAAATTCATAGGAAAACTGTAAAATTTGAAGTTTTTTGTGGTAATTTTCACAGATAAAACGATAGGCTTACAAACACAATTAGAATGTAATTGATAAAAGGAATAGAGACATTTTCTGATAAAACTGAAGATTTTGTATAACATATTTCTGATAAAGTAAGGTAAATTCATAGGAAAAAATTAAAAATTGAAGATTTTTGAGGTAATTTGCACAGATACAATGGTAAGCATACAAATACAATTAGAATGTAATTGAAAAATAAGGAAGTGAAGCCATTTTACTATATAACTGAAGAAAATCCTCTATCATATGTATGTTAGAATGAGGATTGCATAAGATAATTTATAAAATTGAAGTTCTTTTTTAAAAAATCTAAGATGCAATGATAAGCATATAAATAAAAATAGAATACAATTGAAAAAGTAAGAGGAGACATTTTCTGATAAAATTTAAGATTTTCATCAAACATATGTATGAAAAAATTGAGGATAGCCTAGGATGATTGATAAAATTGAAGATTTATTCAGAAAAAACTCGGAGACAATGATAGGTATACATATACAATTTGAATACTATTGAAAAAGGAAGAGGAGACATATTCTGTTAATTCTAGAGATTTACATCTAACTTATGAATGAAAAATGGATGATATAGGAAAATTGATTAAATTGAATTTTTTTATAAAATCTCAGATTCAATGTAAGGCATACAAATACAATAGGATTATAAGTGAAAAAGTAAGTGGAAATATTTCCTGATAAAACTGAAGATTTTATATAATATTTCTGATAAAACTATGATACTTTATGAGAAAATGTTAAAATTTGAAGATTTTTGTGGTAATTTTCCCAGATAAAATGTTAGGTATACGAATAAATAATAATGTAGTTAAAACGAAAGTGGAGATTTTTAGTATTAAATATGAAGAATTTTGCATAATAAATATCTGATAAAATTATGGAAATTCATAAAAAAACTGTAAAATTTGAATATTTTTGTGGTAATTTTCACAGATACAATGATAGGCTTACAAACACAATTAGAATGTAATTGAGAAAAGGAATAGAGACAATTTCTGATAGAACTGAAGATTTTCATCTAACAAATGTATGTTAAAATTGAGGATAATATAAGATAATTTATAAAATTGAAGATATTTTGGAAACCGAAAACTCAGATATAAGGATAGGCATACAAATACGACTAGAGTATTATTGGAAAAGGAAGTGCAGACATTTTCAAAAATAACTAAAGATTTTCATCTAATATATATGATAAAATTGAGAATTACATAGGATAACTGATAATTGAAGATTTTCTTAGAAAAATCTCACATACAATGATAGGCATACACATACAATTAGAATACATATGAAAAAGGATGTGGAGTCATTTTTGTATAAAACTAAATGTTTTCATCTAACATATGTATGATAAAATTGAGGATAACATAAGATAATTTTTGAAACTGAAGATTTCTTTGAAAAACAAAACTCAGATACAATGATAGGCAAAGATATACAATTAGAATACATTTGAAAAATTAAGTGGACATATTTTCTGATAAAACTGAAGATTTTCATCAAACATATATATGATAAAACTGAGGATTACATATGATAACTGATAAAATTGAAGATTTCTTGGAAAAAGCTCAGATACCATGATAGGCATACAAATACAATAATCACATGATTGAAAAAGGAAGTGGAGACATTTTCTGATAAAACTAAAGATTTCGTATCCCATATTTTGTATAAAATAAGGGAAATTCTTAGGAAAAATTATAAAATTGAAGATTTTTGTGGTAATTTTCACAGATAAAATGTTATCTGTAAAAAAATTAGAGTCTAATTGAAAAAAGAAGTGGAGACATTTTCCTATAAAACTGAAGATTTTCCTATTACATGTATGATAAAATTGAGGATAACAGGATAATTTATAAAATTGAAGATATTTTTTTCAAAAAATTCAGATGAAATGATAAGCATACAAATACAATTAGAATACAAATGAAAACAAAGTGGAGACATGTTCTGAGAAAACTGAAGACTTTCATCTAAAATTTGTAGGATAAAATTGAGGATTAAATGGGATTAATGATAAAATTGAAATTTATTCAGAAAAAAGTCAGATACAATGATAGGTTTACAAATACAATTAGAATAAAATTGAAAAAGGAAGTGGAGACAACATTAATTCTGAACATTTACATTTAACTTATGTATTACAAAATAGATGACAACAAAGGAAAATTGATAAAATTAAAGATATTTTTGATAGAATCACAGATACAATGAAAGGCATGCAAATACAATTAAAATATAGGTGTAAAGAAAGGGGAGATATTTTCTGATAAAACTGAAGTTTTTGTATAACATTTCTGATAACATTATGGAAATTCATGTGAAAATATTAACTTTGAAGTATTTTGTGGTAATTTTCACAGATACAATGGTAGGCATACAAATAAGATGATAATATAGTTGAAAAAGGAAGTGGAGATTATTCTGATAATATGAAGAAGTTTGCACAACATATATCTGATAAAATGATGGAAATACATAGGAAAACTCTAAAATTTGAAGATTTTTGTGGTAATTTTCACAGATACCATGATAGGCTTACAAATACAATTAGAATGCAATTGAAAAAAGAAATAGAGATATTTTCTGATAGAACTGAAGATTTTCATCTAACATTTGTATGTTAAAATTGAGGATAAAATAAGATAATTTATAATATTGAAGATATTTTGGAAAACAAAAACTCAGAAACAAGAAAAGGCATACAAATACCACTAGTGTATTATTGAAAAAGGAAGGGGAGATATTTGTGTAAAGACCTGAAGATTTTCATCTAAACTATATATGAAAAAATTGAGGATTACAAATGATAATTGATAAAATTGAAGATTTATTTGGGAAAAAACTCAGATACAATTGTCAGCATACAAATACAATTAGAATATAAATGAAAAGGGAAGTGGAGATATTTTCTGATAGAACTGAAGATTTTCATCTAAAATATACATTATAAAATTGAGGATTACATAAGGTAACTGCTAAAATTGTAGGGTTTTTTTTGAAAAAAAAATCCTCAGATACAATGATAGGCATCCAAATAAAATTAGAATATAATTGAAAATCGAATTGGGGATATTTTCTGGTGAACTGAAGATTTTAATATAACATATGCATGATAAAATTGAGGATTATATATGATAACTGATAAAATTAAATATTTTTTAGGAAAGTGCTCAGATACACCGAGAGGCATACAAATAGAATTATCTCATAATTTGAAAATGAAGTAGAGGCATTTTCTGACAGTACTGAATATTTCGTATAACACATTTCTGATAAAGTAAGGGAAAATCATAGGAAAAAATTAAAAATTGAAGATTTTTGTGGTAATTTTCACAGATAAAATGGCAGGCATGCAAAAACAATTAGAATGTAATAGAAAAATGAAGTAGAGACATTTCTCGATTAAAATTGAAGATTTTCCTCTAACATATTTATGATATAATTGAGGATATCTTATGATAATATATAAAATTGAAGGTTGTTTTTTTAAAAGTCTCAGCTACAATAATAGGCGTACAAATACATTTAGAATATAATTGAACGAGAAAGTGGAGACATTTTCGTATAAAACTGAAGATTTTTATATAACATACATATGATAAATTGAGGATATCACAAGGTAATTTATACATTTAAAGACTTTTTGGAAAAAATTCATATACAATTATAGGCATAGAAATACATTTAGAATACAATTGAAGAACGAAGTGGACACATTTTCAGATAAAACTAAAGATTTTCATCTAACATATGTATGATGAAAGAGAGGATTACTAGGGTAATTGATAAAATTGAAGATTTATTTGGAAAAAACTCTGATACAATGATAGACATAAAAGTAGAAATAGAATATAACTAAGACAGACTTGCAGACATTTTCATATAAAACTGAAGATTTTCATCTAACATATGTATGGTAAAATTGAGGATTACATAAGATAAATCATAAATTTGAAGATTTCTTGGAAAAATCTCAGATACAATGATAGGCATACAAATACAATTATCATATAATTGAAAAAGGAAGTGGAGACATTTTCTGATAAAAGTAAGATTACATATAACATATTTCTGATAAAGTAAGGGAAATTCAAAGGAAAAATTTAAAAATTGAAGATTTTTGTGGTTATTTTCACAGATACAATGGTAAGCATACAAATACAATTAGAATGTAATTGAAAAAGGAAGTGGAACCATTTCCCTATGGAACTGAAGATTTTCCTCTAATATATGTGTGATAAAATTGAAGAAAACTTAGGATAATATATAAAATTGATGATTTTTTTGCAGAAAAACTCAGATAAATGATATCATACAAATAAAATTAGAATAAATTTGCAAAGGGAAGAGGATACATTTTCTGATAAAACTGAAGATTTTTATCTAACATATATTTGATAAAATTGAGAATTACATAGGATAATTGATAAAACTTAAGATTAATTCAGAGAAAATTTGGATACTCTCAGAGGCATAAGAAGACAATTTTAATACAATTGAAAAAGGAAGAGGAGATATTTTCTGATAAAACTAATGATTTTTATCTAACCTATGTAAAATAAAATTGAGAATTACATTGGATAATTAATAAAATTGAACATTTCTTCAGGAAAAAACTAGGATACCATGATAGGCATTCAAATACAATTAGAATACAATTGAAAGAGGACGTGGAGACATATTCTATTAATTCTGAAGCTTTATATCTAATTGTATTCTAATAGTCTTTGTAATCATATCATTGTATCTGAGTATTTTACAAAAAAATCATCAATTTTATAAATTACCCTAACTTTTCCTCAATTTTATCACACATATGTTAGAGGAAAATCTTCAGTTTTATTTGAATTTGGCTAAACTTCCTTTTTCAATTACATTCTAATTTTATTTGTATGCTTACCATTGTATCTGTGAAAATTAACACAAAAATCTTCAATTTTTAAATTTTTCCTATGAATTTCCCTTACTTTATCAGAAATAAGTTATACAAAATCTATAATTTTATCAGAAAATGCTCCACTTCTGTTTCAATTATATGATAATTCTATTTGTATGCCTATGACTGTGTGTAAGATTTTTTTCAAAAATATCTTCATTTTTATCAGATATCCTATATAACCCTCAATTTTATCATGCATATTTTTGATGAAAATCTTCAGTTTGATCATAAAATGACTCCACTTACTTTTTCAATTGAATTCTAATTATATTTGTATGGCTATCACTGTATTTGAGGTTTTTTTTTCAAAAAATTCTTCATTTTTATACATTATCTTATGTTATCCTCAATTTTCTCATACATATGTTAGATGAAAATGTTCATTATATACACAAATGTCTCCATTTCCCATTTCCTTTTTCAGAGACCTGAAGTTTTTGTCATACAAACCTTATACTGGTTAGAGTCACACCAAGATACTTTATATTATTTGTGGATATTGTGAAGGGTGTCCTTTCCATATTTTCTTTCTCAGCCTGTATATCCTTTGTGTACAGGAAGGCTACTTATTTGCTTGAGTTGATATTATAACCAGCCACTTTGCTGAAGTTGTTTATCAGCTGTAGGAGTTCTCTGGTCGAGTTTTTTGGGTCACTTAAATATACTATCATCTCATCTGCGAATAGTGATAGTTTGACTTCTTCCATTCCAATTTGTATCCCTTTCACTTCCATATGTTTTCGAACTGCTCCAGCTAGTACCTCAAGTACTATACTGAAAAGATATGGTGAGAGGGGACAGACTTGTCTAGTCTTTGATTTTAGTGGGATTGCTTCAAGTTTCTCTCCATTTAATTTGATGTTGGCTACTGGTCAGCTGTAAATTGCTTTTACTATGCTTAGGTATGGGCCTTGAAAATTAAAAAGTGTCTGCAAGGCAAAAGACATTGTCAAAAGGACAAATCAGCAACCAACAAATTGGGAAAAGATCTTCACCAACCTCACATCCAACAGAGGGCTAATATCCAATGTATACAAAGAACTCAAGAAGTTAGACCCCAGAAAACCAAATAACCCTATCCAAAAATGGGGTACAGAGCTAAACAAAGACTTTTCACCTGAAGAAATTCAGATGGCTGAGAAACACCTTTAAAAATGTTCAAAATCATTAGTCATTAGAGAAATGCAAATCAAAACAACCCTGAGATTTTACCTCACACCAGTCAGAATGGCTAAGATTAAAAACTCAGGAGACATCAGGTGTTGGCGAGGATGTGGAGAAAGAGGAACACTCCTCCACTGCTGGTGGGACTGCAAGCTAGTACAAACACTCTGGAAATCAGTTTGGTGGATTCTCAGAAAAATGGACATGATACTTCCGGAGGACCCAGGCATACCACTCCTGGGCATATACCCAGAAGATTCCCCAGCATGCAATAAGGATACATGCTCCACTATGTTCATAGCAGCCTTATTTATAATAGCCAGAAGGTGAAAAGAACCCAAATGTCCCTCAACGGAGGAATGGATACAAAAAATGTGGTATATATACACAGTGGAGTACTATTCAGTCATTAGGAACAATTAATTCATGAAATTCTTAGAGAAATGGATGGAGCTGGAGAACATCATAATAAATGAAGTAACCCAGTCTCAAAAGAATACCCATGATATGTACTCACTGATAAGTGGATATTAGCCTAGAATCTAGGGACACCAAAGACACAATCCACATCTCAAATGATATCCTACAATAAGGAAGGAGTGGACACTGGTGCTGGAAAGGATCAAAACATCAGTGTAGGGGAATACCAGAACAGGGAAGTGGGAAGGCGTGGATGGGGGAACAGGGGGAGGGAAAAGAGCATGAGGTACCTTTGGGGGATGGGGAACCAGAAAAACGGAAATGAACAGTAAATATAGAGTATATCTTATAGAAAATTTAAAAAAAAGAAAAATAAGTGGAGACATTTTTTGAAAAAAAACTGAAGTTTTCGTATAATATATTACTGATAAAGTAAGGGAAATTCATAGGATAAATATAAAAATTGAAAATTTTTGTGGTAATTTTTACAGATAAAATAGTAGGCATACAAATACTATTTGAATGGAGTCAAAAATGAAGTGGAGGCCGGGAGGTGGTGGTGCACGCCTTTAATCCCAGCACTTGGGAGGCAGAGGCAGGCAGATTTCTGAATTTTAGGCCATCTTGGTCTACAGAGTGAGTTCCAGGACAGCAAGGGCTACACAGAGAAACCCTGTATCGAAAAACAAAACATAGCAAAACCAAAAAAAAAAAGTGTAGACATTTTTTTAATTGAAAAATTTCCTTTAAAATATCTATGAAAAATTTGAGGATAACTTAGGATAATTTATAAAATTGAAGATTTTTTGAAAAAAAAACATAGATACAATGATAGAAATATATTTAGAATATAATTGAAGGAGGAAGTGGAGACATTTTTATATAAAACTGAAGATTTTCATATAGCATATGTAAGGTACAATGAGGATATCATAAGGTAATTTTAAAATTAATGATTTTTGGGAAAACACTCAGATACAATGATAGTCATAGATAAACAATTAGAATCCAACTGAAAAACAAGTTGAGACATTTTCTGATAAAACTGAAGATTTTCATCTAACAAAAGCATAATAAAATTAAATATTACTAGGGTATTTTATAAAATTGAAGATTTATTTGGACAAAACTGAGATACAATAATAGGCATAAAAAATTAGAATGTAACTAAAACAGACAATGAGACATTTTCATATAAAACTGAAGATTTTCATCTAATATATGTATGATTAAAATGAGGATAACATAACATAATTTAAAAAGTTGTGTATATTTTTAAAGAAAACCTCAGATACGTTGTTACACATATAAATACAATTACAATGTAAGTGAAAAGGTAAATAGAGGCTTCTTGTATATTCATGGGCATCTCTCTCTTTAGCTTAGGGAAGTTTTCTTCCATAATTTTGTAGAAGATATTGCTGGCCCTTTAAGTTGTATATCTTCCCTATCATCTATACCTATAACCCTTAGGTTTGTTCTTCTCATTGTGTTCTGGATTTCCTTGATGTTTTGGTTTACAAGCTTTTTGCATTTTGCACTTGCTTGGACTGTTGAATCAATGGTTTCTATGGTATCTTTGGCATCTGAGATTCTTTCTTCTATCTCTTGTATTCTATTTTTGATATTGGCATCTATGGACCCTGATTTCTTCCCAAGGTTTTCTATCTCCAAAGTTGTCTCCCTTTGTGATTTCTTAGTTGTTTTTACTTCTGTTTCTAGATCCTGGATGTTTTTGCTCAGATCTTCTGCTTGCTTGTTTGTATTTTCATATATTTCTTTATGAGGTTTTTGTGTTTTCTCTTTCATAACTTCTACTTGTTGACCCACGTTCTCCTGTAGTTCCTTAAGTGGTTTTTGTAATTCCTCCTTATTGGCTTCTAACTTTTGATCCATATTCTCCTGAGTTTCTTTAAGTGATTTTTGTGTTTGCCTTTTAAGGGGTTCTACGTTTTGATCCATTTTCTCCTGTAAGAGATGTATCTATGTGTTCTGCTATCAGCATCCTGACCAGTGATTTCAGATCCAAATCTTGTTTTTCTGGTGTGTTGGGGTATCCGGGACTTACTGCTATTGGGGAACTGGGTTCAAATGCTACCATATTGCCATGATTTCTCTTAGTAAAGTTTCTATCTTTGCCTTTTGCGATCTGGTTATCTCTGGCCTTAGTTGGTCCTGTAGTCACTAGCTGGTGCTTGAACCTCCTGAGGGCAAGTAAGGCTATTTCCCCACCACTGGATGACTGGGTTTCCCCTGGCACAGACTGCTGAAGTGTTGTTCTCCTCTTGGGTGCTGTTGGACCACTGGTGTATCTTCTGGTTCTGCCCGCTGAATCCAAGCAGCTGCCACCAAGATGGCCTCAGTTGTGCAGAGTGCAGGGTCCCCCTCAGGGTGCAGAGCCCACGCCTGGTTGGGACCCAGTAACCGCTGCTCTGTCCAGATCCCTGCATGGCGGCCTTGAGTACCCATAGATCCCAAATTCTGGATATCATGGGTACCAGTTTCAGCTCGCTTAGACAGACAGCTGCAAAGAATCCGGCTGTGGCTGCAGGGAGTGGGGAGTGCCGACATTTTTATTTAAAATTAAAAATTGTCCTCTAAAATATCTATGATAAAATTGAGGATAAATTAAGGTAAATCAAAAAATTGAAGATTTTTTTGAAAAAAAAAACTCAGATACAATGATAGGCATACAAATACATTGATAATATAATTGAAGGACAATGTGGAAACATTTTCATATAAAACTGCAGATTTTCATATAACATACATCTGATTAAAATGAGGATATCATAGGGCAATTTATAAAATTAAAGATTTTTTGGAAAAACACTCAGATACAATGATAGGCATAAAAACACAATTAGAATACAACTGAAAAACAGTGTAGACATTTTCTGATAAAACTGAAGATTTTGATCTAACATATGTATGATAAAATAAAGGATTGCTATGGTAATTGATAAAATTGAAGATTTATTTGGACAAAACTCAGACACAATGATAGGCATAAAATACAATTAGAATATAACTAAAAGAGACGTGGAGAAATTTTCATATAAAACTTAATATTTTCATCTAATATACATATGATAAAAAGGAGGGCAACATACATAATTTATAAAATTGAATATTTTTTTAAAAACTCAGATACATTGATAGGCATATAAATGCAATTAGAATGTAATTGAAAAAGGAGATGGAAACAGTTTCATAAATTAATGAAAATTTTCATCTTACATATATATGATAAAATTGAGGATAACAATAATGTATAAAATTGAAGATTTTTTTGAAAAAAACTCAAACACATTGATAGCCATACAAATACAATCAGAATTCAATTGAAAAAGGAAGTGGAAATATTTTATGATAGAACTGAAGATTTTCATCTAAAATATGTATGATAACATTGAGGATTACATAAGCTATCTGATCAAATTGAAGATTTTTCTTTGGAAAAATCTCACAAACAATGATAGGCATACAAATACAATTATCAGATAATTGAAAAGAATGTGGAGTCATTTTCTGATAATACTAAAGATTTCTTATAACATATTTCTGATAAAGTAAGGGAAATTCATAGGAACATTTTGAAAATTGAAGATTTTTGTTGGAATTTTCACAGATACAATGTTAAGCATATAAATTCAATTAGAACATAATTGAAAAAGGAAATGGAACCATTTTGCTATAAAACTGAAGATTTTCCTCTAACGTATGTGTGATAAAATTGAGAAAAATTTAGGATATTTTATAAAATTGATGATTTTTTTTGCAAAAAGACTCAGATACAATGATAAGCTTACAAGTACTATTCAAATTCAATTGAAAAAGAAGACGAGACATTTTCTCATAAAACTGAAGATTTTCATTTAACATATATATGTATGGCAAAATTGAGGATTACATAGGACAACTGATTAATTGAAAATATTCTCTCAAAAAATCTCAGATACAATGATAGGCATACAAATAAAATTGGAATATAATTGAAAGAAGAGGTGGAGACATTTTTGTATAAAACTGAGGATTTTCATCTAACATTTGTATGACAAAATTGAGTATAACATAACATACTTTTTAAATTTGAAGAAATTTTTGAAAAAGAAAACTCAGATATATTGATAGGCATACAAATACAATTAGAATACAATTGAAAAAGGACCTGGACACATTTTGTGATAGAACTGAAGATTTTCATCAAACATATATATATATATATATATATATATATATATATATATATGATAAAATTGAGGATTTCATAGGATAACTGATAAAACTGAAGATTTTCTTTGAAAAATCTCAGATAAAATTATAGGCATAAAATACAATTATCTCATAATTGAAAAATGAAGTAGAGACATTTTATGAATAAACTGAAGATTTCATATAACCTATTTGTATAAAATAAAGGAAATTCATAGAAAAATTAAAAATTGAAGATTTTGTGGTTATTTTCATATATACAATGGTATGCATACAAATACAATTAGAATATAATTGCAAAAAGAAGTGGAGATATTTTCCTATTAAACTGAAGATTTTCCACGAGCATATGTATGATAAAATTGATGATAACTTAAGGTAATTTATGAAATTGAAGATTTTTTTGAAAAGAAACTCAGATGCAATGATAAGCATACAAATACAATTAGAATACAATTGAAACAGGAACAGGAGATATTTTCTGATAAAATGAAGATTTTTTTCTAACATATATATGATAAAATTGTGAATTACATAGGATAATTGATAAAATTGAAGATTTATTCAGAAAAAATTCTCAGATAAAATGATAGGCTTGTGCGTACAATTAGAATACAATTGAAAAAGGACGTGGAGAAATATTCTGTTAATTCTGAAGATTTACATCTTACTTATGTATGATAAAATAGATAATAACATAGGAAAATTGGTAAAATTGAAGATTTTTGTGATAAAATCTCAGATACAATGAAAGGCATACAAATACAACTAGAAAGAAGTGAAAAAGAAAGTGGAGACATTTTCTGATAAAACTGACGATTTTTGTATAACATTTCTGATTAAATTATGGAAATTCATGTGAAAATGTTAAAAGTTGCAGATTTTTGTTGTAATTTTCATAGATAAAATGGTAGGCATACAAATAAATAATAATATAGTAAAAAAAGGAAGTGGAGATATTTTCTGATAAATCTAAGGAATTTTCCATAACATATATCTGATAGAATGATGGAAATTCATAGGAAAACTGTAAAGTTTGAAGTTCTTTTGTGGTAATTTTCACAGATCCAATGATAGGCTTACAAACACAATTAGAATATAATTAAAAAAAGAAATAGAGACATTTTCTGATAAAACTGTAGATTTTCATCTAACATATGTATGTTAAAATTGAGAATAACAAGATAATTTATAAAATTGAAGATATTTTGGAAAACAAACCCAGATACAAGGACAGGCATACAAATACAACTAGAGTATTACTGAAAAAGGAAGTTTACACATTATTTTTAAAGAACTGAATATTTTCATCTAACATATGTATGATAAAATTGAGGATTACATAAGCTAATTGATAAAATTGAAATTTTATTTAAAAAATACTCAGAAACAATGATCTGCATACAAATACAATTGGAATATAATTTAAAGGGGAAGTGGAGATATATTCTGATAGAACTGAAGCTTTTTATCTAAGATATGCATGATAAAATTGAGGATTACTTAGGAAAACTGATGAAATTTTAGATATTGTGAAAAAAACTCAGATACAATGAAAGGAATCCAAATATAATTTGAATATAATTGCAAAGGGAAGTGGAGATATTTTCTGGTAGAACTGAAGATTTTCTTCTAACATATGTATCATAAAATTGAGCATTACATATGATAACTGAATAAATTGAAGATTTTTTTTGGAAAAAACTCAGATACAATGATAGGTATACAAATATAATTATCACATATTTGAAGATGAAGTAGAGACACTTTATGGCAAAACTGAAGATTTCATATCACATATTACAGATAAAGAACAATGATAGCCATAAAAATGCATTTAGAATATAAATGAATTAGGCAGTGGACACATTTTTCTATAAAACTGAAGATTTTCCTCTAACATATATATGATTAAATTGAGGATAACTTAAAATAATTTATAAAACTAAAGATATTTTTGAAACAAACTTTAGATGCAATGATAAGCATACAAATACAAGTAGAATACAAATAAAAAAACGAAGTGGGGACATTTTCTGTTAAAACTGAAGATTTTCACCTAACATATGTATGATAAAATTAAGGATTACATAGGATAAATGATAAAATTGAAATTTATTCAGAAAAATTGGATACAATTATAGTTTTACAAATACAATTAGAATCAAATTGAAAAAAGAAGTGGATAGAAATTTTCTTAATTCTGAAGATTTACATTTAATTTATGTATGATAGAATAGATGGTAACTAGGAAAACTGAAAAAATTGAATATGTTTTTGATGAAATCTCAAATCCAATGCAAGGCATACAAATACAATTAAAATATAAGTGAAAAAGAAAGGGAGACATTTTCTGATACAACTGAAGATTTTTCTATAACATTTCTGAAAAATTAGGTAAATTCATGTGAAAATGTTAAAATTTGAAGATTTTTTGTGCTAATTTTCACAGATAAAATGGTAGGCATAGAGATAAAATAATAATATAGTTCAAAAAGGAAATGGAGATATTTTTCTGATAAATATCAAGAAGTTTGCACAACATATATCAGATAAAATGAAGGAAATACATAGGAAAACTGCAAATTTGAAGATTTTTCTGGTAATTTTCACAGATACAATGATAGGCTTACAAATACAATTAGAATGTAATAGAAAAAAGGAATAGAGAAAATTTCTGATTAAACTGAAAAATTTTCATCTAACATATGCATGTTAAAATTGAGGATAACATGAGATAATTTAAAAATTGAAGATATTTTGGAACACAAAAACTCAGATACAAGGATAGATATACAAATGTCACTTGAGTATTACTGAAAAATGAAGAGCAGACATTTGCATCAAGAACTGAAGATTTTCATCTCATGTATGTATAAAAAAATTGAGGATTACAAAATTTCAACAAAAGTTGAAGATTTATTTGGAAAATAACTCAGATCCTATGGTCAGCATCCAAATACAATTAGAATATGAATGAAAACGGAAGTGGAGATATTTTCTGATAGAACTGAATATTTTCATCTAAAATATGCATGATAAAATTGAGGATTACATAGGGTATCAGATAAAATTGAAGATTAAAAAACAACTCAGATACAATTATAGTCATTCAAATATAATTAGAATATAATTAAAAATGGAAGTGGAGATATATTCTGGTGAACTGAAGATTTTAATCTAACATATGTATGATAAGATAAACATATGATAACTGATAAAATTGAAGGTTTATTTAGTAAAATCTCAGATACACTGAAAGGCATACAAATAAAATTATCACATAATTGAAAATGTAGTAAGACAGGTTCTGACAAAACTGAAGATTTCGTATAACATATTTTTGATAAAGAATGGGAAATTTATAGGAAAATTTTTTAAAAAATTGATCATTTTTGTGGTAATTTTCACAGATATAATGGTAGGCGTACACATACAATTATAATGTAATTGAAAAATGAAGTGGAGACATTTTGATTAAAATTGAATATTTTCATCCAACTTATTGACCAAGCCCACTCACTCAGTCAGTCAACAAGTTTTCCAGCGCATTAGTGAATATTGAAAAGAAAGAGACAATTAGACAAAACAGCAGTATGGCCCCAGTCAATTCTGAGACTGAAGGGCGGGTTTAATAATTTTTAACCCCCTTTTATACCAGTTTAATTACATGCAGGAATTAAGGTCAAAAGCAATACAAAGAGGAACACACAAGTCAATAAACACAAAATTGTCCAAGGTTGTGTAGGGATTACCAAAATACCTGAGCCTACTTCCTTGGCCAAGCCTAGGGTCTTGCCTGAGGCTTGTTCCTCTCCTTCCACCCTAAGATAAAAATCCCTGCCTTAATCTGCTTCCCTATTATGCCTCAAGGTCAGATTCCTGCTTGAGCCCTTGTCCTTTGTCAATATCAAGTTCCTGGCAGGCAGCTTGGCACCCAAATAAGGCTCTCCACACATTATGTATGATAAAATTGAGGATAACTTAAGATAATATATAAAATTGAAGATTTTTTTTAAAAAAAGAACCTCAGACACAATGATAGCCAGACAAATACAATTAGAATATAATTGAACAAGGAAGTGGAGACCTTTTCGTATAAAACTGAGGATTTTCATATAATATACATATGATATATTGAGGATATCAAAGGTAATTTATAAAATTAAAGACTTATGGAAAAATTCAGATACAATGATAGGCATTGAAATACAATTAGAATACAATTGAATAACGACATGGATACATTTTCAGATAAAACTGAAGATTTCCATCTAACATAAGTTTGATAAAAGAGAGGATGACTAGGGTGATTGATAAAATTGAAGATTTACTGTACAAAACTGATACAAAGATAGGCATAAAATATAATTAGAATATTACTAAGGGTGATGTGGAGACAATTAATTATAAAACTGAAGATTCTCATCTATTATATGTATGATAAAAATGAGGAGAGCATAACATAATTAATACAATTGAATATCTATTTTAAAAGATCACATACCGAGAGGCCCAGGTAGACAGACTCCAGCCAGGGCTATCATCACGCAGGTGTATCCACCAGGCTCTCGCCACCAGCCAGGCCCAGCGTAGAGGCTCTGCTGGACTTCTCCACGCCCTGCAGTCTTGCATCAGGGCAGCTGGGAACAGCCTGCTCTCAGTCCCTTACAGCAGCGGTCGCACATAGTTACTAGTAGAGAAACAACAGGTGAGCCCAGCCTCGCAGGAGGTTCAAACACCAGCCACTGACAACAAGGCCAATTAATACCAGAAATAACCAGATGGCAAAAGGAAAATGAAGGAATGTTACTAAAGGAAATCAAGGCAGCATGACAGTATCTGAACCCTGTTCACCAACAACAGGAATCCCTGGATACCCCAACACACTAGAAAAACTAGACTTGGATCTAAAATCACTGGTCAGGATGCTGGTAGCAGAATACATAGATAAATCTCTTAAAGAAATAGAGGAGAAAATGGATCAAAAGTTAGAAGCCTTTACAAGGCAAGCACAAAAATCACTTGAAGAAATTGAAGAGAATATGGATCAAAAAGCAGAAGCCAATAAACAGGAAAGACAAAAATCACTTAAAGAAGTATAGAAGAACATGGGTCAGCAAGTAGAAGCTATAAAAGAGGAAACACAAAATTCCCTTAAAGAAATACATGAAAACACAATCAAGCAAGCAAAAGATCTGAGCTTATCCATCCAGGTTCTAAAAACAGAAGTAGAAACAAGTAAGAAATGTCAGAGGGAGACAACATTGGAGATAGAAAACCTTGGGAAGAAATCAGGGGCCATAGATGCAAATATCAACAATAGAATACAAGAGATAGAAGATAGAATCTCAGAAGCTGAAGATACCATAGGAACCATTGATTCAACAGTCAAAGAAAATACTAAATGCAAAAAGGTTGTAACCCAAAACACCCAGGAAATCCAGGACACAATGAGAAGACCAAACCTAAGGATTATAGGTATAGACGAGAGTGAAGATTTATAAGTTAAAGGGCCAGTAAATATCTTCTACAAAATTATGGAAGAAAACTTCCCCAACCTAAAGAGAGAGATACCCATGAATATACAAGAATCCAATAGAACTCCAAACAGACTGGACATGAACAGAAATATATCCCATCACATAATAATCAAAACTCCAAATGTACTAAACAAAGAAAGAATATTAAAGGCAGCAAGATAAAAAGGCCAAGTAACATATAAAGGAAGACGTATCAGAATAACACCAGACTTCTCACCTGAGACCATGTAAGCTAGAAGATCCTGGGCAGATATCATGCAAACTCTAAGAGAACACAAATTTCAGCCAAAACTACTTTATCCAGCAAAACTCACAATCGCCATAGATGGAGACAACAAGGTATTCCATGACAAAACCAAATTTGCACGTTATCTTTCCACAAATCCAGCCCTACAAAGGATAATAGGGGGAAAACACCAAGACAGGGAAGGAAACTACACCACGGAAGAAGCAAGATAGAAACCTCCTCTTATCAAACCCAAAAGAAGATAACCTCTCAAATATAAAAAAATAATTTCAAAAATGTCGGGAGGTAATAATTACAATTCCTTCATATCTCTTAACATCAATGGACTCAATTTCCCAATAAAAAGACATAGACTAACAGACTGGATACAGAAACAAGACCCTACATTTTGCTGCATACAGGAAACACATCTCAGTGTTAAAGACAAACACTGCCTTAGAGTAAAAGGCTGGAAGACAATTTTACAAGCAAATGGTCTCAGGAAACAAGCTGGAGTAGCCATTCTAATATCAGATAAAATTGACTTCCAACCTAAAGTCATCAAAAGAGACTCAGAAGGTCACTTCTTGCTGGTCAAAGGGAAAATCCACCAAGAAGAGCTCTCAATACTGAACATCTATGCTCCAAATGCAAGGGCACCCTCATTCGTAAAAGAAACCTTACTAAAGCTTAAAGCACACATTACACCTAACACAATAATTGTGGGTGACTTCAACACTCCACTCTCCTCAATGGACCGATCAGGAAAGCAGAAACTAAACAGGGACACAGTGAAACGAATTGAAATTTGAACCAATTGGATTTAACATATATATATATATATATATATATATATATATATATATATATATATATATATATATATATATATATATATATATATAAAACATTTCATCCTAAAGCTAAAGAATATACCTTTTTCTCAGCACCGCATGGTACCTTCTCCAAAATTGATCATATAATTGGTCACAAGACAGATGTCAGCAAATACAAGAAGATCGAGCTAATCCCATGCCTCCTATCAGATCACCATGGAGTAAGAGTGGTCTTCAATAGCAACAAAAACAATAGAAAGCCCACATACACATGGAAACTGAACAATACTCTACTCAATGACACCTTAGTCAAGGAAGAAATAAAAAAAGAAATCAAAGACTTTTTAGAATTCAATGAAAATGAAGGTACAACCTACCCAAATCTATGGGACAAAATGAAAGCAGTGCTAAGAGGAAAACTCATAGCTATAAGTGCATCCAAAAGGAAACTGGAGAGAGCATACACTAGCAGCTTTATGGCACACCTTAAAGCCCTGGAAGAAAAAGAAGTTAATTCACCCAGGAGGAGTAGAAGACAGGAAATCATCAAACTCATGGCTGAAATCAATCAAGTAGACACAAAGAAAACCATACAAAGAATCAACAAAACCAGGAGCTGGTTCTTTGAGAAAATCAACAAGATACATAAATGCTTAGCCTGACTAACCAAAGGACACAGAGACAGTATACAAATTAACAAAATTAGAAATGAAAAGGGGGACACAACAACAGAAACTGAGGAAATTCAAAAGATCATCAGATCCTACTACAAAGGTCTATACTCAACACAACTGGAGAATCTGGAGGAAATGGACAATTTCCTAGACAGATACCAAATACCAAAATTAAATCAGCATCAATTAGATCAGCTAAATAGTCGCATAACCCCTAAAGGAATAGAAGGGGTTATAGAAAGCCTTCCAACCAAAAAAAGTACGGAACCAGATGGTTTCAGTGCAGAATTTTACCAGACCTTCAAAGAAGAATTAACACCATTACTCTTCAAACTATTCCACAAAATAGAGACAGAAGGGACACTGCCCAACTCATTCTTCAAAGCCACAATTACGCTGATACCTAAACCACAAAAAGATCCAACAAAGAAAGAGAACTACAGGCCAATTTCCCTTATGAATATCGATGCAAAAATACTAAATAAAATTCTTGCCAACTGAATCCAAGAACACATCAAAACGATCATTCACCATGATCAAGTTGGTTTCATTCCAGGGATGCAGGGATGGTTCAATATACGGAAATCCATCAACATAATTCACTACATAAACAAACTAAAAGAAAAAACCACATGGTCATCTCATTTGATGCGGAAAAAGCATTTGACAAAATTCAGCATCCTTTTATGCTAAAAGTCTTGGAAAGAGCAGGAATTCAAGGCCCATACCTAAACATAGTAAAAGCAATCTACAGCAAACCAGTAGCTAACATCAAAATAAATGGAGAGAAACTTGAAGCAATCCCACTAAAATCAGGACTAGACAAGGCTGCCCTCTCTCTCCATATCTTTAAATATAGTACTTGAAGTTCTAGCGAGAGCAATTAGACAACATAAGGAAGTTAAAGCCATACAAATTGGAAAGGAAGAAGTCAAAGTATCATTATTTGCAGACGATATGATAGTTTACTTAAGCGACCCAAAAAACTCCACCAGAGAACTTCTACAGCTGATAAACAACTTCAGCAAAGTGGCTGGTTATAAAATTAATTCAAGCAAATCAGTAGCCTTCTTGTACTCAAAGGACAAGCAGGCTGAGAAAGAAGTTAGGGAAATAACACCCTTCAAAATAGCCACAAACAACATAAAGTACCTTGGAGTAACTCTAACCAAACAAGCGAAAGATCTGTATGACAGGAACTTCAAGTCCTTGAAGAAAGAAATCGAAGAAGACCTCAGAAGATGGAAAAATATTTCTTGCTCCTGGATTGGCAGGATCAATATAGTAAAAATGGCCATCTTATCAAAAGCAATCTACAGATTCCATGTGATCCTCATCAAAATCCCAACTCAATTCTTCATAGTTCTAGAAAGAACAATTATCAAATTCATCTGGAGTAACAAAAAAGCCAGGATAGCTAAAACTATTCTCAACAATAAAAGGACTTCTGGGGGAATCAATATCCCTGACCTCAAGCAGTACTACAGAGCAATTGTGTTAAAAACTGCATGGTATTAGTACAGCAACAGGCAAGTAGATCAATGGAATAGGATTGAAGTCCCAGAAATGAACCCACAGACTTATGGTCACTTAATCTTTGATAAAAAAGCCACTACCATCCAGTGGATAAAAGATAGCCTTTTCAACAAATGGTGCTGGTTCAACTGGAGGTCAACATGCAGAAGAATGCGAATTGACCCACTCTTATCTCCTTGTACTAAGATCAACTCCAAGTGGATCAAGGACCTCCACATAAAACCAGACAAACTGAAACTATTAGAAAAGAAACTGGGGAAGACCCTGGAGGACATGGGCACAGGGAGGAAAGTTCCTGAACAGAACAGCAAAAGCTTATGCTCTAAGATCAAGAATTGACAAATGGGAACTCATAAAATTGCAAAGTTTCTGCAAGGCAAAGGACACTGTCAGAAGGACAAAACAGCAACCAACAAAGTAGGAAAAGATCTTCGCCAATACCATATCTGACAAAGGGCTAATATCCAATATATACAAAGAACTCAAGAGGTTAGACTCCAAAGAACCAAAGAACCCTATCAAAAAATGGGGTACAGAGCTAAACAAAGAATTTTCACCAGGAGAAATTCGGTTGGCCGAGAAACACCTTAAGCGATGTTCAACATCATTAGTTATCAGGGAAAAGCAAATCAAAACAACCCTATGATTCCACCTCACAGCAGTCAGAATGGCTAAGATTAAAAACTCAAGAGACAACAAGTGCTGGCAAGGATGTGAGGAAAGAGGAACACTCATCCACTGTTGGTGGGATTGCAAAATGGTAAAACCGCTCTGGAAATCAGTTTGGCGGTTCCTCAGAAAATTGGGCATGTCACTTCCAGAGGACCCTGGCATACCACTCCTGGGCATATACCCAGAGGATTCCCCTGCATACAATAAAGACACATGCTCCACTATGTTTATAGCAGCCTTGTTTATAATAGCCAGAAATTGGAAGGAGCCCAAATATCCCTCAAAGGAAGAATGGATACAGAAAATGTGGTATATTTGTACAATGGAATACTACTCAGCAATTAAAAACAACGAATTCATGCAATTTGAAGGTAAATGTTTAGATCTGGAAAATATCATCCTAAGTAAATTAACCCAATCACAAAAGAATACACATGAAATGCAATCACTGATAAGTGTATATTAATCAGCCCAGAATCCCTAAATACTCAAGGCACAATTAGCAAGTCAAATGATTCCCAAGAAGAAGAAAGGAGAAGACCCTGGGCCTGAAAAGATTGGATCCAGTTTTGTAGACCCAGAACAGAGAAATCATGGGGGGTAGGATGATTGGGGAATGTTTGGGGGGGAGAGGAATTATGGGACATATGGTGGGGGGGACCTGGGAAAGGGGAAAGCCTTTGTTATATAAACATAGAATATAGGAAGTAAAAATAAAAAAAAGTCACATACCATCATAGGCATATAGATACAATTAGAATGTAATTGAAAAAAGGAAGTGGAGACATTTTTGCAAAGAACTGAAGATTTTCATCAAAATATGTATGATAAAATTGATAACAGGAAATAATGTTTAAAATTGAAGATTTTTTGAAAAAAAAACCCTGAAATCCAGTGATAACCATAGAAATAAAATTAGAATTCAATTGAAAAGGAAAGTGGAGACATTGTATGATATAACTGAAGATTTTCATCTAAAATCTGCATGGATAAATTGAGGATTACATACAACATGATACAAAATTGAAATTGTTTTTGAAAAACAACAGATACAGTGGTAGGCATACAAACATAATTATCACATGATTTAAAAGGAAATGGACGTATTTTCTGATAAAACTAAAGATTTCATATAACATATTTCTGATAAAGTAAGGGAAATTCATAGAAAAAATTAAAAATTGAGGATTTTTGTGGTAATTTTCAGATACAATGGTATGAATAGCAATACAATTAGAATGTAATTGGAAAAGGATGTGGAGACATTTTCCTATAAAACTGAAGATTTTCCTCTAACATATGTTTGATAAAATTGAAGAAAACATAGGATAATTTATAAAATTGAAGAATTTTATGAAAAAAATCTCAGATGCAATGATAAGATTACAATACTATTAGAATACAATTGAAATCGGAAGATGAGACATTTTCTGATAAAACTAAATATTTTAATAAAACATACATATGATAAAATTGAAGATTTTCTTAGAAAATTCTCAGATACAAGGGTAGGCATACAAACACAATTATAATATAATTAATAAGGTTGCTAGAGACATTTTTGTATAAAATTTAAGATTTTCATATAACATATGTATGATAATATGGATGGTAACATAGGAAAATTTATAAAATTGAAGATTTTTTTCATAAAATCTCAGATACACTTAAAGGCATACTAATACAATAAGAACATGAGTGAAAAAGAAAGTGGAGATATTTTCTTATAAAACTGAAGAATTTGTATAGCATTTCTAATAAAATTCTGGAGATTCATGAGAAAATGTTAAATTTTGAAGATTTTGTGGTAATTTTCACAGATAGAATAGTAGGCATACAAATAAAAATAATACAGTTGAAAAAGGAAGTGGAGAAATTTTCTGATAAATCTGAAGAATTTTACATAACATATATCTGATAAAATTATGGAAATTTATAGGAAAACTGTAAAATTTGAAGTTTTTTGTGGTAATTTTCATAGATAAAATGATAGGCTTACAAACACAATTAGAATGTAAGTAAAAAAAGGAAGTAGAGACATTTTATGATAAAACTGAAGAATTTGTATAACATATATCATATAAAATAAGTCTAATTCATAGGAGAAATTTAAAAATTGAAGATTTTTATGGTAATTTTCACAGATACAAAGGTACGCATACAAATGCAACTAGAATGTAATTGCAAAAAGAAGTAGAGAAATTTTTCTATAAAACTGAAGATTTTCCTCTAGCACATGTATGAAAAAATGAGCATAACTTAAGGTAATTTATAAAATTGTAGATATTTTGAAAAAAATTCAAATACAGTGATAAGCTTACAAATACTATTAGAATTCAATTGAGAAAGGAAGATAAAACATTTCCTCATGAAATTGAAGATTTTCATTTAACATATATATGATAAAATTGTGGATTCCATAGGATAACTGATTAAATTGAAGATATTCTCTAGAAAAATCTCAGATACAATGATAGGCATAAAATACAATTAGATATAATTGATAAGGAGGTGGAGACATTTTTGTATAAAACTGAAGATTTACATCTAACATCTGTATAATGAAATTGAGGACAACATAAGATAATTTTTATATCTGAAGCTTTTTTTGAAAAAGAAAACTCAGATACAATGGTAGGCACAAAAATACAATTAGAATACAATTGAAAAAGGGAACTGGACACGTTTTGTGATAGAACTGAAGATTTTCATGTAACATGTATGATAAAATCAGGATTACATAGGATAACTGATAAAATTGAAGAATGCCTTTGAAAAATCTCAGATACAATGATAGGCATACAAATAAAATTATCACATAATTGACAAAGGAAGTTGAGATATTTCTGATAAAATTGAAGATTTGTATAACATGGTTCATATAAAATAAGGGAATTTCATAGTAAAATTTTAAAATTGAAGATGTTTGTAGTAATTTTCACAGATACAATGGTATGCATGCAAATACAATTAGAATGTAACTGCAAAAAGAAGTGGAAACATTTTCCTATAAAACTGAAGATTTTCCTCTAACATACGTATTATAAAATTGAGGATAACTTATGGTCATTCATCAAATTGAAGCTTTTTTTGAAAAAACCTCAGATACAATGATAAGTATAAAAATTCAATTAGAAAACAATTCAAATAAGAAGAGGAGACATTTTCTGATAAAACTGAAGATTTTTATCTAACATGTATGATAAAATTGAGAATTACATAGGATAATTGATAAAATTGAAGATTTATTCAGAAAAAACTCAGATACAATTATAGGCATAAAAATACAATTAGAATACAATTGACAAAGGATGTGGAGACATATTGTGTTAATTCTGAAGCTTTACATCTACCTTATAGATGATAAAATGGGTGATAACCTAGGAAAATTGATAAAATTGAAGATTTTTTAATACAATCTCAGATTCAATGAAAGGCATACAATTACAATAGGATTATAAGAGAAAAAGAAAGAGGAGACACTTTTGGAAAAAAATGAAGATTTTTGTATAATATTTCAGATAAAACTATGATAATTTGTGAGAAAAATATTAAAATTTGAAATTTTTGTGGTAATTTTCACAGATAAAATGATAGGCTTACAAACACAATTAGAATGTATTTGAAAAATAAAATAGAGACATTTTCTGATTACACTGAAGATTTTCATCTAACATATGTATGTTAAAATTGAGGATAACATGAGATAATTTATAAAATTTAAGATGTTTTGGAAAACAAAAACTCAGTACAAGCATAGACATACAAATAAAACTAGAGTATTATTGAAAAGGGAAGAGGACACATTTTTGTAAAGAACTGAAGATTTCCAGATAACAAATGTATGTTTAAATTGAGGATTGCATAAGATAATTGATAAAATTGAAGATTTATATGGAAAAATATTCATATACAATGATCTGCATACAAATAAAATTAGAATGTAATTGAAAGAGGAAGTGGAGACATTTTCGTTTTTTGGGTTTTTTTGTTTTTGTTTTTGATGTTTTTGGCAATTTCGAGACAGGGTTTCACTGTGTAGCCCTGGCTGTCCTGGAACTCACTCTGTAGACCAGGCTGGCCTCGAACTCAGAAATCTGCATGTCTCTGCCTCCCAGAGTGCTGGGATTACAGGCGTGTGCCACCACTGCCCAGCTAAACAGGCTTCTTTTTTGTTTGTTTGTTTGTTTGTTTGCTTGCTTGCTTGCTTGCTTGCTTGCTTGCTTGCTTATTTTTCAAGACAGGCTTTCTCTGTAGTCCTGGCTGTCCTGGAACTCACTCTGTAGACCAGGCTGGCGACATTTTCGTAAAGAACTGAAGACTTTCATCTAACATATGTATGATAAAATTTCGGATAACATAAGATAATATCTAAAATTGACGATTTTTTGAAGAAAACTAAAATACAATGATAGCCATAAAAATATAATTAGAATTCAATTGAAAAAGGAAGTGGAGACATTTCATGATAGAACTGAATGTTTTTATCTAAAATATGCATGATATAATTGAAGATGACATAAGATATATGATAAAAATGAAGATTTTTTTTGGAAAAATCTCAGATACAGTGATAGCCATACAAATACAATTAGAATATAATTGAAAAGGAGGTGGAGACGTTTTTGTATAAAACTGAAGATTTTTATCTAACATATGTATGATAAAATTGAGGATAACATAAGATAATTTTTAAATCTGAAGATTTTTTTTAAAAAAAAAACTCAGATACAATGATAGGCATACAATTACAATTAGAATACAATTGAAAAGGGTACTGGACACATTTTCTGATAGATCTGAAGATTTTCATCTAACATATGTATGATAAAAGTGAGGATTACATAGGATAACTGAAAAAAATTGAAGATTTTCTTGGAAAAATCTCAACTAAAATGATAGGCATACACATACGATTATCACATAATTGGAAAAGGAAGTGGAGACATTTTCTGATAAAACTGTAAATTTTATGTGACATATTTCATATAAAATAAGGGAAATTCATAGGAAAAATTTAATAACTGAACATTTTTGTGGTAAATTTTACAGATACAATGGTAAACATACAAATACAATTAGAATGTAATTAGAAAAAGAAGTGGAGACATTTTCCTATAAAACTGAAGATTTTCCTCTAATATATGTATGATAAAATTGAGGATAACTTAATGTAATTTATAAAATTGAAGATATTTTGAAAAAAAATCAGAATCAATGATAAGCATACAAATACAATATGAATACAATTGAAAAAGGAAGAGAATACATTTTCTCATAAAACTGAAGATTTTTATCTAACATATTTATGATAAAATTGAGGATTATATATGATAATAAAATTGAAGACATTCAGAAAAAATCTCAGATACAATGATAGGCATAAAAATACTATTAGATTATAACTAAAAGACATATGGAGACATTTGCATATAAAACTGAAGAATTTCATTTAATATATGTATGATAAAAATGAGGATAACATAATTTATAAAATTGAATATTATTTAAAAAATCCTCAGTTACAATGATAGGCATACAAATAAAATTAGAATGTAATTGAAAAAGGAAGGGTAGCCAAATTCCAATAAAACTGAAGATTTTCCTCTAATATATGTGTGATTTAATTGAGGAAGACAGGATAATTTATAAATCTGTTTATTTTTTTGCAAAATACTCAGATACAATGATAAGATTACAAAGACTATTACAACACAATTGAAAGATTAAGATGAGACATTTTCTGATAAATCTGAATATTTTCAATTAAGATATATATGATAACATTGAGTATTACAGAGGATAACTGATTAAATTGAAGACTTTTTTAGAAATTTTTTTTGTGAAAATTACAACAAAAATATATAAATTTTAGTTTTCCTATGAATTTTCATAATTTTATCAGATATATGTTATGCAAAATTCCTTTGATTTATTAGAAAATATCTCCACTTCCTTTTTCAACTATTTTATTTAAGTGTATACCTAACATTGTATCTGTGAAAATTACAATAAACATCTTTAAATTTTAACATTTTCTCATAAATTTCCATAATTTTATCAGAAATATTATAGAAAAGTCATCAGTTTTATCAGATAATATCTCCACTTTCTTTTTCACTTATAATCATATTGTTTTTCTATGCCTTTCATTGAATCTGAGATTTTATCCAAAAAATTCTTCAATTTTATCAATTTTCTTAGGGTATCATTCATTTTATCATATTTAAGTTACATGTAAATCTTTAGAATTAACAGAATATGTCTCCTCTTCCTTTTCAATTGTATTCTAATTGTATTTGTATGCCTATCATTGTATCTGAGTTTTTCCTGAATAAATCTTCATTTTTATCAATTATGCTATGTAATCCTCAATTTTATCATATATTTGTTAGATGAAAATCTTCAATTTTATCAGAATATGTCTCCTCTTCTTTTTTCAATTGTATTCTAAGTGTATTTGTATGCTTATCATTGCAACTGAGTTTTTTTCAAAAACTCTTTGATGCTATAAATTATCTAATATTGTCCTCAATTTTAACATATGTGAGAGGATTTTCTTGTTTTATAGGAAAATGGCTCCAATTAATTTTTCAATTATGTTCTAATTGAATTTGTATGCTTACCGTTGTATCTGTGAAAATTACCTCAAAAACATTCAATTTTTAAAATTTATGATTTTCTCTTACTTTATCTAAAATATGTTATACAAAATCTTCTGTTTTAACAGAAAATGTCTCTATTCCTTTTTTTCAATTACATTCTAATTGTGTTTTAATCCTACCTTTTTATGTGTGAAAATTACCAAAAATCTTCAAGTTTTAACATTTTTACATGAATTTCCAAAATTTTATTAGAAATATTATACAAAAATCTTCAGTTTTATCACAAAATATCTCCACTTTCTTTTTCACTTATATTCTCATTGTATTAGTATACCTTTAATATATCTGAGATTTTATCACAAAAACCTTTAATTTTAACAAGTTTCCTATGGTATCATCCATTTTATCATACATATGTTAGGTGAAAATCTTATGTTTTATTCAAAAAATTCTCCAGCTGCTTTTTCATTTATATACTTTTTTTATTTGTATGCCTATCCTTTTATCTGAGAATTTTCTAAGAAAATCTTCAATTTTATCAGTTATCCTATGGAATCCTCATTTGTATCATACATATGTTATACGAAAATATTCAGTTGTATCAGAAAATGTCTCATCTTCCTTTTTAAATTGTACTCTAATAGTCTTTGTAATCATATCATTGCATCTGAGTGTTTTTTTTTGCAAAAAATTCTTCAATTTTATAAATTATCCTAAGATTTCCTCAATTTTTTCAAACATATCTTAGAGGAAAATCTTCAGGATTTTCCTTAATAGGAAAAATGTTTCAACATCATTTTACAATTACATTGTAATTATATTTGTATGGCTATCATTGTATCTGTGAAAATTACCACAAAAATCTTCTAATTTTGTACAATTTTCTTATGAATTTCCATAATTTTATCAGATATACATTACGCAAAATATCACCATTTCCTTTTTCAAATATATTATGTTTATATGACTACCATTGTATTTGTGAAAATTATGACAAAAATCTTCAAATTTTAACATTTTGACATGAATTTCCATAATTTACTCAGAAATGATATATAAAAATCTTCATTTTTAGCAGTATCTGAGTTTTGTCCAAAAATATCTCCACTTTCTTTTTCACTTATTAGTTGTATTTGTATGCCTTTCATTGTATCTGAGATTCTATAACAAAAATCTTCAATTTTATCAATTTTCCTATGTTATCCATTTTATCATATATAAGTTAGATGTAAATCTTCAGAATTTTCAGAATATATTTCCACATCATTTTTTCAATTGTATTCTATTTTAGATGGAAAGTTTCAGTTCTATAGAAAATATCTCCACTTCCCTTTTCAATTATATTCTATTTGTATTTGTATTTATTTATCCAATTTTTTTCTGAATAAATCTTCAATTTATCAATTATCCTTTGTATTTCTCAATTTTATCATACATATGTGAGATAAAAATATTCAGTTTTATCACAAAATATCTCCTCTTCCACTTTCAATTGTATTCTAATTGTATTTGTATGCCTATCATTGTATCTGAGTTTTTTTCCAAAAAATCTTCAATTTCATAAATTATCTTATGTAATCCTCAATTTTAACATCCTTCAGGAAATTGAGACATTTTCATAAAGTAGTGAAGATTTTCATGAAACATATGTATGATAAAATTGAGGATGACATATGATAATGTATAAAATTGAAGAGTTTTTTTGAAAAAAAAACCTCAAATACAATGATAGCCATACAAATGTGATTAAAATTCATTTGAAAAAGAAAGTGGGGAGTTTTTATGATAGAACTGAAGATTTTCATCTAAAATATGCTTGATAAATTGAGGATTATATAGGATATCTGATAATATTGAAGTTTTTTTTGGAAAAATCTCACATACACTGTTAGGCATACAAATAGAAATATCTCATAATTGAAAATGAAGTGGAGACATTTTCTGACAAAACTGAAGATTTTGTATAACATATTTCTGAAAAAGTGAAATTCATAGGAAAAATTTAAAAATTGAAGATTAATTGTGGTAATTTTCACAGATACAAAGGAAGGGATACAATACAATTAAAATATAGTCAGAAAATGAAGTGGAGACATTTTTCATTAAAATTGAAGATTTTCCTCTAATATGTGTATGATAAAATTGAGGATAACTTAAGATAATATACAAATTTGAATTGTTTTTTAAAAACCACAGATACAATGATAGGCATACAAATAAAAATAGAAAATAAGGAAAACAGATGTGAAGACATCTTCATATAAAACTGAAGATTTCATCCAATATATGTACGATAAAATTAAGGATAATATAATGTAATAGATAAAATTAAATATCTATTTAAAAAACTCACAAACCAGTATAGGCATATACATACAATTAGAATGTAATTGAAAAAAAGGAAGTGGAGATATTTTCGCCATGAACTGAAGCTTTTCGTCCAACCTATGTATGGAAAAGTTTAGGATAACAGATGACAAAGTATAAAATTGAAGATTTTTTGAAAAAAGGAAATAAAATAGCCATAGAAATAAAATTAGAATTCAATTGAGAAAGAAAGTGGATTATATAAGGTATCTGACAAAATTGAAGATTATTTTGGAAAAAATCTCACATACAATGATTGGCATACAAATACAATTATCACATAATTAAAAAGGAAGTGCATTATTTTCTGATAAAAATAAAGATTTTGTAGAACATATTTCTGATAAAGTAAGGGAAATTCATAGGAAAATTTTAAAAATTGAAGATTTTTGTGGTAATTTTCACAGATACAATGGTAGGCATACAAATACAATTAGAATGTAATTGTAAAAGTATGTGGAAGCATATTTTCCTTAAAGCTGGAGATTTTCCTCTAACATATGTTTGATAAAATTGAGAAAAACTTAGGAAAATTTATAAAATTAAAGATTATTTTGTAAAAAACCTCAGATGCAATGATAAGTTTGCAAAGACTATTAGAATACGTTTGAAAAAGGAATATAAAACGTTTTCTGATAAAACTGAAGATTTTCATTTATCATATGTATGATAAAATTGAGGATTACATAGGATAAATGATTAAATCGAACATTTTCTTAGAAAATTCTGACATACAAGGATAGGCATAAAATCACAATAAGAATATAATTGAAAAAGTAGCTGGAGACAATTTTGTATAAAACGAGATTTTCACTTAACATGTGTATGATAAAAATGGATGGTAACATAGAAAACTTGATAATATTGAAGTTTTTTTATTTAAATCTCAGATATACTTAAAGGCATACTAATACAATTAGAATACAAGTGAAAAAGTGGAGATATTTTCTGATAAAACTGAAGATTTTTGTATAGCTATTTCTAATAAAATTATGGAAATTCATGTAAAAATGTTAAATTTTGAAAATTTTTGTGGAAATATTGACAGAATGGTAGGCATACAAATAAATAATAATGTAGTTATAAAAGGAAGTGGAGATATTTTCTGGTAAATCTAAAGAATTTTCCATAACATATATCTGATAAAAATATGGAAATGCATAGGAAAAGTATAAAATTTGAAGTTTTTGTATGGTAATTTTCACATATACAATGGTAGGATTAAAACACAATTAGAATGTAATTAAAAAAAGGAAAAGAGATATTTTCTGATAAAACAGAAGATTTTGTATAACATTTTAGGTAAGTAAGGGAAATTCATTGGAAAAATTTAAAAATTGAAGATTTTTGAGGTAATTTTCACAGATACAATGGTAAGCATGCAAATACAGTTAGAATGTAATTGAAAAAAGAAGTGGAGCCATTGTCTTATAAAACTGAAGAAAATCCTCTATATATATATGTTAAAATTGAGGATAACAGAAGATAATTTATAAAATTCAAAGTCTTTTTGAAAAAACTCAGATTGCAATGATAAGCATACAAATACACTTAGCACACAATTGAAAAAAGAGGAGGAGATATATTCTGATAAAATTGAAGGTTTTCATCTAACAAATGTATGATAAAATTGAAGATTACATAGCATAATTGATAAAAATATGATTTATTCGAAAAAAACTCAGATACAATGATAGGCATACAAATACAATTAGAATACAATTGAAAAAGGAAAAGGAGACATAATCTGTTAATTGTAAAGATTTACATCTTACATATGTCTGATAAAATAATTGATAACTTAAGAAAATTGATAAAATTAAAGATTTTTGGATAAAATCTCATATTCAATGAAAGGCATACAAAAACAATATGAGTATAAGCAAAAAAGAAAGTGGAGATATTATCTGATAAAACTGATGACTTGTCTATAATATTTCTGATAAAATTATGGAAATTATGAGAAAATGTTAAACTTTGAAGATTTTTATTATAGTTTTCACAGATACAATGTTAGGTATACACTTAAATAATAAAATGGTTGAAAAAGGAAGCAGAGATATTTTCTAATAAATCAAAAGAATTTTGCATAACATATATCTGATTAAAATTATGGAAATTCATAGGAAAACTGTAAAATTTGTAGATTTTTGTTGTAATTTTCACATATACGTTAGAGGAAAGTCTTCAGTTTTATTGGAATTTGGCTCAACTTCCTTATTGAATTACATTCTAATATTATTTGTATGCTTACAATTGTATCTGTGAAAATTACCACAAAAATATTCACGTTTTAAATTTTTCCTATGAATTTCCCTTACTTTATCAGAAATAAGTTATACAAAATCTATAATTTTATCAGAAAATTCTCCACTTCTGTTTCAATTATCTGATAATTCTATTTGTATGCCTATGACTGTATGTAAGATTTTTCCAATAATATCTTCAATTTTATCAGATATCCTATATAACCCTCAATTTTATCATGCATATTTTTGATGAAAATCTTCAGTTCTATCATAAAATATCTCCATTTCCTTTTTCAATTGAATTCTACTTATATTT
Source organism: Apodemus agrarius (assembly GCA_964023405.1). NCBI lineage: Eukaryota > Metazoa > Chordata > Mammalia > Rodentia > Muridae > Apodemus > Apodemus agrarius. Next base: position 88,913,759 of record OZ030018.1, on the reverse strand, counting down.
GTATGGCTATCATTGTGTTTGAGTTTTCATAAAAAAATCTTTACTTTTATACATTATCTTATGTTATCCTCAATTTTCTCATACATATGTTAGATTAAAATGTTCATTATATACACAAATGTCTCCATTTCCCTTTTCAATTACATTGTATTTATGTGCCTATTATTGTAACTGAGGATTTTTTAAATAATATTCAATTTTATAAATTATGTTATGTTTTCCTCATTTTTATCATACATATATTAAATAAAAATCTTCCGTTTTATATGCAAATGTCTCTATATGTCTTTTAGTTATAATCTAACTGTATTTTTATGCCTATCATTGTATCTGAGATTTTTTTCTGAATAAGTCTTCAATTTTATTAATTATTGTATATAATCCTCAATTTTATCATAAATATGTTAGATAAAAATATTCAGTTTTATTAGAAAATGTATCCTCACCCTTTTTCAATTATATTCAAATTGTATTTGCATGCTTTTCATTGATCCTGAGTTTTTTCATTATATTTTCAATTTTATAATTTACCTTAAGTTATCCTCAATTTTATCATACATATGGTAGAGGAAAAGCTTCAATTTTATAGGAAAATGTCTCCACTTCTTTTTGCAATTACATTCTAATTGTATTTGTATGCATACCATTGTATCTGTAAAATTTACCGCAAAATTCTTCAATTGTTGAATTTTTCCTATGAATTTCCCTTATTTTATATGAAATATGTCACATGAAATCCTCAGTTTTGTCAAAAAATGTCTCTAATTCCTTTTCCAATTATGTGATAATTGTATTTGTATGCCTATCATTTTAGCCGAGATTTTTCAAAGAAAATCTTCAATTTTATCACTTATCCTATGTAATCCTCACTTTTATCATACATATGTTAGATGAAAACCTTCAGATCTATCAGAAAATGTGTCCAGTTCCCTTTTCAATTGTATTCTAATTGTAATTGTATACCTATCATTGTATCTGAGTTTTCTTTTTCAAAAAAAATCTCCAGATTTAAAAATTATCTTATGTTATCCTCAATTTTATCATACATATGTAGGATGAAAATCTTCAGTTTTATACAGAAACATTTCTACCTCCTTTTCAATAATATTCTAATTGTATTTGTATGACTATCAGTATATCTGAGATTTTTCCAAAAATAAATCTTCAATTTTATCTGATATTGTTCCCCCCAAAGATCCCACATGCCCTTTTCACTCCCCCTGCTCTCTCATCCACCCCTTCCCACTTCCCTGTTCTGTTATTCCCCTACACTGTTGCTTTGATCCTTTCCAGCACCGGTGTCCATTCCTTTCTTCTTGTCAGACATCATTTAGTATGTGAATTGTGTCTTTGGTGTCCCAAGATTCTAGGCTAATATCCACTTATCAGTGAGTGCATACCATGGGGATTCTTTTGAGACTGGGTTACCACACTTAGTATGATGTTCTCCAGCTCCATACATTTCTCTTAGAATTTCATGAATTCATTGTTTCTAATGGCTGAATAGTACTCCATTGTGTATATAAACCACATATTTGGTATCCATTCCTCCGTTGAGGGACATCTGGTTTATTTCCAGCTTCTGGATATTATAAATAAGGCTGACCTTAGTGGAGCATGTATCCTTATTGCATGCTGGGGAATCTTCTGGGTATATGCCCAGGAGAGGTATGGCTGTGTCCTCCGGAAGTATAGTGTCCAGTTTTCTGAGCAACCTCCAGACTGATTTCCAGAGTGGTTTTAACAGCTTGCACTCCCACCAGCAGTGTAGGAATGTTACCCTTTCTCCACATCATTGCCAACACCTGATGTCTTCTGAGTTTTTAATCTTAGCCATTCTGACTGGTGTGAGGTGAAATCTCAGGGTTGTTTTGATTTGCATTTCTCTAATGACTAATGCTGTTCAACATTTTTTAATGTGTTTCACAGCCATCTGAATTTCTTCAGGTGAAAAGTCTTTGTTTAGCTCTGTACCCCATTTTTGGAAAGGGTTTTTTGATTTTCTGGTGTCTAACTTCTTGAGTTCTTTGTATTCATTGGATATTAGCCCTCTGTCAGATGTAGGGTTGGTGAAGATCTTTTCCCAATTTGTTGGTTGCTGTTTTGTCCTTTTGACAGTGTCTTTTGCTTCACAGAAACTTTGTAGTTTTGTGAGGTCCCATTCATCGATTCTTGCTCTTAGAGCATAAGCAATTGGTGTTATGTTCAGGAACTTTGACCCTGAGCCAATGTCCTCAAGGGTCTTCGCCAGTTTCTTTTCTATTTATTTTAGTGTGTCTGGTTTTATGTGGAGGTCTTTGATCCACATGGAGTTGAGATTAGTACAAGGAGATAAGAATAGATCAATTCTCATTCTCCTGCATGTTGACTTCCAGTTGAGCCAGCACCATTTGTTGAAAAGGCTATCATTTTCCACTGGATGTTTTCAACTCCTTTGTCAAAGATCAATTGGCCAAGGATGTGTTGGTTTACTTCTGGGTCTGCAATTCTATTTCATTGATACACCTCCCTGTCACTGTACCAATGCCATGTATGTTTTTTTTTTTTTGAGACAGGGTTTCTCTGTATAGTCCTGGCTGTCCTGGAACTCACTCTGTAGACCAGGCTGGTCTCGAACTCAGAAATCCGCCCACTTCTGCCTCCCAAGTGCTGGGATTAAAGGCGTGCACCACCACGCCCGGCCACCATGTAGTTTTTAACACTACTGATCTGTAGTATCGCTTGGGGTCCAGCACATTGATTCCCCCAGAAGATCTTTTACTGTTGATGATAGTTTTAGCTATCCTGGTTTTTTTGTTATTTCAGTTGAATTTGGGAATTGCTCTTCCTAACCCTATTAAATTCTAATTTACTCTATATGCCTATGATGGTATGTGAGTTTTTAAAAATAAGTATTCAATTTTATAAATTATGTTAATCTCAGTTTTATCATACATATATTAGAGGAAAATCTTCAGTTTTATATGAAAATGTCTGCAAGTCTGTCTTAGTTATATTCTATTTATACTTTTATGTGTATCATTGTATCACAGTTTTTTCCAAATAAATCTTCAATTTTATCAATTACCCTAGTAATCCTCTCTTTTATCATACATATATTAGATAAATTTTTCAGTTTTATCTGAAGATGTGTCCACTTCGTTTTTCAATTGTATTCTAATTGTATTTCTAAATTCAAATTGTATATGTATTTCTAAATTCAAATGTATATGTATTTCTAAATTCAAATGTATATGTATTGTATATGTATTTCTAAATTCAAATGTATATGTATTTCTAAATTCAAATGTATATGTATTTCTAAATTCAAATGTATATCTAAATTCAAATTGTATATGTATTTCTAAATTCAAATTGTATATGAATTTTTTTCCAAAAAGTCGTCAACTTTATAAATGACCTTGTGATATCCTCAATTTATCATATGTATGTTATATGAAAATCTTCAGTTTTATACAAAAAGGTCTCCACTTCCTCGTTCAATTATATTCTAAATGTATTTGTATGCCTATTATTGTATCTGAGATTTTTTTCAAAAAAATCTTCAATTTTATATATTAAGTTATTCTCAATTTTTTCATAAATATATTAGGGGAAAATCTTCAATTTTAATTGAAAATGATTCCACTTCATTTTTCGATTGCATTGTGCTTGTGTTTGTATGCCTGCCATTGTATCTGTGAACATTACCACAAAAATCTTCAATTTTTAATTTTTTCCTATGATTTTCCCTTACTTTATCAGAAATGTGTTATACAAAATCTTCAGTATTGTCAGAAAGTGCCTCTACTTCTTTTTCAATTATGAGATAATTCTATTTGTATGCCTCTCAGTATATCTGAGCATTTTCCTAAAAAATCTTTAATTTTACCAGTTATCATATATAATCCTCAATTTTATCATTCATATGTTAGATTAAAATCTTCAGTTCACAAGAAAATATCTCCAATTCGATTTTAAATTATTTTCTAATTTTACTTGGATGCCTATCATTGTATCTGAGGTGCCTATCATTGTATCTGAGGTTTTTTTAAAACCCAGAATTTTAGCAGTTACCTTATGTAATCCTCAATTTTATAATGTATATTTTAGATGAAAATCTTCAGTTCTATCAGAAAATATCTCCACTTCCCTTTTCATATATATTCTAATTGTATTTGTATACCAACAATTGTATCTGAGTTTTTTCCAAATAACTCTTCAATTTTATCAATTAACATTTGTAATCTTCATTTTATTCATACATTGTTTAGATGAGAATCTTCAGGTCTTTATGCAAATATCTCCTCTTCCTTTTTCAATAATACTTTAGTGGTATTTGTATGTCTATTCTTGTATCTGAGTTTTGTTTTCCAAAATATCTTCAATATTATAAATTATCTTATGTTATCCTCAATTTTAACATACAAATATTAGATGAAAATCTTCAGTTCTATCAGAAAATATATCTATTTCTTTTTTCATTTGCATTCTAATCGTATTTGTAAGTCTATCATTGTATCTGTGAAAATTACCACAAAAATCTTCAATTTTTACAGTTTCCTATGTATTTCAATCATTTTATCAGATATATGTTGTGCAAACTTCTTCAGATTATCAGAATAATCTCCACTTCCTTTTTCAACTATATTATCATCTTATTTGTATGCCTACCATTGTATCTGTGAAAATTACCACAAAATACTTCAAAGTTAATATTTTCACATGAATTTCCATAATGTTATCAGAAATGTTATACAAAAACTTCAGTTTTATCAGAAAATGTCTTCCCTTTCTTTTTCACTTATATTTTAATTGTATTTGCATGCCTTTCATTGTATCTGAGATTCTATCAAAAACACCTTTAATTTTATCACTTTTCCTATGTTGTCATCAATTTTGTAATACATAAGTTAAATGTAAATGTTCAGAATTAACGATAAATGTCTCCACTTCCTTTTTCAATTTTATTCTAATGGTATTTGTAAACCTATCATTGTATCTGAGTTTTTTTCTGAATAAATTTCAATTTTATCATTAATCCTATTTGATCCTCAATTTTATCCTACAAATTTTAGATGAAAGTCTTCAGTTTTCTCAGAAAATGTCCCTACTTTGTTTTCATTTGTATTCTAATTGTATTTGTATGCTTATCATTTCATCTGAATTTTTTGAAAAATATCTTCAATTTTATAAATTATCTTAAATTATCCTCAATTTTATCATACATGTGTTAGAGGAAAATCTTCAGTTTTATAGGATAATGTCTCCACTTCTTTTTTCAATTAGACTCTAATTTTTATACGGATAACATTTTATCTGTGAAAATTACCGCAAAATCTTCAATTTTGTAATTTTTCCTAAGAATTTCCCTTATTTTATATGAAATATGGGATATGAAATGTTTAGTTTTATCAGAAAATGTCTCCACTTCCTTTTCAATCATGTGATTATTGTTTTTGTATGCCTATCATGGTATCTGAGCTTTTTCCAAGAAATCTTCAATTTTATCAGTTATCATATGTAATCCTCATTTTTATCATACATATGTTTGATGAAATCTTCAGTTTTATCAGAAAAAATGTCCACTTAATTTTTCAAATGTATTCTAATTGTTTATCTTTGCATATCATTGTATCTGAGTTTTGTTTTTCAAATAAATCTTCAGTTTCAAAAATTATCTTATCCTCAATTTTATCATACATATGTTAGATGAAAACCTTCAGTTTTATACAAAAATGTCTCCCCATCCTTTTCATATGTATTCTAATTGTATTTGTATGCCTATCATTGTATGTGAGATTTTTCTAAGAAAATCTTCAATTATCAGTTACCTATGTAATTCTCAATTTTATCATATATATTAGATGAAAATCTTTAGTTCTTTATGAAAATGTCTGCATTTCCTTTTCCAATAATACTCTAGTCGTATTTGTATGCCTATCCTTGTATCTGAGTTTTTGGTTTCCAAAATATCTTCAATTTTATAAATTATCTTATATTACTCAATTTTAACATACATTTGTTAGATGAAAATCTTCAGTTCTATCAGAAATTGTCCCTATTCCTTTTTTCAATTACATTCTAATTGTGTTTGTAAGCCTATCATTGTATCTGTGAAAATTACCACAAAAATCTTCAAATTTTAACATTTTCTCATAAAGTATCATAGTTTTATCAGAAATATTATATAAAACCTTCAGTTTTATCAGGAACTATTTCCACTTACCTTTTCACTTATAATCTTATTGTATTTGTATGCCTTTCATTGAATCTGAGATTTTATCAAAAATATCTTCAATTTAATCATTTTCCTATGTTATCATCCATTTTTCATTAATACATTAGATATAAATCTCTAGAATTAACAGAATGTCGCCTCTTCCTTTTTCAATAGTATTCAAATTGTATATGTATGCTTATCATTGTCTCCAAGTTTTTTCTGAATAAATCTTCAATTTTATCAATTATCCTAGGCTATCCTCAATTTTTTCATACATATATTTGATGAAAATCTTAAATTTTTTCAGAAAATGTCTCCTCTTTCTTTTTCAATTGTATTCTATTTGTATTTGTATACTTATCATTGCATCTTAGTTTTAAAATAAACTTCAATTTTATAAATTATCTTATGCTATCCTCAATTTTAACATACATATGTTAAAGGATTTTCTTCAATTTTAGTAAAATGGCTTCACTTCCTTTTTTCAATTACATTCTAATTGTATTTGTATGCTTACCATTGTATATGTGCAAATTACCTCAAAAATCTTCAATTTTTAAATTTTTCCTATGAATTTACCTTACTTAATCAGAAATATGTCATACAAAATCTGGAGTTTTATCAGAAAATTGCTCTATTCCTTTTATCAATTACATTCTAATTATGTTTGTAAGTCTATCATTTTATCTGTGAGAATTACCACAAAAACTTCAAATTTTACAGTTTTCCTATGAATTTCCATAATTTTATCAAATATATGTTCAGGAAAATTCTTCCGATTTATCAGAAAATGTCTCCACTTCTTTTTACAACTATATTATCATTTACTTTTATGCCTACCATTCTATCTGTGAAAATTACCACAAAAATCTTCAAATTTTAACATTTTCACATGAATTTCCATAATTTTTTAAATGTTATACAAAAATATTCAGTTTCATCAGAAAGTATCTCCACTTTCTTTTTCACTTATTTTCTAATTGTATTAGTATGCCTTTAAGTATATCTGAGATTTTATAAAAAAAACAAACCTATTTTATCAATTTTCTTATGTTATCCATATTATCATACATATTTTAGGTGAAAATCTTAAGTTTTATACAAAAATGTCTCCATCTACTTTTTCAATTACATTCTTATTATATTTGTATGCCTATCTTTGTATCTGAGAATTTTCTAAGAAAATCTTCAGTCAGTTGTCCTATGTAGTCCTCAATTGTATCATACATATGTTACATGAAAATCTTCAGTTTTAGCAGAAAATATCTTGTCTTCCTTTTCCATTGTATTCTGATTGTCTTGGTAATCTTATCATAGCATGTGAGTTTTGTCCAAATAAACCTTCCATTTTATCAATTACCCTAATAATCCTTTATTTTATCATACATATGTGAGATGAAAATCTTCAGTTTTATCTCAAAATGTCTCCACTCTGTTTTTCAATTGAGTTCTAATAGTATTTGTAAACCTATCACTTTATCTGAGTTTTTTTGCAAAAGAATCTTCAATTTTATAAATTATACTAAGTTTTTCCGAATTTTATCACAACATATGTTAGAGGAAAATCTTCAGGTTTATAGGAAAATTTCTCCACTTCCTTTTGCAATTACATTCTAATTGTTTTTGTATGCTTACCATCATATCTGTAAAAATTACCACAAATCTTCAATTTTTATTTTTTTCCTATGAATTTCCCTTACTTTATCAGAAATTCGTTATATGAAATCTTTATTTTTATCAGAAAATGTCTTTACTTCCTTTTCAATTATCTCATAATTCTACTTATATGACTATCATTGTATGTGACATTGTCAAAAATATCTTCAATTTTATCAGATATCCCAGGTAACCTTCAATTTTATCATGCATATTTTTTTGTTTTTATTTTTGTTTTGTTTTGTTTTGTTTTTTGAGACAGGGTTTCTCTGTGTAACTCGGGCTGTCCTGGAACTCACTCTGTAGACCAGGCTGGCCTCTATCTCAGAAATCTGCCTGCCTCTGCCTCCCTATTGCTGGGATTACAGGTGCATTCTAAAATTTATCCTGGTATCTGAGTTTCTGTTTTCCAAAATGTCTGCAATTTTATAAATTATCTTATGTTATCCTCAATTTTAATATACATATGTTAGATGAAAATCTTCAGCTTTATCAGAAAATGTCTCTATTCCTTTTCTCAATTACATTCTAATTGTGTTTGTAAGCTTATCATTGTATCTGTGAAAATTACCACAAGTATTTATTTTTATAAATTACATTATGGTATACTCATTTTATCATATGTCTTATATGGAAATTTCAGATTTATATGAAAATGTCTGCACTTCCTCCTTTAATTATATTCTACCAGAAAATCTCTCTACTTCCCTTTTCAATTACATTCTAATTATATTTGGATGCCTATCATGGTATCTGAGTTTTTTCTCAAAAAAAAAAATCTAAAATTTATCCTGGTGTCTGAGTTTCTGTTTTCCAAAATATCTGTAATTTTATGAATTATCTTATGTTATCCTCAATTTTAACATACATATGTTAGATGAAAATCTTCAGTTTTATCAGAAAATGACTCTATTCCTTTTATCAATTACATTCTAATTGTATTTGTAAGCTTATTATTGTATCTGTGCAAATTACCACAAAAATCTTCTAATTTTATCTTCAGTTCTTTATGAAAATGTCTCTACTTCCTCTTTCTATTACATTCTAACTGTATTTATATGCCTATCATTTTATCTGTGTTTCTTTAAAAAATATTCAATTTTATAAATTATGTTATCCTCATTTTTATTTTATATACATTAGATGAAGATCTTCAGTTTTATATGAAAGTATCTCCACATCTGTTTGAGTTATATTCTAAATGTATTTTTTTATTTTTTAATTTTTTTTTTGGTTTTTCGAGGCAGGGTTTCTCTGTGTAGCCCTGGCTGTCCTGAACTCACTTTGTAGACCAGGCTGGCCTCGGACTCAGAAATCTGCCTGCCTCTGCCTCCCAAGTGCTGGGATTAGAGGCGTGCGCCACCACCGTCCAGCTCTAATCGTATTTTTATGACTATCATTGTATCTGAGTTTTTTCTAAATTAATCTTCAATTTTATCAATTACCCTATTAATCCTCTATTTTTATCATACATATGTTAGATGACAATCTTCAGTTTTATCAGAAATTGTCTCCTTTTTCAGTTGTATTCTAATTGTATTTCTATGCCTATAATTTTATCTGAGCTTTTTGTTCCACAACCTTTAATTTTATAAATTATCGTATGAGGTCCTCAATTTATCATATGTATGTTATATGAAAATCTCAGTTGTATACAAAAATGTCTCCACTTCCTCCTTCAATTATATTCTAAATGTATTTGTATGCCTATCATTGTATCTGAGTTTTTTTCAAAAAACTCAATTTTATAAATTATGTTAAGTTATTCTGAATTTTAGTCCTAGATATGTTAGAAAATTTTCAATTTTAAACAAAAGTGTCTCCACTTCGTTTTTCAATTACATTCTAATTGTATTTGTTTGCCTACCATTGTATCTGTGAAAATTGCCACAAAAATTTCAATTTTTAAATTGTTCCTATGAAAATCTAAAAATTTTCCCTTACTTTATCCTTAATATGTTACACGAAAACTTCAATTTTGGCAGAAAATGTCTCCACTTCATTTTCAATTATGTGATAATTCTATTTGTATGTCTCTCATTGTATTTGAGTTTTTTTCCAAAAAAATCTTCAATTTTATCAGTTATCATATGTAATCCTCAATTTTATGATACATATGCTAGATTAAAATCTTCAATTCTACAAGAAAATATCTCCACTTCCCTTTTCAATTATATTCTAATTAAATTTTGATGCCAATCATTGTATCTGAGTTTTTTAAATCTAAAATTTTATCAGTTATTTTATGTAATCCTACTTTTATCATGCATATTTTAGAGGAAAATCTTCAGTTCTATCAGAAAATATCTCTACTTCCCCTTTCAATTATATTCTAAATGTCTTTGTATGCAGATCATTGTTTCTGAGGTCTTTCAAAGTAAATCTTCAATTTATCAATTATCTTATGTAATTTCATTGAAACTGAATGTCTTTGTATGCAGATTATTGAATCTGAGGTTTTATCAAAAAATCTTTAATTTTATCAATTCTCTTATGTTATCATTAATTTTATCATACATTAGTTAGATGTAAATCTTTAGAATTAACAGAATATGTCTTCAAATCCTTTTTGAATTGTATTCTAATTCTATTTGTATGCCTATCATAGTATCTGAGTTTTTCTGAATAAAGCTCCAACTTTATCAATTAAGTTATGTAATCCTCAATTTTATCATACATATGTTAGAAATTGTTAGAAATACTATTAAAATAAAACTGAAAAACGAAGTAGAGACATTTTCTGATAAAACTGGAGATTTTCATCTAAAATATGTATGATAAAATAAAGGATTACAAGGGTATTTGATAAAATTGAAGGTTTCTTTGGGCAAAACTCAGATACAATGATAGGCATAAAATACTATTAGAATATAACTAAAATAAATGTGGAGACATTTTCATATAAAACTCAGGATTTTTCCTAATAAATGTATGATAAAAATGAGGATACCATAACATAATTTATAAAATTGAATATGTTTTTATAAAGCCACAGATACATTGATAGGCATATAAATAAAAGTATAGTGTAATTGAAAAAGAAAATGGAGACATTTTAGAAAAGTAATATTTTCATCTAACATATATATGATGAAATTGAGGATAAGATAATGTATAAAATTGAAGATTTTTTTGAAAAAATTCAAATACAATAATAGCTATACAAATATAATTAGAATTCAATTGAAATAGGAAGTGGAGACATTTTATGATAGAACTGAATATTTTCATCTAAAATCTTCATGATAAAATTGGGGATTACAAAAGATATCTGATCAATTTGAAATTTTTTTTAAAAAAACCTCACATACAATGATAGGCCTACAAATAGAATGATCAGATAATTTTAAAGGAAGTGGAGAGATTTTCTGATAAAACTAAAGATTTCATATTATATATATCTGAAAAAGTAAGGGAAATTCATAACAAAAATTAAAAAATTGAAGATATTTTGTGATAATTTTCACAGACACCACAGCAAGCATACAAATACAATTAGAAAGAAATTGAAAAAGGATTGGTGCCATTTTTCTATAAAACTGAAGATTTTCCTCTAACGTGTATAATAAAATTGAGGAAAACTTAGGATAATTTATAAAATTGATGATTTTTTGCAAAAATTTCAGATACAATGATGAGCTTTCAAGTACTATGAGAATTCAATTGAAAAAGAAATTGAAATGTTTTCTCATAAAACTGAAAATTTTCATTTAACATATGTATAATAAAATTGAGGATTTCATACTATAACTGATTAATTTCAAGTTATTCTCTACTAAAAGTTCAGATACAATGATAGGCATACTAATAAAATTAGAATATAATTGAAAAAGGAGGTGGAGATATTTTTGTATAAAACTGAGAATTTTCATCTAACATATGTATGATAAAATTGAGGATAACATAGGATAATATTTAAATCTGAAGATATTTTTGAAAAAAGAAAACTCAGACACAATGATAGGCATACAAATACAGTTACAATACAATTGAAAAATGTTGAGATATATTCTTTTAATTCTGAAGCTTTACATATGGATGATAACATAGAAAAATTGTTAAAATAGAAGTTTTTTGTGATAAAATCTCAGTTACAATGAAAGGCCTACATGTACAAATAAATAATATATTCCAATAAATATGTGGAAAAGAAAGTGGAGACTTTTTTCCTATAAAACTGATAATTTTCCTCTAACTTTTGTATGACAAAATTGAAGATAACAAGGTAATTTATAAAATTGAAGATTTTTTTGGAAAAAGAACTCAGATGCAATGTTAAGCATACAAATACAATTAGAATACAATTGAAAAAGGAAGAGGAGATATTTTGTGATAAAACAGAATTTTTATCTAACATATATTTGAAAAATTGAGAATTACAAAGGATAATTGATAAAATTGAAGATTTATTCAATTTTTATTTAAAGAAACTCGGATACAATAATAGGCAGGCAAATACCATTAGAATACAATTGAAAAAAGTACTTGGAGACATTCTGTTAATTCTGAAGATTTGCATCTTACTTATGGATGATAACATGCATAGGAAAGTGAAAAAATTGAAGATTTTTTAATAAAATCTCAGATTCAAGGAAAGGCCTACAAATACAGCTATAAATAAGTGAAGAAGAAAGTGGATATATTTTCTGATAAAACTGAAGCTTTTTGTATATCATTTCTGAGTAAATTATGGGAATTAATGTCAAAATGTCAAAACTTGAAGATTTTTGTTGTAATTTTCACAGATACAATGGTAAGCATATAAATAATAATATAGTTGAAAAAGAGAGTGGATATATTTTCTGATAAATCTGAGGAATTTTGCATAAAATATATCTGATAAAATTATGGAAATTCATAGGAAAACTGTAAAATTTGAATATTTTTGTGGTAACTTTCACAGATACAATGGTAGGCATAAAAATATAATTAGAATGTAATTGTAAAAGGATGTGGAGACATTTACTAATAAAACTGAAGATTTTCCTCTAACTTATGTTTGATGAAATTGAGAAAAACTTAGGATAATTTTTAAAATTGAAGTATTTTTTGCAACAAATGTCAGATTCATTGATAAGATTACAAAGACTATTAGAATACAGTTGAAAAAGGAAGAGTAGACATTTTCTGAAAAAGCTGAAGCTTTTCATATAACATGTATGATACAAATGATTACATAGGATAACTGATAAAATTGAAGAATTTCTTAGAAAATTCTCACATACAAGGATAGGAATACAAATACAATTAAAATATAATTGAAAATGTAGCTGGAGACTTTTTTGTATAAAACAATATTTTCATGTAACATATGTATGATAAAATGGATGATAACATAGGAAACTTGATAAAATTGAAGGCTTTTTTGGACAAAATCTCAGATATACTTAAAGGCATAGTAATACAATTAGAATATAAGTGAAAAAGAAAGTGGACATATTTTCTGATAAAACTGAAGATTTTTGTATAATATTTCTAATAAAATTTTGGAAATTCATGTGAAAATGTTAAAGCTTGAAGATTTTTGTGGTAATTTTTACAGATAGAATGGTAGTGATATAAATGGATAATAATATAACTGTAAAAGGAATTGGAAATATTTTCTGATAAATCTGAAGAATTTTGTATAACATATATCTGATGAAATTGTGGAAATTCATAGGAAAATTGTAAAATTTAAAGTTTTTTTTGGTAATTTTCACAGATACAATGATGGACTTACAAACACAAATAGAATGTAATTGAAAAAAGTAATAGAAAAATTTTCTGATAAAACTGAACATTTCATATAAGATATTTCAGGTAAAGTAAGGGAAATTCACAGTTAAAATTTAAAAATTGAAGATTTTTGAGGTAATTTTCACAGATACAATGGTAAGCATACAAATACAATTAGAATGTAAATGAACAAGGAACTGGAGCCATTTTCCTATAAAACTAATGAAAATCCTCTAACATGTGTATGTTAAAATTGAAGATAATATAAGATAATATATAACATTGAAGATTTTTTGAAAAAAAAACTTCATTGCAATGATAAGCATACAAATACACTTAGAATAAAATTGAAAAAGGATGAGGAGACATATCATGATAACATTGAAGATTTTCATCTAACATATATATGATAAAATTGAGGATTACATAGCATAATTAATAAAATTAAAGATTTATTCCAAAAAAAGCCTCAGATACAATGATTGGCATCCAAATAAAATTAGAATAAAATTGAAAAAGGAAGAGGAGACATATTCTGTTAATTCCAAAGATGTACATTTAACTTGTGTATGATACAATGAATGTGAACATAAGAAAATTGATACTATTCAAGAATTTTTTTGAAAAAAATTTCAGATTCAATGAAAGGCATACAAAAACAATGAAATTATAAGCGAAAGTGAAAGTGGAGACAGTATGTGAGAAAACTGAAGATATTTCTATGATTTTTTTATAAAATTATGGAAATTTATGAGAAGATGTTAAAATTTTTGTTGCAATTTTCACAGATACAATGGTAGGCATACAAATAAATACAAATATAGTTGAAAAAGCATGTGGAGATATTTACTGATAAATCTGAAGAATTTTGCATAACATATATCTGATAAAATCATGGAAATATGTAAGAAAACTGTAAAATTTGAAGATTTTTGTGGTAATTTTCAAAGATACAATGATAGACTTCCAAACACAATTAGAATGAAATTTAAAAAGGAATTGAGACATTTTCTGATAAAACAGAAGATTTTCATCTAACATATGTATGTTAAAATTGAAGATTACATGAGATAATTTATAAAATTGATGATTTTTTGAAAACCAAAACTCAGATACAAGGATAGGCATACAAATACAACTAGAGTATTATTGAAAAAGTAAGAGGACACATTTTTGTAAAGAACCAAAGATTTTCATCTAACATATGTATGATAAAATTGAGGATTACATAGGATAACTGATAAAATTGAAGATTTACTGGGAAAAAGTCTCCAGCTACTTTTTCAATTATATTCTAATTGTGTTTGTATGCCTATCCTTGAGAATTTCCTTAGAAAATCTTCAATTTAATCAGTTATACTTTGTTATCCTCAATTTTTCTTTTCTTTTTTTTTTTTGTTTTTTTCAAGACACGGTTTCTCTGTGTAGTCCCAGCTGTCCTGAAACTCACTCTGTAGACCAGGCTGGCCTCGAACTCAGAAATCTGCCTGCCTCTGCCTCCCGAGTGCTGGGATTACAGGCATGTGCCACCACCTTCTGGCTTGTAATCCTCAATTTTATCATACATATGTTAATTATAAATTTTCAGATTTATCAGAAAATGTCTCGTCTTCCTTTTTCAATTGTATTCTAATAGTATTTGTCATCTTATCATTGCATCTGAGTTTTTTTTTGCAAAAAATTCCTCCATTTTATAATTTATCCTTAGTTTTCCTCAATTTTATCAAACATATGTTAGAGGAAAATCTTCAGTTTTATAAGAAAAAGTCTCCATATCCTTTTATAATTTCATTCTAATGGTATTTGTATGCATACCATTGAATCTATGAAAATTACCACAAAAATCTTCATTTTTTTTAATTTTTCCTAAGAATTTCCCTTACTTTATCAGAAAGATGTTAAACAAAATCTTTAGTATTTTCAGAAAATATGTCCACTTCCTTTTCAATCATGTGATAATTCAATCTGTGTGCCTATCATTTTATCTGAGATTTTTCCAAAAAAATCTCCAATTTTATCAGATATACTATGTAATCCTCAATTTTATCATGCATATTTTAGATGAAAATCTTCAGTTCTATCATAAAAAGTCTCCACTTTCTTTTCAATTGAATTCTAATTTTATTTCTATATGTATCATTTTATTTCAGTTTTTTTCAAAAAATCATCAATTTTATACATCATCTCCTGTTATCCTCAACTTTATCATACATATATATGATGAAAATCTTCAGTTATTTGCAAAAATGTCTCCACTTCCTTTTTAGTGTTTTTTAATTTTTATTTTCTATATCCTTTGTTTACATTCCAATGGATTTCCCCTTTACCATTCCCCCACACACACACCATAAGTACCATAATTCTTCTCCCCCCACCCCCAACTATTCCTAAATCATCCCCCGGCCATGATTTCTCTATTCTGGGTCTATAAAACTGGATCCAATTTTTTCAGGCCCAGGGTCCTCTCCTTTCTTGGGAATTGTTTGACTTGCTAATTGTGCCTTGAGTATTTAGGGCTTCTGGGCTCATTAATATCTACATATCAGTGATTGCATTTCTTCTGTATTCTTTTGTGATTGGGTTAACTCATTTAGGATTATATTTTCCAGATCTAACCATTAACCTACTAATTGCATGAATTCATTATTTTTAATTGCTGAGTAGTATTCCAATGTATAAATATACCACATTTTCTGTATCCATTCTTCCTTTGAGGGATATCTGGGCTCCTTCCAATTTCTGGCTGTTATAAACAAGGCTGCTATAAACATAGTAGAGCATGTGTCTTTATTGTATGTAGGGAAATCCTCTGGGTATATGCCCAGGAGTGGTGTGACAGGGTCCTCTGGAAGTGACATGCACAATTTTCTGAGGAACTGCCAAACTGATGTCCAGAGTGGTTTTACCATTTTGCAATCCCACCAAAAGTGGAGGAGTGTTCTTCTTTCTCCACATCCTCGCCAGCACTTGTTGTCTCTTGAGTTTTTAATCTTAGCCATTCTGACTGGTGTGAGGTGGAATCTCAGGGTTGTTTTGATTTGCTTTTCCCTGGCGACTAATGATGTTGAACATCTCTTAAGGTGTTTCTCGACCACCTGAATTTCTTCTGATAAAAATTCTTTGTTTAGCTCTGTACCCCATTTTTGATAGGGTTATTTGGTTCTTTGGGGTCTAACTTCTTTATACATATGTTAGATAAAAATCCTCAATTTTATCACAAAATATCTCTTCATTTTTCATTTGTATTCTAATTGTATTTGCTTCCTTATCATTGCATCAGAGTTGCTTTTCCAAAAAAATCTCCAATTTCATATATTACCTTAAGTTAGCCTCAATTTCATCCTACAAAGGTTAGAGGAAAATCATCAGTTTAATAGGAAAATATCTCCACTACCTTTTTCAATTACATTCTAATTGTATTTGTATGCCTACCATTGTATGTGTGAAAATTGCCACAAAAATCTTCAATTTCTTAATTTTTCCTATGAATTTCTCTTACTTTATCAAATATATGTTATACAAAATCGTTAGGGTAATCAGAATATATCTCCACTTCATTTTCAATTATCTGATAATTCTATTTGTTTGCCTACCATTGTATGTGAGATTTTTCCAAAAAAAAAATCTTCAATTTGATCAGATATCCTATATAATCTTCAATTTTATCAAGCATATTTTAGATTAAAATCTTCAGTTATATCATAAAATGTCTCCACTTCCTTTTTCAAATGAATTCTAATTATATTTGTATGGGTATCATTGTATTTCAGTTTTTAAAAAATCTTCAATTTTATACATTGTCTGATGTTATGCTCAATTTTATCATACATATGTTACATGAAAATCTTCATTACTTTATGAAAGTGTCTCCACTTCCTTCTTCAATTACATAATTAATTCTGTTTTTCAAAAATTTTCAGTTTTATAAATTATGTTGTTATCCTCATTTTTATCATACATATATTATATGAAAAACTTCAGTTTAATATGAAAATATCTCCACATCTCTTTTAGCTCTATTCTAATTGTATTTTTATGCATATCATTGTATCTGAGTTTTGCCCAAATAAATCTTCAATTTTATCAAATACCCTAGCAATCCTTTATTTTATCATACATATGTTAGATTAAAATCTTCAGTATTATCAGAAAATGTCTCCAATTCGTTTTTCAGGTGTATTCTAATTGTATATCTGTGGCTATCATTGTATCTGAGTGTTTTTTTCAAAAAAATGTAAATTTATATCAGTTATCCTATGTAATCCTCATTTTTATCATGCATATATTACATGAAAATCTTCAGTTCTATCAGAAAATATATCCACTTCCCTTTTCAATTTTATTCTAATTGTATTTATATGCACATCATTGTCTCTGAGTATTTTTCCTAATAAATCTTAAATTTTATCAATTATCTTATGTAATCCTCAATTTTATGATACATATGTTAGATGAAAACCTTCAGTTCTTTACAAAAATATGTCCTCTTCCATTTTCAATAATACTATGGTTGTATTTGTATGCCTATACTTGTATCTGAGATTTTGTTTTCCAAAATGTCTTCAATTTTATAAATTATCCTATGTTATCTTCAATTTTAACATAATAATGTTAGAGGAAAATCTTCAGTTTTATCAGAAAATATCTCTAATCCTTTTCTCAATCACATTCTAATTGGGGTTGTAAGCCAATCAGTGTTTCTGTGAAAATTAACACAAAAATCTTCAAATTTTTGAGTTTTGTTATGAATTTAGATATTTTTATCAGATATTTATTATGCAAAATTCTTTACATTTAACAGAAAGAATCTCCACTTCCTTTTTAATTTATATTATTTTTTATTTGGATGCCTACCATTGTATCTGTGAAAATTACTACAAAATCTTCAAATTTTAGCATTTTCACACGAATTTCCATAATTTATTCAGAAATGTTATACAAAAATGTTCACTTTTATCACAAAATTTCTCTACTTTCTTTTCCACTGATTTATTGTTGTACTTGTATTCCTTTCGTTGTATCTGAGATTTTATCTTCAATTTTATCAATTTTCCTATGTTATCATACATTTTATCATCCATAAGTTATATGTAAAGCTTCAGAATTAAAAGAATATGTCTCCATGTCCTTTTTCAATTGTATTCTAATAGTATTTTATGCCTATCATTGTATCTGAGTTTACTTTTTCAAAAATATCTTCAGATTTAAAAATTATCTTATGTTATCCTCAATTTTATCATACATATGTTAGATGAAAATTTTCAGTTTTATACAAAAATGTGTCCACCTCCTTTGTATCTGAGTTTTTTCAAAGACAATCGTCAATTTTATCAGTTATCCTTTGTAATCTTCAATTTTATCATACATATTTTAAATAAAAATTTTCAGTTTTATGAGAAAATGTCTCATTCTTTGTCAATTGAATTCTCATAGTATTTTAAGCTTATCATTGTATCTAAGTTTTTTTGCAAAATAATCATCAATTTTACAAATTATCCTAAGTTTTCCTCAATTTTATCACACATATGTTAGAAGAAAACTTTCAGTTTTAAAGGCAAATGGCTCCACTTCCTTTTCAATTACATTCTAACTGTACTTGAATGCTTACTATTTTATCTGTCAAAATTACCACAAAAATCTTAAATTTTCAAATTTTCCTATGAATTACCCTTATTTTATATGAAATATGTCTTATGAAATCTTCAGTTTCATCAGAAAATGTCTCCACTTCATTTTGCAATTATGTGAAAATTGTATTTGGACGCCTATCATTGTATCTGAGATTTTTCCAAGAAAATCTTCAATTTTATCAGTTATCCTATGTACTCCTCAATTTTATCATATATATGTTATGTAAAAATCTTCAGTTCTATCAGAAAATGTGTCCAGTTCCTTTTTCAATTGTATTCTAATTATATTTCTATGCCTATTATTGTATCAGAACATTTTGTTGCAAATAACTTTTAATTTTATTAATTCCGTTATAACATTATGACATCCTCAATTTATCATACATATGTTATATTAAAATCTTCAGTTGTATACGAAAATGTCTTCACTTCCTCCTTCAATTATATTCTAAATGAATTTTTATACCTATCATTGTATCTAAGCTTTTTTTCAAGAAATATTTAATTGTATAAATTAACTTAAATTATCCTCAATTTCATCATAGATATGTAAGAGGAAAATTTACAAATTTAAGCTAAAATGTCTCCACTTTATTTTGCAATTATATTCTAGTTTTATTTTTATGCCTATTACTGTATCTGTGAAAATTGCCACAAAAATTTCAATTTTTAAAGTTTTTCTTTGAATATCTCTTACTTTATCTATAATATATTACAGGAAATTTTCAGTTTTTTCAGAATATGTCTCCACTTCATTTTCCATTATGTGATAATTCTATTTGTATGCCTCTCATTGTATTTGAGCTTTTTCCAAAAATCTTCAATTTTATCCGGTATCATATATAATCCTTAATTTTGTGATACATATGTTAGACTAAAATATTCAGTTCTACCAGAAAATTTCTCCATTTCCCTTTTCAATTATATTCTAATTACATTGCGATGCCTATCATTGTATCTGACTTTTCTTTTTCAAAAAATCTAAAATTATATCAATTATTTTATGTAATCTTCAATTTTATTATTCATATTTTAGATGAAAATCATCAGTTCTATCAGAAAATATCTCCACTTTCATTTTCAATTATATTCTAGATGTATTTGTATGAAGATCCTTGTTTCTGAGGTTTTTCCAAATAAATCTTCAATTTTATCAGTTATCTTATGTAATCCTCAATTTTGTCATACTTATGTTAGATGAAAATCTTCAGTTCTTTATGAAAATGTATCTTCTTCCCTTTTCAATAGTACTCCATTGTATTTGTATGCCTATCCTTGTATCTGAATTTTTGTTTTCTAAAATATCTTCAATTTTATGAATTATCTTAAGGTTTCCTCAATTTTAACATACATTTGTTAGATGAAAATCTTCAGTTTTATCAAAAAATATCTCTATTCCTTTTCTCAATTACATTCTATTTGTGTTTGTAAGGCTATCATTGTATCTGTGAAAAACAATACAAATCAACATATTTTAGAATTTTCCTATGTATTTCAATAATTTTATCAGTATATGTTATGCAAAATTCATCAGATTTTTAGAAAATATCTCCACTTCCTTTTTAACTATAATATTATTTATTTGTATGCCTAACATTGTATCTGTGAATATTACCACAAAATATTGACATTTTAACATTTCTTTATAAATTTACATAATTTTATCAGAAATATTATAGAAAATCTTGTTTTATCTGATAATGCCTCCACTTTCTTTTTCACTTATAATTTGATCGTATTTGTATGCCTTTTATTGATTCTGAGATTTTATAAAAAAAATCTTCAATTTTATCAATATTCCTATGTTCTCATGCATTTTGTCTTATATAAGTCCAGAGGACCCTGGCATACCACTCCTGGGCATATACCCAGAGGATTACCCTGCATACAATAAAGACACATGCTCTACTGTGTTTAGAGCAGCCTTGTTTATAATAGCCAGAAATAGGAAGGAGCTCAGATAACCCTCAAAAGAGGAGTGGATACAGAAAATGTGGTATATTTATACAATGGAGTACTAGTCAGCAATTAAAAATAATGAACTCATGCAATTTGTAGGTAAATGGTTAGATCTGGAAAATATCATCCTAATTGAGTTAACCCACTCACAAAAGAATACACATGAAATGCAATCAATGATAACTGGATATTAATGAGCCCAGAAGCCCTAAATACTCAAGGCACAATTAGCAATCAAATGACTCCCAAGAAGAAGAAAGGAGAGGACCCTGGGCCTGTAAAGATTGGATCAAGTTTAGTAGACCCAGAACAGAGAAATCTTGGGGCGGGGAATGATTGGGGAATAGTTAGGGGGGAGAGGAATTATGGGACGTATGGTGGGGGGGAACTGGGAAAGGGGAAAGCCTTTGAAATGTAGACATAGGATATAGAAAATAAAACTTAAATTAAAAAAAAGAATTAACAGAATATGTCTTTACTTCCTTTTTCAATTGTATTCTAATTGTATAGGTATGCCTATCATTGTATCTGAGTTTGGTCTGAATAAATCTTCAATTTTATAAATTATCCTATGTAATTTTATGTTATAAATAATCCTCAATTTTGTGATACACATGTTAGATTAAAATATTCAGTTCTACCAGAAAATGCCTCCACTTCTCTTTTCAATTATATTCTAATTGCATTTGGATGCCTATCATTGTATCTTATTTTTTTTTCAAAAAAATCTAAAATTTTGTCCGTTATCCTATGTAATCTTCAATTTTATCATATATATTTTAGATGAAAATCTTCAGTTCTATCAGAAAAATATCTCCATTTCCCTTTTTATTTATATTGTAATTATAATTTTATGCCTACCATTGTATCTGAGTTTTTTACAAATAAATCTTCAACTTTTTCAATCATCTTTTGTAATCCTTAATTTTTTCATACATTGGTTACCTGAAAATCTTCAGTTTTTATGCAAACGTCTCCTCTTCCTTTTTCAATAATACTCTAGTGGTATATGTGTGCCTATCCTTTTATCTGAGTTTTTGTTTTCCAAAATATATTCAATTTTATAAATTACCTTATGTTTCCTCAATTTTGACATATATTTATTTGATGAAAATCTTCACTTTTATCAGAAAATCTCTCTTTCTTTTTTTAATTACATTCTAATTGTATTTGTAAGCTTATCATTTTATCTGTGAAAATTACCACAAAAATCTTCAAATTTTAAAGTGTTCCTATGTATTTCCATCATTTTACCAGACATATGTTGTAGAAACTTCATATATATCAGAAAAATATCTCCTCTTCCTTTTTCAACTATATTATTATTGATTTGTATGCCTACCATTGTATCTGTGAAAATTAGGATAAAAATCTTCAAATTTTAACATTTTCAGATGAATTTCCATAATTTAACCAGAAATGTTATACAAAAGCTTGAGTTTTATCAGAAAATGTCTCCCCTTTCTTTTTCATTTATATTTTCACTGTATTTGTATGCCATTCATTTTATCTGAGATTTTATGAAAAATAACTTCAAATTTATCATTTTTTTATGTTATCATCTATTTTATCATACATAAGTTAATGTAAATATTCAGAATTAACATAATATGCCTCCACTTCCTTATGAATTTTATTCTAATTGTATTTGTATGCCTTTCATGGCATCTGAATTATTTTTCAAAAAATCTGCAATTTTATAAATTAAGTTATCCTCAATATTATCATACATATGTTACAGGAAAGTCTTAAGTTTTATTGGAAAATGTCTCCACTTCTTTTTTCAATTATATTCTATTTTTTATGAGTAACATTTTATGTCTGAAAATTTCCACAAAAATCTTCAGTTTTGAAATTTTTCCTATGAATGTCCCTTATTTTATATGAAATATTGTATACAAAACCTTTTTTTTTTGTCAGAAAATGACTCCCCTTCCTTTTTCAATTATGTAATAATATTTGTATGCCTATCATGGTATCTGATATTTTTCCAAGAAATCTTCAATTTTATAATTTATCCCATGTGATCCTCAATTTTATCATACATAGGTTTGATAAAAATCTTCAGTTCTACCAAAAATTATGTCTAGTTAATTTTTCAAATGTATTCTAATTGTATATCTTTGCCTATCATTGTATCTGACTTTTGTTTTTCAAAGAAATTTCAGTTTTATAAATTATCTTGTTATCCTCAATTTTATTCATATGTTAGATGAAAATCTTCAGTTTTATTTGAAAATGCCTTTAGATCCTTTTTCATATCTATTCTAATTGTATTTGTATGCCTATCCTTGTATGTGAGATTTTTTCTAAGTAAATCTTCAATTATCAATTATCCTATGTGATCCTCAATTTTATCATGCATATATTAGTTTAAATCTTCAGTTCTTTATGAAAACATCTCCTCTTCCTTTTCCAATAATACTCTAGTTGTATTTGTATGCCTATCCTTGTATATGAGTTTTTGTTTTCCAAAATATCTTCAATTTAATAAACTATCTCATGTTATCCTCAATTTTAACATATATTTGTTAGATGAAATTCTTCAGTTTTACAAGAAAATGTCTCTATTCCTTTTCTCAATTACATTCTAATTTTGTTTGTAAGCCTATCATTGTATCTGTGAAAATTACCAAAAATCTAAATATTTTACAGTTTTCTTATTAATTTCAATAATTTTATCAGGTATATGTTATGCAAAATTCTTCAGACCTATTAGAAATTATTTACACTTCCTTTTTAACTTTATTATTATTTATTCATATACCCAACAGTGTATCTGCCAAACGTACCACAAAATCTTTGAATTTTAACATTTTCTTATAAATTTCCATAATTTTATCAGAAATATTGTAGAACAATCTTCACTTTTATCAGACAATGTCTCCACATTCCTTTTCACTTATAATCCTAATGAATTTGCATGCCTTACATTGAATCTGAGGTTTTATCAATAAAATCTTCATTTTATCAATTTTACTGTTATCATCCATTTTTCATTCATAAGTTAGATTTACATCTTTAGAATTAACAGAATATGTCTCCACTTTCTCTTTCAATAGTTTATGAATTGTATTTCTATGCCTATTGTTGTCTCCGATTATTTTAATGAATAAATCTTCAATTTTATCAATTATCTTATTTAATTCCCCTTTTTATCATACATATGTTCGATGAAAATCTTCAATTTTATCAGAAAATGTCTCATCTTCCTTTTTCAATAGTATTCTAAGTGTATTTGTATGCTTATCATTGTATCTGAGCTTTTTTTCAAAAAAACTTCAATTTTATAAATTATCCTCAGTTTTAACACATATATGTTAGAGGATTTTCTTCAGTTTTATAGTAAAATGGCTCCACTTCCTTTTTCTATTTCATTCTAATTGTGGTTGTAAGTCTATCATTTTATCTGTAAAAATTACCATGCAAAAGCTTCAAATTTTATACTTTTCCTATGAATTTCCATAATTTTTTCAGATATATGTTAGGCAAAATCTTCAGATATATCAGAAAATATCTCCACTTCCTTTTACAACTATATTATTATTTATTTGTATGCCTACCATTCTATCTGTGAAAATTACCACAAAAATATTCAAATTTTAACATTTTCACACGAATTTACATAATTTTATTAGAAAAGTTATACAAAAATCTTCAGTTTTATCAGAAAATATGTCCACTTTTTCACTTATATTCTAATTGTATTAGTATGCCTTTAAGTATATGAGATTTAATTTAAAAAACCTTCAATTTTGTCAATTTTTCTATGTTGTCATCCATTTTATCATTCATGTTATGTGAAAATCTTAATTTTTATACAAAATTGTCTCCAGCTACTTTTTCAATTATATTTTAATTATGCTTTATGCCTAACCTTGTATCTGAGAATTTTAAAAGAAAATCTTCAATTTTATCAGTTATCCTATGTAATCCTCAATTTTACCACACATTTGTTAAATGAAAATCTTCAGTTTTATCAGAAAATGTCCCAACTTCCTTTTTCAATTATATTCTAATAGTCTTTGTAATCTTATCATTGCGTGTGAGGTTTTTGCAAAATAATCAATTTTATAAATCTTCCTAAGTTTTCCTCAATTTTATCAAACATATGTTAGAGGAAAATCTTCAGTTTTATAGGAAAATATCTCCACATCCTTTTGCAATTACATTCTAATTGTATTTGTATGCATACCATTGTATATGTGAAAATTATCACAAAAATCTTCAATTTTTAAACTTTTCCTATGAATTTCTGTTACTTTATCAGAAATGTGTTATATGAAATCTTTACTTTTATCCGAAAATATGCCCACTTCCTTTTCAATTATATGTTAATTCTATTTGTATGCCTATCATTTTATGTGAGATATTTAAAAAAATCTTTAGTTTTGTCAGGTATCTTATGTAATCCTCGATTTTAGAATATATATTTTAGAAGAAAATCTTGTTCTATCAGAAAATATCTCTACTTTCTTTTTCAATTGAATTCTAATTTTATTTCATGCTTATCATTGTATTTCAGTTTTTTCAACAAATCTTCAATTTTATACTTTAATCTCCTGTTATACCCATTTTTATCATAATTATGTTGGATGAAAATCTTCAGTTCTTTGCTAAAATATCTCCACTTCCATTTTTCCATTTCATTCTAATTATATCTATATGCCTATGATGGTATGTAAGTTTTTTAAAATAGATATTTACTTTTATATATTACATTATGTTATCCTTAATTTTATCATACTTATATGGGATGAAAATCTTCAGCTTTATATGAAAATGTCTTCATGTCTGTTTTTGTTATTTTCTATATTTATTTGTACATCTATCATTGTATCTATGGTTATCTTAAGTTATCCTCAATTTTATCATACATATGTTAGAAGAAAATCTACTATTTAAATTGAAAATGTCTTCACTTCATTTCCTGATTGCATTATAATTGTATTTGTATGCCTACCATTGTATCTGTGAAAATTACCACAAACATCTTCAATTTTTAATTTTTCCTATGAATTTCCCTTACTTTATCAAAAAATGTTATACAAAATCTTCAGTTTTGTCAGAAAATATCTCCAATTCATTTTCAATTATGAGATATTTCTATTTGTATCTCTATAAATGTATCTGAGCTTTTTCCAAAAAAGTCTTCAATTTTTTCAGTTATCATATGTAATCCTCAATTTTATCATACTTATATTAATTTAAAAATTTCAGATCACCTGAAAATATCTCTACTTCCTTTTTCAATTATATTCCATCTATATTTGAATGCCTATCATAGTATCTGAATTTTTTTTCAAAAAATCTTCATTGTTATCAGTTACCCAATGTATTCCTCAATTTTATCATGCATATTTTAGATGAAAATATTCAGTTCTATCAGAAAATATCTCTACTTCTCTTTTCATTCATATTCTAATTGTTTGTATGTCTACCATTGTATCTGCATTTTTCCAAAGAAATCTTCAATTTTATCAATTATCTTTTGCAATCTTCAATATTTTCATATATAGGTTAGATGAAAATTTTCAGTCCTTCATGCAAATGTCTCCTCTTCTTTTTCAATAAAGTTATTTGTATGTCTATCCTTGTATCTGAGTTTCTGTTTTCCAAAATATCTTCAATTTTATAAATTATGTTATCCTCAATTTTACCATACATGTTAGATGAAAGTCTTCAGGTTTATCAGAAAATGTCTCAATTTCTTTTTTCAATTACATTCTAATTGTATTTGTAAGCCTATCATTGTATCTCTGAATATTACCACAAAAATCTTCAAAATTTACAGTTTTCCTATGTTTTTCCTTCATTTTATCAGATATATGTTATACAATTCCTCAGATTTATCAGAAAATATCTCCACTTCCTTTTTCAACTATATTATTATTTATTTGTATGCCTACCATTATATCTGTGAAAATTACAACAAAATTTTCAAATTTTAACATTTTCACATGAATTTCCATAATTTAATCAGAAATGTTATACAATAATCTTCACTTTTATCAGAAAATGTCTCCACTTTCTTTTTCACTTACTTATACTTGTATTTGTATGCCTTTTATTATATCTTTGATTTTATCAGAAAATTGTCTCTTTTATCAATGTTCCTATGTTGTCATCCATTTTATCATCCATAATTTAGATATATATCTTCAGAATTAACAGAATATCTCTCCACCTTATTTTTCAATTGTATTCTAATTGTATTTGTATGCCTATCATTGTATCTGAGTGTTTTCTGAATAAATCTTCAATTTCATCAATTATCCTATGTAATTCTCAATTTTATCATATGTATGTAAGATAAAAATCTTCAGTTTTATCAGAAAATGTCTCCTCTTCCTGTTTCAATTGTACTCTAACCTATTTGTATGCTGATCACTGCATCCGAGTATTTTTTTCAAAAAATTCTTCAATTTCTTAAATTACCTTAAATTATCCTCAATTTTAGCATGCATATGTTAAAGGAAAATCTTCCGATTCATAGGGAAATGTCTCCACTTCCATTTATAATTACATTCTAATTTTATTTGTATGCGTACCATTGTATCTGTGAAAATTACCACAAAAATCTTCAATTTTAAAGTTTTCCTATGAATGTCACTTACTTTATCAGAAATATGTTATATGAAACCGTTAGTTTATCAGAAAATGTCTCCACTACCTTTGCTATTATCTGATCATTCTATTTGTTTGCCTATCATTGTATGTGAGATTTTTCCAAAAAAAATCTTAAATTTGATCAGCTATCCTATGTAATCTTCAATTTTATCATGCAGATTTTATTTGAAAATGTTCAGTTTTATCATAAAATGACTCAACTTTCTTTTTCAGTTGAATTCTAATTATATTTGTATGGCTATCATTGTATTTGAGTATTTTTCAAAAAAAATCTTCAATTTTACATATCATTTTATGTTATCCTCAATTTAATCATACATATCTTAGATGAAAACCTTCATTACTTTACGAAAATGTCTCCACTTTCCTTTTCAATTACATTCTAAATGTCTTTACATGCCTATCAAAGTATCTGAGGTTTTTAAAAAATATTCAATTTTATAAATTATGTTATGTTATTCTCATTTTTATCACAGATATATTAGATGAAAACCTGCAGTTTTATATGAAAATGTCTCCACGGTTTTTTTGTTATATTCTAATTATATTCTTATGCCTGTCATTGTATCTGGGTTTTGTCCAAATAAATGTTCAATTTTATCAATTACTCTAGTAATCCTTTATTTTATCATATATATGTTAGATGAAATCTTCTGTTTTATCAGAAAATATCTCCACTTCGATTTTCAGTTGTATTCTAATTGTGTTTCTATGCCTGTCATTGTATCTGTGTGTTTTTCCAAAAAATATCATTAATTTTATAAATTACCTTATGATATCCTCATTTTAGGTATGTTATTGAAAACCTTCAGTTTTATATGAAAAGGTCTCCACTTCTTCCTTCAATTATAGTCTATATTTGTATGCCTATCATTATATCTTACATTTTTCTAAAAAAAATCTTTAATTTTATCAGGTACCATATGTAATCCTCAATTTTATTATCCATATGTTAGATTAAAATCTTCAGTTCTACCAGAAAATATCTCCACTTCCCTTTACAATTTTATTCCAATTATATTTGGATGCCTATCATTGTATCTGAGTTTATGTTTTCAAAAAAATCTAAAATTTT
Organism: Apodemus agrarius; assembly: GCA_964023405.1. NCBI lineage: Eukaryota > Metazoa > Chordata > Mammalia > Rodentia > Muridae > Apodemus > Apodemus agrarius. Next base: position 88,884,889 of record OZ030018.1, on the reverse strand, counting down.
ATCAGTTATCCTATGTAATCCTGAATTTTATCATGCTTATTTTAGAAGAAAAGTTTCAGTTCTATCAGAAAATATCTCCACTTTCCTTTTCAATTATATTATATTTGTATTTATATGTAGATCATTGTATCTGAGTATTTTTCCAAACAAATCTTCAATTTTATCAATTATCTCATGTAATCTTCAATTTCATCATACATATGTTAGATGAAAATCTTCAATACTTTACAAAAATGTGTCATCTTCCTTTTTCAAAAATACTCTAGTTGTATTTGTATGCCCATCCTTGTTTCTGAGTTTTTGGTTTCCAAAATATCTTCTATTTTATAAATTATCTTATGTAGTCCTCAATTTTAACATACATATGTTAGATGAAAACCTCCAATTTTATCAGAAAATGTCTCTATTCATTTTTTCAATACATTCTAATTGTGTTTGTAAGCCTATCATTGTATCTGTGAAAATTACCACAAACATCTTCAAATTTTACAGTTGTCCTATGAATTTCCTTCATTTTATCAGATATATGTTATGGAAAATTCCTCAGATTTATCAGAAAATGTCCCCTATTCCTTTGTCAAATATATTATTATTTATTTCTATGCATATCATTATATCTGTGAAAATTACCACAAAAATCTTCAAATTTTAACATTTTCACATGAATTTCCATAATTTAATCAGAAACGTTATACAAAAATCTCTTATCAGAAAATGTCTCCACTTTCTAATTCATTTATTTATAGTTTTATTTGTATACCATTCATTGTATCTGAGTATCTGAGATTTTATTACAAAAATCTTCAATTTTATTAATTTTCCTATGTTATCCATTTTATCATACATAAGTTAGATGTAAATCTTCAGAAATAACAGAATATGTCTCCACATCCTTTTTCAATTTTATTCTAATACTATTTGTAAGCCTATCATTTTATCCGAGTTATTTTCTCAGTCAATCTTGAATTTTATCAATTATCCTATGTAATTCTCAATTTTATCATACATATGTTAGATGAAATTCTTCAGATTTATAAGTAAATGTCTCCTCTTCCTCTTTCAATTGTATTCTAATTGTATTTGTATGCTTATCATTGCATCTGAGATTTTTTCAAAAAAGTATTCAATTTCATAAATTTCCTTAAGTTATCCTCAATTTTATCATGCATATGTTAGAGGAAAATATTCAGTTTTATAGGAAAAAATCTCCACTTCTTTTTTCAATTACATTCTAATAGTATTTCTATGTTTACCATTGTATCAGTAAAAATTGCCACAAAAATATTCAATTTTTAATTTTTTCCTATGAACTTCACTTACTTTATATGAACCAGGTTATATGAAATCTACAGATTTATCAGAAAATGTCTCCACTTCGTTTTTCAACTATATTATTATTTATTTGTATGCCTACCATTCTGTGAAAAATTATGACAAAAATCTTCAATTTTTAATATTTCCTATGAATTTCCCTTATTTTATAAGAAACATGTTACACAAAATCTTCAGGTTTATCAGAAATGCCTCCACTTCCTTTTTCAATTATGTGATAATTGTATTTGCATGCCTGTTTTGTATCTGAGATTTTTCAAAGAAACTCTTCAATTTTATCAGTTATCCTATGTAATACTAATTTTATCATACATATATTAGATGAAAATCTTCAGTTCTATCACAAAATGTGTCCAGTTCCTTTTTCAATTTTATTCTAATTGTATTTGTATGCCTATCATTGTACCTGAGTTTTCTTTTTCAAAAATATCTTAAAATTTAAAAATTATCTTGTTATCCTCAATTTTATCATACATATGAGTGATGAAAATCTTCAGTTTTATGCAAAAATGTTTCCACCTTCTTTTTCAATAGTATTTAAATTGTATTTGTATGCCTTTCATTGTATCTGAGATTTTTCTAGAGAATATCTTCAATTTAATCAGTTATCATATGTAATTCTCAATTTTGTCAGACATATATTTAAGGAAAATCTTCAATTTTAAATAAAACTGTCTGCACTTCATTTTTCGATTACATTCTAATTATATTTGTATGCCTACCATTGTATCTGTTTGAAATTACCATAAAAATTTTCAATTTTTAAAGTTTTCCTCTGTATTTCCCTTACTTTATCAGGAATATGTTATAGGAAATCTTCCATTTTGTCAGAAAATGTCTACACTTCATTTTCAAATATGTGATAATTCTATTTGTATGCTTGTCATTGTACCTGAATTTCTTTCAAAAAAATCATCAATTTTATCAGTTATCATATGTAATCCTCAATTTTATGATACATATGTTAGATTAAAAAATTCAGTTCTACCAGAAAAATATCTCCACTTCCCTTTTCATTTCTATGCTAATTATATTTCGATGCCTATCATTGTATCTGATTTTTTTTCAAAAAAATCAAAATTTTATTAATTATCCTATGTAATCCTCAATTTTATCATGCATATTTTAGATGAAAAGTTTCAGTTCTTTCAGAAAATGTCTCCACTTTTTTTCTGTTGTATTCTAAATGTATTTCTATGCCTATCATTGTATCTGATTGTTTTTCCAAAAAAAAATCTTTAATTTTATAAATTTCCTTATGCTACCCTCATTTTATCACATGTATGTTATATGAAAATCTTCAGTTGTATATGAAAATGTCTCCACTTACTCCTTCAACTATATTCTAAATATGTTTGCATGCCTATCATTGTATCTGAGGTTTTGCTCAAAAAATATTATATTCTATAAATTATCTTAAGTTATACTCAATTTTAACATATATATTTTAGAGGAAAATCTTCATTTTTAAATAAAAATGTCTCTATTTCATTTTAGATTACATTCTAATTGTATTTGTATGCCTACCATTGTATCTGTGAAAAGTACCACAAAAATGTTCAATTTTTAAATTTTTCCTCTGAATTTCCCTTATTTTATCAGTAATATCTTATATAAAATCTTCAGTTTTCTTAGAAAATATCTCCACTTCATTTTCAAATATGTGATAATTCTATTTGTATGCCTATCATTGTGTCTGAGTTTTTCCCCCAAAATCTTCAATTTTATCAGTTATCATATGTATTCCTCACTTTTATGATATGTATGTTAGATTAAAATTTTCAGTTCTACCAGAAAATATCTACACTCCCTTTTAAATTATATTCTAATTATATTTCAATGCCTATGATTGTATAAATATCTAAAATTTTTCCAATTATCCTATTTAATCTTCAATTTTATCATGTATATTTTAGATGAAAATATCCAGTTCTATCAGAAAATATCTCCACTTCCTTTTCAGTTATATTCTAATTTTAGTTTTTAGCAGATCATTATATCTGAGTATTTTTCCAAATCAATCTTTGTTTTATCAGTTATCTCATGTAATCCTCAATTTTATCATACATATATTAGATGAAAGTCTTCAGTTCTTTATAAAAATGTGTCCTTTTCCCTTTTTAATAATACTCTAGTTGTATTCGTATGCTTATTCTTGTATCTGACGTTTTGTTTTCCAAAATATCTTCAATTGTATAAATTATCATGTTATCCTCAATGTTAAAATATAGATGAAAATCCTCAGTTTTATCAGATAATGTCTCTTCCTTTTTTGTATTACATTCTTATTGTGTTTATAAGCCTATCACTGTATCTGTGAAAATTACAACAAAAATCTTCAAATTTTACAGTTTTCTTATGAATTTCCATAATTTTATCAGAAATATGATATGCAAAATTCCTGTTTTATAGGAAAATATCTCTAAGTCCTTTTCAACTATATTATTATTTATTTGTATGCCTACCATTGTATCTGTGAAATTTACCACAAATATCTTCAAATTTTAACATTTTCACATTAATTTCCAAAATTTAGTCAGAAATGTTATATAAAAATCTTCAGTTTTATCAAAAAATGTCTCCACTTTCTTTTTCACTTATTTATAGTCATTTTTTATGCCTTTCATTGTATCGGATTTTATCAAAATCATCTTCAATTTTATCAATTTTTCCATTATCATGCATTTTATCATCCATAAGTTAGACGCAAATCTTCAGAATTAACAGAATATGTCTCCATGTCCTTTTTCACTTGTATTCTAAATGTATGCCTATCATTGCACCGAGTATTTTTCTGAATATATCTGAAGTTTTATCAATTATCCTAATTCTTAATTTTTTCATACATATGTTAAATAAAAACCTTCAGTTTTATCAGAAAATTTCTCCTCTTTCATTTACAATTGCATTCTAAATGTATTTGTATGCTTATCATTGCATCTGGGTTTTTTTTTCAAAAAAGTCTTCAATTTCATAAGTTAACTTAAGTTATCCTCAATTTTATCATACATATGTTAGAGGAAAATAATCAGTTTTATAGTAAAATGGCTCCAGTTCTTATTTCAATTACATTCTAATTGTATTTGTATGCGTACCCTTGTTTCTGTGAAGATTACCACAAAAATGTTCAATTTTTAAATTTTTCTATGAATTTCACTTACTTTATCAGAAATATGTTATATGAAATGGTTTGTTTAATCAGAAAATGTCTCCAAATCTTTTTCAATTATCTGATAACTCTATTTGCATGCCTATCATTGTATGTGAGATTTTGCCAAAAACGTCTTCAATTTTATCAGATATCCTATAAATCCTCAATTTTATCATGGATATTTTAGATGAAAATCTTCAAAAATAAAACATCTCCACTTCCTTTTTCAATTTAATTCTAACTATATTTGTATGGTTATCATTGTATTTGACTTTTTTCAAAAAATCTTCAATTTTATACACTTGCTTATGTTATCCTCAATTTTATCATAGTTGAATAATCTTCATTACTTTACAAAAATGTCTCCATTTCCTTTTTCAATTACATGCTAATTGTATTTATATGCCTATCAATATCAGAGGGTTTTTTAAAAACTATTCAATTTTATAAATTATCTTAATGTTATCCTCATTTTTATCATACATATATTGGATGAAAATCCTCAGTATTATATGAAAATGTCTCGCTATCTCTTTTAGTTATATTCTAGTTATACTTTTATGCATATCATTGTATCTGAGTTTTGTCCAAATAAATCTTCAATTTTATCAGTTAGCCTAGTAACCCTTTATTTTATCATACATATTTTAGATAAAAATCTTCAGTTTTATTAGAAAATGTCTCCACTTCCTTTTTCAATTATGTAATAATTTTATCTCTATGCCTATCATTGCATCAGAGATTTTTCAAAGAAAATCTTCAATTTTATCAGTTATCCTATGTAATCCTCAATTTTATCATATATATGTTAGAGGAAGATCTTCACTTCTATCATAAAATGTGTCTAGTTACTTTTTAAATTGTATTCTAATTGTATTTCTATGCCTATCATTGAAAGTGAGTTTTCTTTTCAAAAATTTCTTCAGATATAAAAATTATCTTATGTTATCCTCAATTTTATCATGTTAGATGAAAATCTTCAGTTTAATACAAAAATGTCTCCACCTCCTTTTTCAATTATATTATAATTGTATTTGTATGTCTATCATTGTATCTGAGATTTTTCTAGAGAATATCTTCAATTTAATCAGTTACCTTATGTAATCTTCAATTTTATCATATATATGTTAAATGAAAATCTTCAGTTATATGAGAAAATGTCTTCTTTTGCAATTTAATTCTAATAGGATTTGTAAGCTTATCATTGTATCTGAGTATTTTTGCCAAAAATTTATCAATTCTCCTACTTATCCTAAGTTTTCCTCAATATTATCACACATATGTTAGAGGAAAATCTTCAGTTTTATAGGAAAATGGCTCCCCTCCCTTTTTCAATTACATTCTAACTGTATTTTTATGCCTATCATTTTATCTGAGTTTTGTCCAAGTAAATCTTCAATTTTATCAATTACACTAGTATTCCTTTATTTTATCATATGTATGTTATATGAAATTCTTCAGTTTTGCATGAAACTGTCTCCACTTCTACCTTCAATTATATTCTAAATGTATTTGTATTCCTGTCATTGTATCTGTGTTTTTTCCAAAAAAGTCTTCAATTTTATAATTTATCTTAAGTTATCCTCAATTTTATCAAAGATATTTTAGAGGAAAATCTTCAGTTTTAAATAAAAATATCCCCACTTCATTTTTTGATCATGTTCTAATAGTATTTGTATGTCTACCATTGTATCTGTGAAAATTACCAGAAAAATTTTCAATTTTATATTTTTCTATGAATTTCCCTTACTTTACTTTCAGTAAATTTACTTTCAGTAATGTGTTATATGAAATCTTCAATTTTGTCAGAAAAGGTCTCCACTTCATTTTCAAATATGTGATAAGTCTATTATATGCTTATTTGTATCTGAGATTTTTTCCAAAAATAATCTTCAATTTTAAGAGTTATCATATGTAATCCTCAATATTATGATACATATGTTAGATAAAAATCTTTAGTTCTACCAGAAAATATCTCCACTTCCATTTATAAGTACAATCGAATTTGGATGCCTATCATTGTATCTGTGTGTTTTTTTTTAAATCTAAAATTTTATCAGTTATCTAATGTAATCTTCAGTTTTATCATGAATATTTCAGATGAATAGCTTCAGTTCTATGAGAAGATATCTCTACTTCCCTTTTCAATTATATGCCAATTGTATTTGTTATCAGATCATTGCATCTAAGTATTTTTCTAAATAAATTTCAATTTTTCAATTTTCTTATGTTATTCTCAATTTTATCATACATATTATAGATGAAAATCTTCAGTTCTATACAAAAATGTGTCCTCTTCCTTTTTCGATACTACTCTGGTTGTATTTGTGTGCTTACCCTTGTATCTGAGTTTTGGTTTTCAAAGATATCTTCAATTTTATAAATTATCTTATGTAATCTTCAATTTTAACATGTATATGTTAGATGAAAACCATCAGTTTTATCAGAAAATGACTCTATTCCTTTTTTTCAATTACATTCTAATTGGATTGAAACCCTATCACTGTATCTGTGAAAATTCCCACAAAAATCTTCAAATTTTACACTTTTCTTATGAATTTCCATGATTTTATCAGATATATAATATGCAAAATTCTTCAGATTTATCAGAAAATATCTCCACTTCCTTTTTCAACTATATTAATATTTATTTATATGCTTACCCTTGTGTCTGTGAAAACTACCACAAAAATCTTCAAATTTTACAATTTTCATATGAATTTCTTTTTTTAGCATTTGAATTCTGCTTTTATTTAACAGCATTTCTCAATCTCAAAAAGTAAAATATAAGCTTTAAAAATTTGTTTTAGATTTTTATTTTCTATATTCTTTGTTTACGATACAAAGGCTTTCCCCTTTCCCAGTTCCCCCCTCACCATATGTTCCATAAGTCCTCTTCCCTCTACACATTCACTAAGCACCACCACTCTCACATTATTCTGTTCTGATACTCTCCTACAAATCTGGATCCAGTATTTTCAGGACCAGGGTCCTTTCCTTCCTTCTTCTTGGGAATCTTTTGATTCGCTAATTGTGCCTTGAGTATTCAGAGCTTTTGGGATCATTAATATCCACTTATCAGTGATTGCATTTCATGTGTATTCTTTTGTGATTGGGTTAACTCACATAGGATGATATTTTCCAGATCCAACCATTTGCCTACAAATTGCATGAATTCATTATTTTTAATTGCTAAGTAGTATTCCATTGTATAAATATACAACATTTTCTGTATCCATTCCTCCTTTGAGGGACATCTGGGCTCCTTCCACCTTCTGGCTATAAATAAGGCTGCTATAAACATAGTGGAGCATGTGTATTTATTGTATGCAGGGGTTTCTGCTGAGTATATGCTGAGGAGTGGTATGACAGGGTCCTCTGGGAGTGTGATGCCCAATTTTCTGAGGAACCAACAGACTGATTTCCAGAGCAGTTGTACCATCTTGCAATCCCACCAACCACATAGGGGTGTTCCTTTTTCTCCAAATCCACACCAGCACCTGTTGTCTCTTGAGTTTTTAATCTTAGCCATTCTGGTTGTTGTGAGGTGGAATCTAAGGGTTGCTTTGATTTGCATTTCCCTGAAGACCAATGATGTTGTACATCTCTTAAGAACCTTCTCAGCCACTTGAATTTCTTCTGGTGAAAAGTCTTTGTTTAGCTCTATACCCCATTTTTTGATAGGGTTATTTGGTTCTTTGTGGTCTAATTTTTTGATCTCTTTGTATATATTGGATATTAGCCCTCTGTCAGATATGAGGTTGGTGAAGATCTTTTCCCAATTTGTTGGTTGCTGTTTTGTCCTTCTGACAGTGTCCTTTGCCTTACAGAAACTTTGTAATTTTATGAGGTCCCATTTGTCAATTCTTGATCTTAGAGCATAACCTATTGATGTTCTGTTCATGAACTTTCCCACTGTGCCCACATCCTGCAGGGTCTTTCCCAGTTTCTTTTACATTAGTTTCAGTGTGTCTGGTTTTATGTGGAGGTACTTGATCCACTTGGAGTTGTACTTGGAGTACAGGGATATAAGAGTGGGTCAATTCGCATTCTTCTGCATGTTGACCTCCATTTGAACAAGCACCATTTCTTGAAAAGGCAATCTTTTTAATCACTGGATGGTTGTAGCTACTTTATCAAAGATCAAGTGACCATAAGTCTTTAGGTTTATTTCTCGGTCTTCAATTCTATTCCATTGATCTACTTGCCTGTCGCTGTACCAATACCATTCAGTTTTTAGCACAATTGCTCAGTAATACTGTTTGAGTTCAGGGATGTTGATTCCCCCAGTGAGATTAGTTTTAGCTATCCTGGGTTTTTTTTTTACTCCAGATGAACTTGAGAATTGCTCTTTCTAGATCTATGAAGAATTAATTTGGGAGTTTGATGGGGATTGCATTGAATCTGTAGATTGCTTTTGGCAAGATTATCATTTTTACTATATTGATCCTGCCAATCCAAGAGCATGGAATATTTACCATCTCCTGAGGTCTTCTTCAATTTCTTTTTTCAAGGACTTGAAGACGCTGTTATACAGTTCTTTCACTTGTTTGGTTAGAGTCATGCCAAGATACTTTACATTGTTTGTGGCTATTGTGAAGGGTATTATTTCTTTCTCATCCTGCTTGTCCTTTGAGTACAAGAAGGCTACTGATTTGCTTGAGTTGATTTTATACCCAGCGACTTTGCTGGAGGTGTTTATCCACTGTAGAAGTTCTCTGGTGAAGTTTTTTGGGTCACTTCCGTATACTATCATATCATCTGCAAAAAGTGATAGTTTGACTTCTTCCTTTACAATTTGTATCCCTTTGACTTCCTTCTGTTGTCTAATTGCTCTTGCTAGAACTTCAAGTACTATATTGAAAAGATATGGAGAGAGAGGGCAGCCTTGTCTAGTCCCTGATTTTAGTGGGATTGCTTCCAGTTTCTCTCCAATTATTTTGATGTTGGCTACTGCTCTGCTGTATATTGCTTTTACTATATTTAGGAATGGGCCTTGAACTCCTGTTCTTTCCAGGACTTTTAGCATGAAAGGATGCTGAATTTTGTCAAATGCTCTTTCAGCATCTAATGAGATGATCATGTGTTTTTTTCTTTTAGTTTGTTTATGTAGTGAATTACATTGATGGATTTTCGTATATTGAAACATCCCTGCATCTCTGGGATGAAGCCTACTTGATCATGGTGAATGATCGTTTTGATGTGTGCTTGGATTTGGTTGGCAAGAATTTTATTTAGTATTTTTGCATCAATATTCATAAGAGAAATTGTCCTGTAGTTCTCTTTCTTTGTAGGATCTTTTTGTGCTTTTAGTATCAGTGTCATTGTAGCTTCATAGAACAAGTTGGGCAGTGTTCCTTCTGTTTCTATTTTGTCAAATAGTTTGAAGAGTATTGGTGTTTGGTCTTCTTTGAAGGTCTGATTGAATTCTGCACTAAAACCATCTGGTCCCGTACTTTTTTTGTTTGGGAGACTTTCTATATCCTCTTCTATTTCTCTAGGGGTTATGGGATTATTTAGCTGATCTAATTGATCCTGGTAATTTTGGTATTTTGTATCTGTCTAGGAAATTGTCCATTTCCTCCAGATTCTCCAGTTGTGTTGAGTATAGGCTTTTTCTAGTAGGATCTGAAGATTTTTTGAATTTCCTCAGTTTCTGTTGTTATACCCCCTGTTCATTTCTAATTTTGTCAATTTGGATACTGTCTCTGTACCCTTTGGTTAGTCTAGCTAAGGGTTTATCTATCTCGTTGATTTTCTCGAAGAACCAGCTCTTTGTTTTGTTGGTTCTTTGTATGGTTCTCTTTGTTTCTACTTGATTGATTTCAGCCCTTAATTTGATGATTTCCTGTCTTCTACTCCTCCTGGGTGAATAAGCTTCTTTTTGTTCCAGGGCCTTCAGGTGTGCTGTTAAGTTGCTAGTGCATGCTCTCTCCAGTTTCTTTTTGGAGGCATCAGGGCTATGAGTTTTCTTCTTATCACTGCTTTCATTGTGTCCCATAGATTTCGGTAGGTTGTACCTTCATTTTCATTGAAGTCTAAAAAGTCTTTGATTTCTTTCTTTATTTCTTCCTTGACCAAGGTATATTGAGTAGAATATTATTCAGTTTCCATGTGTATGTGGGCTTTCTGTTGTTCTTCTTGCTATTGAAGACCACTTTTACTCCATAGTGATCTGATAGGAGGCATGGGATTATTTCGCTTTTCTTGTATTTGTTGAGGTCTGTCTTGTGACCAATTATATGATCAATTTTAGAGAAGGTACCGTGCGGTGCTGAGAAAAAGGTATATTATTTTACTTTAGGATGAAATGTTATATATATATATATATATATATATATATATATATATACACACACACACACACACACACACACACACACACACATATATATATATATATATATATATATATATATATATCCTTACATTTTTATTGGGGAATTGAGTATATATATATATATATATATATATATATATATATATATATATATATAATCAGTTAAATCCAATTGGTCCAAAGCTTCAAATAGTTTCACTGTGTCCCTGTTTAGTTTCTGCTTTCCTGATCGGTCCATTGAGGAGAGTGGAGTGTTGAAGTCTCCTACAATTATTGTGTTAGGTGCAATGTGTGCTTTATGCTTTAGTAAAGTTTCTTTTACAAATGAGGTTGTCCTTACATTTGGAGCATAGATGTTCAGTATTGAGAATTCTTCTTGGTGGATTTTCACTTTGTCAAGCAAGAAGTGACCTTCCGTGTCTCTTTTGATGACTTTAGGTTTGAAGTCAATTTTATCTGATATTAGAATGGCTACTCCGACTTGTTTCCTGAGACTATTTGCTTGGAAAATTGTCTTCCATCCTTTTACTCTAAAGTAGTGTTTGTCTTTGACACTGAGATGTGTTTACTATATGCAGCAAAATGTAGGGTCCTTTTTCTGTATCCTGTCTATTAGTCTGTGTCTTTTTATTGGGGAATTGAGTCCATTAATGTTAAGAGATATTTAGGAATAGTAATTATTACTTCGTGACATTTTGGGTGGTTCTCTTCTTTTGGATTTGATGAGAGGGGGTTTCTTTCTTGTTTCTTCTGGGGTGTAGTCTCCCTCCTTCTGTTGGTATTTTCCCCCTATTATCCTTTGTAGGGCTGGGTTTGTAGTTAGGTATGCAAATTTGGTTTTGTCATGGAATACCTTGGTTTCCCCATCTATGGTGATTGAGAGTTTTGCTGGGTATAGTAGTCTTGCCTGAAGTTTGTGTTCTCTTAGAGTCTGCATGAGGTCTGCCCAGGATCTTCTAGCTTTCATGGTCTCAGGTGAGAAATCTGGTGTAATTCTGATAGGTCTTCCTTTATATGTCACTCGTCCTTTTTCTCTGACTGCCTTTAATAGTCTTTCTTTGTTTAGTACATTTGGAGTTTTGATTATTATATGACGGGAATTATTTCTGTTTTGGTCCAGTCTGTTTGGGGTTCTGTAGGCTTCTTGTATATTCATGGGCATCTCTCTCCTTAGGTTCTGGAAGTTTTTTTCCATAATTTTGTAGAAGATATTTGCTGGCCCTTTAAGTTGTTGGTCTTCATTCTCATCTATTCCTATAATCCTTAGGTTTGTTCTTCTCATTGTGTCCTGTATTTCCTGAATGTTTTGGGTTACCAGCTTTTTGCATTTTCCATTTTCTTTAATTGTTGTATCCATGATTCCTATGGTATCTTCAGCATTGGAGATTCTGTCTTCTATCTCTTGTGTTCTATTGTTGATATTTGCATCTATGACTCCTAATTTCTTCCTAAAGTTTTTCTATCTCCAACATTGTCTTCCTTTGCGATTTATTAGTTGTTTCTACTTCTGTTTTTATATTCTGGATGGTTTTGCTCAGATCTTTCAATTGCTTATTTGTGTTTTCCTGTTATTCTTTAAGGGATTTTTGTGTTTCCTCTTTTATGACTTCTACTTGTTGACCCACGTTCTCTTGTATTTCTTTAAGTGATTTTTGTGTTTCCCCCTTATTGGTATTCATTTTTTGATCCATATTCTCCTGAATTTCTTTAAGTGATTTTTGTGTTTGCCTTGTAAGGGCTTCTAACTTTTTGTTCCATTTTCTCCTGTATTTCTTTAAGAGATTTATCTAAGTGATCCTCTATGAGCATCTTTACCAGTGATTTTAGATCTGAGTCTTGTTTTTCTGGTGTGTTGGGATATATAAGACTTATTTGTGTTTGCTTGTAAGGGCTTCTACCTTTGATCTATTTTCTCCTGTATTACTGTAAGAGTTTTATCTAAGTGTTCCTCTATCAGCATCCTGACCAGTGATTTTAGATCTGAGTCTTGTTTTTCTGGTGTGTTGTGGTATCCAATATTTATTGCTGTTGGGGAACTGGGTTTGGATGCTGCCATATTGCCTTGAATTCTGTTAGTAATGATCTTACATTTGCCTTTTGCCATCTGGCTACCTCTGGTGTTAGTTGGTCCTGTAGTTACTAGGTGGTGCTTGAACCTTCTGTGGGCTCATAAGGCTATTTCCCCACAACTAGGACACCAGAACTACTGCCCTGCAGTGCTCCTGCTCACAGATTGTCCTTTGTCCCCCGAGGTCTTAAACTCAGGATATCTCAGGTACTTGGTTCTGCCTGCTGGGAAGCTGCTCTGTCCTGCTCCTGCTCAGGGATTGCTGTCTGGTGTCCTTAGTCCCCAGGGGTCTTAAATTTGGGGTATCTAGGTTACCTGGTTCCGCCTGCTGGTTCAAAGCAGCTGGGAAGATGGGGGAGATTGCAGGGAGTGTGGGGTCTGCCTTCAGGGCACAGAGCCCATCTTTGGCTGCCCCCCCCCAAACCGCTGCTCTGTGCACAGCTCCTGCTCAAGGCCTGAGTCCCCAAAGTTCTTAAACTCAGGATATCTTGGGTACTGGTTCTGCAGGCTGGTTCAAAACAGCTGGGAAGATGGCAGAGGCTATTTCCGCAGGCTAGATTGGAACAGCTGTGATGATGGCTGAGGCTGGTTTCGCTGGCTGGATCAAATCAGTTGGGAAGATGGCTGAGGCTGTTGCTGCAGGGTGGATGGAAACAGCTGGGAAGGTGGCAGAAGCTGGTTCCACAGGCTGGATCAGAACAGCTGGTACCTCAGGCTGGATCGGAACACCTGGGAAGAAGGCAGAGGCTGGTTCTGCCGCAAGCTGGATAGAAACAGCTGGGAAGATGGCAGAAGCTGCAAGGAATGCAGGGTCCACCCTAAGGGCACAGAGCCCAGGCTTGGCTGGTGACCCCCAAACTGCTGCTCTGTACACAGCTCCGGCTCAAGGCCTGAGTCCCCAAAAGTCTTAAACTCGGGATATCTCAGGTACCTGGTTCCACAGGCTGTCATATGAATTTTTAAAATGTTATCAGATATATCTTATGCAAAATTCCTCAGATTTATCAGAAAATATCTCCACTTCCTTTGTTAACTATATTATTATTTATTTGTATGACTGACGTGTATTGGTGAAAATTTCCACAAAAATCTTCAAATTTTCACATTTTTACATGAATTTGCATAATTTAATCAGAAATGTTATACTAAAATCCTCAGTTTTATCAGAAAATATCTTCATTTTCATTTTCACTTATTTATAGTTTTATTTGTATGCCTCTCATTGTATCTGAGATTTTATTACAAAAATCCTCAATTTTATCAATTTTCCTTTGTTATCATCCATTTTATCATCCATAAGTTAGATATAAAGATTCAGAATTAATAAAATATGTCTCCTCATCTTTTTTCAACTGTATTCTAATTGTATTTGTATGCCTATCATTATATCAGAGTTTTAATTTTCAAAAATATCATCAGATTTAAAAATTATCTTTTGTTATTCTCAATTTTATTATTCATATGTTAGATGAAAATCTTCAGGTTTATACAAAAATATCTCCACCTCCTTTTTCAATTATATTCTATTTGTATATTTATGCCTATCATTGTATCAGAGATTTTTCTAGAGAATATCTTCAATTTAATCAGTTATCCTATGTAATCCTCAATTTTATCATACATATTCTAAATGAAAATCTTCAGTTTTATGAGAAAATGTCTCATCTTCATTTTCAAATGAATTCTAATAGTATTTTAAGCTTATCATAGTATCTGAGTTTTTTGCAAATATGTGATCAACTTTATAAATTATCCTAAGTTTTCCTCTATTTTATCACACATATGTTAGAGCAAAATCTTCAGTTTTATAAGAAAATGCCTCCACTTCCTTTTTCAATTACATTATAATTATATTTGTATGCTTACCATTGTATCCCTGAAAATTACCACAAAAATTTGCAGTTTTTATTTTTTTACTATGAATTCCCCTTACAGTATCAGAAATATGTTATACAAATTCTTTATTTTTTCAGAAAATGTCTATACTTCCTTTTCAATTATCTGACAACTCTATTTGTTTGCCTATCATTGTATGTGTGATTTTTCCAAAAATATCTTCAATTTTATCAGATATCCTATGTAATCCCCAATTTTATAATGCCGATTTCAGATGAAAATCTTCAGTTCTATCATAAAATATCTCCACGTCATTTTTCAATTGAATTCTAATTGGTATTGTTGCCATTGTATTTAAGAATTTTTCAAAAATACCTTCAATTTTATAAATTATCTTATGTTATCCTCAATTTTATCATACATATGTTAGATGAAAATATTGATTACTTTAAAAAAATTCTACATGTCGCTCTTCAATTATATTCTAATTGTATTTATATGCCTATCAATGTAACTGAGGATTTTTTAAATAATATTTGATTTTATAAATTAAGTTATGTTATCCTCATTTTTCTCATACATTGATTAGATGAAAATCTTCAGTTTTATTTGAAAATGTCTCCATGTGTCTTTTAGTTATAATCTAATTTTATTTTTATGCCTATCATTGTATCTGAGTTTATTTTCTGAATAAGTCTTCAATTTTATTGATGATTGTATATAATCCTCAATTTTATCATAAATATGTTAGATAAAAATCTTCAACTTTATCAGAAAATGTACCCTCTTCCTTTTTCAATTGTATTCAAATTGTATTTGTATGCTTATCATTGCATCTGAGTTTTATTTTCAAAATATCTTCAATTTTATAAATTACCTTAAGTTATCCTCAATTTTATCACATATATGTTTGAGGAAAATCTTCAGTTTTTCAGAAAAATGTCTCCACTTCTTTTTGTAATTGCATTCTAATTGTATTTGTATGTGTACCCTTGTATCTGTAAAATTTACCAAAAAAATCTCCAATTTTAAATTTTTCCTATAAATGTCTCTTATTTTATATGAAACATGTTATACAAAATCTTCAGTTTCATCAGAAAATGTCTCCACTTTCTTTTTCAATTAAGTGATAATTTTGTTTGTATGCCTCTCATTGTATCTGAGATTTTTCAAAGAATATCTTCAATTTTATCATATATTCTAGGTAATCCTCAATTTTATCATTCATATTTTAGATGAAAATCTTCAGTTCTATCCTAAAATGTCTCCTCTTCCTTTTTCAATTGTATTCCAATGGTCTGTGCAATCTTATTATTGCATCTGTGATTTTTTTTTGCAAAAAATGCTTCAATTTTATAAATTATACTAAGTTTTCCTCAATGTTATTAAACATATTTTAGGGAAAATTTTCAGTTTTATAGGAAAATGTCTCCACATGCCATTACAATTACATTCTAATTGTATTTGTATGCCTGCCATTGTATTTGTGAAAATTACCAAAAGTCTTCAAGTTTTACTGTTTTCCTTGATTTTCCATAATTTTATCAGATATATGTTATGCAAAATTCCTGATATCAGAAAATATCTCCACTTCCTTTTTCAACTATATAATTATTTATTTTTATGCCTACCATTTTATTTGTGAAAATTAAAACAAAAATCCAAATTTTAACATTTTCACATGAAATTCCATAATTTAATCTGAACTATTATCCAAAAATCTTGTTTTATTAGAAAATGTCTTCACCTTTTTTCACTTATTTATAGTTTTATTTGTATGCTTTTCATTGTATCAGATTTTATCAAAAATCATCATTTTTATTAATTTTCCTATATTATCATCCATTTTATCATACATAAGTTTGATGTAAATGTTCAGAATTAACAGAATATGTCTCCATGTCCTTTTTCAATTGAATTCTTATTTTATTTATATTGTTATCATTGTATTTCAGTTTTTCACAAAATCTTCAATTTTGCACATTATCTCCTATAATCCTCAATATTTTCATACCTATGTTGGATTAAAATCTTCAGTTCTTTGCAAAAATGTCTCCACTTCCTTTTTTCAATTGCATTCTAATTGTATATATATGCCTATGATGGTATATGAGTTTATAAAATTGAAAATAGATATTCAATTTTATAAATTACGTTATGTTATTCTCATTTTTGTCATACATATATTAGAGGAAAATCCTCCGTTTTATATGAAAATGTCTTCAAGTCTGTTTTAGTTATATCCTATTTCTATTTTTACGTCAATCATTGTATCAGAGTTTTGTATAAAAAATTCTTCAATTTTATCAATTACTGTAGTCATCCTCTATTTTATCAAACATGTTAAATGAAATTTTTCAGTTTTATCTGAAAATGTATCCACTTCATTTTCTAATTGTATTCTAATTGTGTTTCTGTGCCTATCATTGTATCTGAATTTTCTCCAAAAAGTCTTTAATTTTATAAATTACCTTGTGATATGCTCAATTCATCACATGTATGTTATATGAAAATCTTCACTTTTATATGATAAGGTCTCCACATCCTTGTTCAATTATATTCTAAATGTATTTGTATGCCTATTATTGTATCTGAGATTTTTTTCAAAAAAAATCTTCAATTTTATATATAATCTTAAGTTATCCTAAATTTAATCATACATATGTTAGAGGAAAAGTTTCAATTTTAATCGAAGATGTCTTCACTTCATTTTTTGATTACATTCTAATTGTGTTTGTATGCCTGCCATTGTATCTGGTTAAATTACCACAAAAATCTTCAATTTTTAAATTTTTCCTATGAATTTCCCTTACTTTATCAGAAATATGTTTTAAGAAATCCTCAGAATTGTCAGAAAATGTTTCTACTTCATTTTCAATTATGGATAATTCTATTTGTATGCCTATCAGTGTTATCTGAGCATTTTCCAAAAAATCTTCAATTTTATCAGTTATCATATGTAACCCTCAATTTTATCATACATATGTTAGAATAATATCCTCAGTTTACCAGAAAATATCTCCAATACCTTTTCAATTATATTCTAATATTCTAATTTGAATGCCTATCATTGTATCTGAGTTTTTTTCAATAAACTTTCAATTTTAGCAGTTACCCTATATAATCCTCAATTTTATCATGTATATTTTAGATGAAAATCTTCAGGTCTTTATGCAAATATCTCCCCTTCCTTTTTCAATAATACTCTAGTGGTATTTGTATGCCTATCTTTATATCTCAGATTTTGTTTTACAAAATATCTTCAATATAATAAATTATCTTATGTTATCCTCAATTTTACCATACATATGTTAGATGAAAATGTTCAGTTTCATCAGAAAATAGCTCTCTTTCTTTTTTCAATTACATTCTAATTGTATTTGTAAGCCTATCATTGTATCTGTGAAAATTACTACAAAAATCTTCAAATTTTGCAGTTTACCTATGTATTTCCATCTTTTTATCAGATATATGTTGTGCAAACTACGTCAGATTTATCAGAAAAATCTCCAATACCCTTTTCAACTATATTATCATTTTATTAGTATGACTACCATTTTATGTGTGATAATTACCACAAAATACTTCAAAGTTAACATTTTCACATGAATTTCCATAATTTAATGAGAAATGTTTTACAAAAACTTCAGTTTTATCAGAAAATGTCTCCACTTTTTTATCTTTCATTTTATCTGATATTTTATCATAAAATCTTCAATTTTATTAATTTTCCTATGTTATCATCAATTTTATCATCCACAAGTAAGCAGTAAAGCATCAGAATTAACAGAATATGTCTCCACATCAATTTTCAATTGTATTTGTATGCCTATCATTGTATTTGAGTTTTTTTCTGAATACATCTTCAATTTTGTCTATTATCCTATGTAATTCTCAATTTTATTATACATGTTAGATAAAAACCTTCAGTTTTATCAGAAAGTGTCTCCTCTTACTGTTTGTTATATTTCTAATTGCATTTGTATGCTTATCATTGCATCTAAATATTTTTCAAAAAATCATCAATTTCATGAATTAACTTAAGTTATCCTCAATTTTATCATACATATGTTAGAGAAAAATCTTCAGTTTTATAGAAAAATGCCTCCACTTCTTTTTGCAATTACATTCTAATTGTATTTGTATGTGTACCATTATATCCATGAAAATTTCCACAATTATCTTCAATTTTTAAAATTTTCCTATGAATTTCCCTTATTTGATAGAAACATGTTACACGAAATCCTCAGTTTTATCAGAAAAAAATCTCCATTTCCTTTTTCAATTATGTGATAATTGTCTTTGTATACCTATCAGTGTATATGAGATTTTC
This sequence comes from Apodemus agrarius, assembly GCA_964023405.1. NCBI lineage: Eukaryota > Metazoa > Chordata > Mammalia > Rodentia > Muridae > Apodemus > Apodemus agrarius. Next base: position 88,865,829 of record OZ030018.1, on the reverse strand, counting down.
CCAAGAAAATCTTTAATTTTATCAGATATTCTATGTAATCCTCAATTATATCGTAGATATGTTAAATGAAAATCTGTAGTTTCATGAGAAAATGTCTTTTCTTCCTTTTTCAATTGAATTCTAATAGTATCTGTAAGTTTATCATTGTATCTGAGTTTTTTGGCAAAAAGAATCTTCAATTTTATAAATTTTATTGTTTTTCTGAATTTTATTACACATATATTAGAGGAAAATCTTCAATCTTATAGGAAAATGGCTTTTTTCAAATACATTCTAATTGTATTTGTATGCTTACCATTGTATCTGTAAAAATTACCACAAAATCTTCAATTTTTATTTTTTCCTATGAATTTCTCTTACTTTATCAGAAATATGGTATACAAAATCTTTAGTTTTATCAGAAAATGTCTCCACTTCCTTTTCAATTATCTGATAATTCTATTTGTATGCCTATCATTGTATGTGAGATTTTTCAAAATTGTCTTCAATTTTTATCAGATATTTCCTCAATTTTATCATGCATATTTTTGATGAAAATCTTCAGTTCTATTATAAAATGTCTCCATTTTTCAATTGAATTCTAATTATATTTGTATGGCTATCACTGTATTTGAGTTTTATTTAAAAAATATTCAATTTTATACGTTATCTTATCCTGAATTTTATCATAAATATGTTAGATGACAATATTCATTACTTTACAAAAATGTCTCCATTTCCGTTTTGAATTATATTCTAATTGTATTTTTATGTATATCAATGTAACTAAGGTTTTTTTAAAAAATATATTCAATTTGAAAAATTATGTTATGTTAGCCATATATATTATATGAAATTCTTCCATTTCATATGAAAATGTCTCCACTTCTCTTTTAGTTATATTCTAATTGTATTTTTATGCCTTCATTGTACCAGCGTTTTGTCCAAATAAATCTTCAATTTTATCAATTACCCTAGTATCCTCTCTTTTATCAAACATGTTAGATGAAAATCTTCAATTTTTTTCTGAATATATCTGCACTACGTTTTCCAATTGTATTCTAATTGTATGTCTATGCCTATCATTGTATGTGAATTTTTTCACCAAAAATCTATAATTTTATAAATTACCTTGTGATATCCTCAATTTTCCATATGTATGTTATATGAAAATCTTCAGTTTTATACGAAAAGTTCTCCACTTCCTCATTCAATTATATTCTAAATGTATTTGTATGCCTATCATTGCATCTGAGTTTTTTTTCAAAAAAAATCTTCAATTTTATATACTATCTTAAGTTATCCTCAATTTTATCATACCTATCTTAGAGTAAAATATTAAATTTTAATCGAAAATGTTTCCACTTCATTTTTCGATTACATTCTAGTTGTATTTGTATGCCTACCATTGTATCTGTGAAAATCACCACAAAAATCTTCAATTTTTAAATTTTTCCTCTAACATTCCCTTATTTTTATCAGAAATTAGTTATAAGAAATCATCATTTCTGTCAGAAAATGTTTCCACTTCATTTTCAATTATGAGATAATTCTATTTTTATGCCTATCAGTGTAACTGAGGTTTTTCCAAAAAATCTGCAATTTTATCAATTACCCTAGTAATCCTTAATTTTATCATACATATATTGGATGAAAATCTTCAGTTTTATCAGAAAATCTCTCCACTTCATATTTAAGTTCTATTCTAATTGTATTTCTCTCTTTTTATTTGCTTCTTAAAAGTTTTATTTTTATTATTCATATGTGTGTATATTGTTTGTGTGAGAGTGTGTGCATGAATGTCATTTGTGAGTGTGCACATGTATTATTTATGAGTATTATTTGTATGTGAGTGCACATGTGTATGTGTGTGTGTGTGTGTTTGTGTGTGTGTGTGTGTGTGTGTGTGTGTGTGTCTGTGTGTGCAGGTACATGCTTGTGAATGCCCACAGAAGCCAGAGGATTTCCTTGGAGCTGAAAGCACAGGCTTTTTATGAGAAGCTTGACATGGGTGCCAAGATATCTGTGAAAATTACCACAAAAATCTTCAAATTTTAACATTTTCACATGAATTTCCATATTTTACTCAGAAATAATATACAACATTTTTCAGTTTTATTAGAAAATGTCTCCACCTTCTCTTCCACTTATTTATAGTTGTATTTGTATGCCATTCATTGTATCTGAGATTTTTATCAAAAAATCTTCAATTTTATCAATTTTCCCATGTTATCATCCATTTTCTCATACATAAGTTAGCTATAAATCTTCAGAATTAACATGTCTCCACATCGCTTTTCCAATTGTATTCTAATGGTATTTGCATGCCTATTTTTGTATCCAAGTTTTTTTCTGAATACATCTTCAATTTTATCAATTATTCTTTGTAATTCTCAACTTTATCATACATATGTTAGATAAAAATCCTCAATTTTATCACAAAATATCTCTTCATTTTATACTTGTATTCTAATTGTATTTGCTTCCTTATCATTGCATCAGAGTTCCTTTTCCAAAAAATCTTCAATTTCATATATTACCTTAAGTTATCCTCAATTTCATCCTACAAAGGTTAGAGGAAAATCATCAGTTTAATAGGAAAATATCTCCATTACCTTTTTCAATTACATTCTAATTGTATTTGTATGCCTACCATTGTATGTGTGAAAATTGCTACAAAAATCTTCAATTTCTAAATTTTTCCTATGAATTTCCTTTACTTTATCAGAAATATGTTATACAAAATTGTTAGTGTAATCAGAAAATGTCTCCACTTCATTTTCAATTATCTGATAATTCTATTTGTTTGCCTATCATTGTATGTGAGATTTTTCCGAAAAAATCTTCAATTTGATCAGATAACCTATATAATCTTCAATTTTATCAAGCATATTTTAGATTAAAATCTTCAGTTATATCATAAAATGTCTCCACTTCCTTTTTCAAATTTATTCTAATAATATTTGTATGGGTATCATTGTATTTGTGTTTTTAAAAAAATCTTCAATTTTATACATTAACTAATGTTATGCTCAATTTTATCATACATATGTTACACGAAAATCTTCATTACTTTATGAAAATGTCTCCACTTCCTTCTTCAATTACATAATTAATTATGTTTTTGAAAAAATTTTCAGTTTTATAAATTATGTTGTTATCCTCATTTTTAATCATACATATATTGTATGAAAATCTTCAGTTTAATATGAAAATATCTCCACATCTCTTTTAGCTATATTCTAATTGTATTTTTATGCATATCATCGTATCTGAGTTTTGCCCAAATAAATCTTCAATTTTATCAATCACCCTAGCAATCCTTTATTTTATCATACATATGCTAGATTAAAATCTTCAGTATTATCAGAAAATATCTCCAATTCGTTTTTCAGGTGTATTCTAACTATATATCTATGGCTATCATTGTATCTGAGTGCTTTTTAAAAGAATGTAAATTTATATCAGTTATCCTATGTAATCCTCATTTTTATCATGCATATTTTACATGAAAATCTTCAGTTCTATCAGAAAATATCTCCACTTCCCTTTTCAATTTTATTCTAATTGTATTTATATGCACATCATTGTCTCTGAGTATTTTTCCTAATAAATCTTAAATTTTATCAATTATCTTATGTAATCCTCAATTTTATGATACATATGTTAGATGAAAATCTTCAGTTCTTTACAAAAATGTGTTCTCTTCCATTTCAATAATACTCTAGTTGTATTTGTATGCCTATACTTGTATCTGAGTTTTTGTTTTCCAAAATGTCTTCAATTTTATAAATTATCCTATGGAATCTTTAATTTTAACATAATAATGTTAGAGGAAAATCTTCAGTTTTATCAGAAAATATCTGTATTCCTTTTCTCAATCACATTCTAATTGGGTTTGTAAGTCTATCAGTGTTTCTGTGAAAATTAACACAAAAATCTTCAAATTTTAGAGTTTTGTTATGAATTTAGATATTTTAGCAGATATTTATTATGCAAAATTCTTTACATTTAACAGAAAGAATCTCCACTTCCTTTTTCAATTATATTATTTATTTGTATGCCTACCATTGTATCTGTGAAAATTACTATAAAATTCTTCAAATTTTAACATTTTCACACGAATTTCCATAATTTATTCAGAAATGTTATACAAAAAATTTCACTTTCATCACAAAATTTTTCTACTTTCTTTCCACTGATTTATTGTTGTACTTGTATTCCTTTTGTTGTATCTGAGATTTTATCTTCAATTTTATTAATTTTCCTATGTTATCATACATTTTATCATCCATAAGTTATATGTAAAGCTTCATAATTAAAAGAATATTTCTCCATGTCCTTTTTCAATTGTATTCTAATAGTAATTTATGCCTATCATTGTATCTGAGTTTACTTTTTTAAAAATATCTACAGATTTAAAAATTATCTTATGTTATCCTCAATTTTATCAGACATATGTTAGATGAAAATTTTCAGTTTTATACAAAAATGTGTCCACCTCCTTTGTATCTGAGTTTTTTCAAAGACAATCTTCAATTTAATCAGTTATCCTTTGTAATCTTCAATTTTATCGTACATATTTTAAATGAAAATTTTCAGTTTTATGAGAAAATGTCTCATCCTTTGTCAATTGAATTCTCATAGTATTTGTAAGCTTATCATTGTATCTAAGTTTTTTTGCAAAATAATCATCAATTTTACAAATTATCCTAAGTTTTCCTCAATTTTATCACACATATGTTAGAGGAAAACCTTCAGTTTTAAAGGCAAATGGCTCCACTTCCTTTTTTCAATTACATTCTAACTGTACTTGTATGCTTACTATTGTATCTGTCAAAGTTACCACAAAAATCTTAAATTTTCAAATTTTCCTATGAATTACCCTTATTTTATATGAAATATGTCTTATGAAATCTTCAGTTTCATCAGAAAATGTCTCCACTTCCTTTTGCATTTATGTGATAATTGTATTTGGATGCTTATGATTGTATCTGACATTTTTCCAAGAAAATCTTCAATTTTATCAGTTATCCTATGTAATCCTCAATTTTATCATATATATGTTAGACAAAATCTTCAGTTCTATCAGAAAATGTGTCCAGTTCCTTTTTCAATTGTATTCTAATTATATTTCTATGCCTATTATTGTATCAGAGCATTTTGTTGCAAATAACTTTTAATTTTATAAATTCCCTTATAACATTATGACATCCTCAATTTATCATATGTATGTTATATGAAAATCTTCAGTTGTATATGAAAATGTCTCCACTTCCTCCTTCAATTATATTCTAAATGAATTTTATGCCTATCATTGAATCTAAGCTTTTTTTTCAAAAAAATCTTCAATTGTATAAATTAACTTAAATTATCCTCAATTTCATCATAGATATGTAAGAGGAAAATTTACAAATTTAAGCTAAAATGTCTCCATTTTATTTTGCAATTATATTCTAATTTTATTTTTATGCCTATTACTGTATCTGTGAAAATTGCCACAAAAATTTCAATTTTTAAATTGTTTCTTTGAATATCGCTTTCTTTATCAATAATATGTTACAGGACATTTTCAGTTTTCTCAGAATATGTCTCCACTTCATTTTCCATTATGTGATAATTCTATTTGTATGCCTCTCATTATAATTGAGTTTTTCCAAAATAACTTCAATTTTATCAGGTATCATATATAATCCTCAATTTTGTGATACATATGTTAGATTAAAATATTCCGTTCTGCCAGAAAATTTCTCCATTTCCATTTTCAATTACATTCTAATTACATTTCGATGCCTATCATTGTATCTGAGTTTTCTTTTTCAAAAAATCTAAAATTATATCAGTTATTTTATGTAATCCTCAATTTTATTATCCATATTTAGATGAAAATCATCAGTTCTATCAGAAAATATCTCCACTTCCATTTTCAATTATATTCTAACTGTATTTGTATGAAGATCCTTGTAGCTGAGGTTTTTCCAAGTAAATCTTCAATTTTATCAGTTATCTAATGTAATCCTCAATTTTATCATACTTATGTTAGATGAAAATCTTCAGTTCTTTATGAAAATGTATCTTCTTCCTTTTTCAATATAACTCCATTGTATTTGTATGCCTATCCTTGTATCTGAATTTTTGTTTTCCAAAATATCTTCAATTTTATGAATTATCTTAAGGTTTCCTCAATTTTAACATACATTTGTTAGATGAAAATCTTCAGTTTTATCAAAAAAATATCTATTCCTTTTCTCAATTACATTCTTTTTGTGTTTGTAAGCCTATCAATGTATCTGTGAAAATCACAACACATATCAACATATTTTAGAATTTTCCTATGTATTTCAATAATTTTCTCAGTATATGTTATGCAAGATTCATCAGATTTTAGAAAATATCTCCACTTCCTTTTTAACTATATTATTGTTTATTTGTATGCATAACATTGTATCTGTGAATATTACCACAAAAATCTTCACATTTTAACATTTTTTTATAAATTTCCATAATTGTATCAGAAATTTTATAGAAAATCTTGTTTTATCTGATAATGCCTCCACTTTCTTTTTCCCTTATAATCTGATCGTATTTGTATGCCTTTCATTGATTCTGAGATTTTATAAAAAAAATCTTTAATTTTATCAATTTTCCTATGTTATCATGCATTTTGTCATATATAAGTCCTGAGGACCCTGGCATACCACTCCTGGGCATGTACCCAGAGGATTCCCTTGCATACAATAAAGACACATGCTCCACTATGTTTATGGCAGCCTTGTTTATAATAGCCAGAAATTTGAAGGAGCTGAGATATCCCTCAAAAGAGGAATGGATACAGAAAATGTGGTATATTTATACAATGGAGTACTACTCAGCAATTAAAGATAATGAAGTCATGCAATTTGTAAGTAAATGGTTAGACATGGAAAATATCATCCTGAGTGAGTTACCCCAATCACAAAAGAATACACATGAAATGCAATCACTGATAATTGGATATTAATGAGCCCAGAAGCCTAAATACTCAAAGCACAATTAGCAATCAAATGACTCCCAAGAAGAAGAAAGGAGAGAACCCTGGGCCTGTAAAGATTGGATCCAGTTTAGTAGACCCAGAACAGAGAAATCGTGGGGCGCGGAATGATTGAGGAATAGTTAGGGGGGAGAGGAATTATGGGACATATGGGAGGGGGGCTGGGAAAGGGGAAAGCCTTTGGAATGTAAACATAGAATATAGAAAATAAAACAAATTAAAAAAAGAATTAACAGAATATGTCTTTACTTCCTTTTTCAATTGTATTCTAATTGTATGTGTATGCCTATCATTGTATCTGAGTTTGGTCTGAATAAATCTTCAATTTTATAAATTATCCTATGTAATTTTATGTTATCATAAATAATCCTCAATTTTGTGATACATGTTAGATTAAAATATTCAGTTCTACCAGAAAATGTCTCCACTTCTATTTTCAATTATATTCTAATTACATTTGGATGCCTATCATTGTATCTTATTTTTTTTCAAAAAATCTAAAATTTTATCCATTATCCTATGTAATCCTCCATTTTATCATATATATTTTAGATGAAAATCTTCAGTTCTATCAGAAAATATCTCCACTTCCATTTTTGTTTATGTTGTAATTATAATTTTATGCCTACCATTGTATCTGAGTTTTTTTACAAATAAATTTTCAACTTTATCAATCATCTTTTGTAATCCTTAATTTTTTCATACATTGGTTAACTGAAAATCTTCATTTTTTATGCAAATGTCTCCTCTTCCTTTTTCAATAATACTCTAGTGGTATATGTGTGCCTATCCTTTTATCTGAGTTTTTGTTTTCCAAAATTTATTCAATTTTATAAATTACCTTATGTTTCCTCAATTTTGACATATATTTATTAGATGAAAATCTTCTATTTTATCAGAAAATGTCTTTCTTTTTTCAATTACATTCTAATTGTATTTGTAAGCTTATCATTGTATCTGTGAAAATTACCCCAAAATATGCAAATTTTACAGTGTTCCTATGTATTTCCATCATTTTATCAGATATATGTTGTGGAATCTTCATATTTATCAGAAAAATATCTCCACATCCTTTTTCAACTATATTATTATTGATTTGTATGCCTACCATTGTATCTGTGAAAATTAGGATAAAAATCTTCAAATTTTGACATTTTCAGATGAATTTCCATAATTTTATCAGAAATGTCATACAAAAGCTTGAGGTTTATCAAAAAAATGTCTCCCCTTTCCTTTTCATTTATATTTTCACTGTATTTGTATGCCATTCATTTTATCTGAGATTTTACCAAAAATATCTTCAATTTTATCAATTTTTTATGTTATCATCTATTTTATCATACATAAGGTAATGTAAATATTCAGAATTAACAAAATATGCCTCCACTTCCTTATGAATTTTATTTTAATTGTATTTGTATGCCTTTCATGGCATCTGTATTTTTTTCAAAAAAATCTGCAATTTTATAAATTAAGTTATCCTCAATATTATCATACATATGTTACAGGAAAATCTTAAGTTTTATTGGAAAATGTCTCCACTTCTTTTTTAAATTACATTCTATTTTTTATGAATAACATTTTATGTCTGAAACTTACCACAAAAATCTTCAGTTTTGAAATTTTTCCTATGAATGTCCCTTATATTATATGAAATATGTTATACAAACCCTTTATTTTTGTCAGAAAATGAATCAACTTCCTTTTTCAATTATGTGATAATATTTGTATGCCTATCATTATATCTGATATTTTTCCAAGAAATCTTCAATTTTATAATTTATCCCATGTAATCCTCAATTTTATCATACATAGGTTTGATGAAAATCTTCAGTTCTACCAAAAATTATGTCTAGTTAATTTTTCGAATGTATTCTAATTGTATACCTTTGCCTATCATTGTATCTGAATTTTGATTTTCAAAGAAATTTTCAGTTTTATAAATTATCTTCTTATCCTCAATTTTATTCATATGTTAGATGAAAATCTTCATTTTTATGTGAAAATGCCTCTACATCCTTTTTCATATCTATTCTAATTGTATTTGTATGCCTATCCTTGTATGTGAGATTTTTCTAAGTAAATCTTCAATTATCAATTATCCTATGTGACCCTCAATTTTATCATGCATATATTAGATTAAAATCTTCAGTTCTTTATGAAAACATCTCCTCTTCCTTTTCCAGTAATACTCTAGATGTATTTGTATGCCTATTCTTGTATCTGAGTTTTTGTTTTTAAAATATCTTCAATTTAATAAACTATCTTCTCCTCAATTTTAACATATATTTGTTAGATGAAATTTTTCAGTTTTACATGAAAATGTCTCTATTCCTTTTCTCAATTACATTCTAATTGTGTTTATAAGCCTATCATTGTATCTGTGAAAATTACCACAAAAATCTAAAAATTTTACAGTTTTCTTATGAATTTCAATAATTTTATCAGGTATATGTTATGCAAAATTCTTCAGATTAATTAGAAATTATTTCCACTTCCTTTTAAACTTTATTATTTATTCATATACCTAACAGTGTATCTATGAAACGTACCACAAAATCTTCGAATTTTAACATTTTCTTATAAATTTCCATAATTTTATCAGAAATATTATAGAACAATCTTCACTTTTATCAGATAATCTCTCCACATTCCTTTTCACTTATAATCCTAATGTATTTGCATGCCTTTCATTGAATCTGAGGTTTTATCAATAAAATCTTCATGTTAATAATTTTCCTGTGTTATCATCCATTTTTCATTCATAAGTTAGATGTAAATCTTTAGAATTAACAGAATATGTCTCCTCTTTCTCTTTAAATAGTTTATGAATTGTATTTGTATGCCTATTATTGTCTCCGATTATTTTTCTGAATAAATCTTCAATTTTATCAATTATCCTATTTAATTCTCCTTTTTATCATACATATGTTCGATGAAAATCTTCAATTTTATCAGAAAATGTCTCATCTTCCTTTTTCAATTGTATTCTAAGTGTATTTGTATGCTTATCATTGTATCTGAGCTTTTTTTCAAAAATCCTTCAATTTTATAAATTATCCTCAATTTTAACACACATATGTTAGAGGATTTTCTTCTATTTCATTCTAATTGTGGTTGTAAGCCTATCATTTTATCTGTGAAAATTACCACGCAAAAACTTCAAATTTTATAATTTTCCTATGAATTTCCATAATTTTATCAGATATATGTTAGGCAAAATTCTTCAGATTTATCAGAAAATATCTCCACTTCCTTTTACAACTATATTATTATTCATTTGTATGCCTACGATTCTATCTGTGAAAATCACAACAAAAATATTCAAATTTTAACATTTTCACATGAATTTACATAATTTTATTTGAAAAGTTATACAAAAATCTTTCAGTTTTATCAGAAAATATGTCCACTTTTTCACTTATATTCTAATTGTATTAGTATGCCTTTAAGTATATCTGAGATTTAATTTAAAAAACCTTCAATATTGTCAATTTTTCTATGTTGTCATCCATTTTATCATACACGTTATGTGAAAATCTTAATTTTTATACAAAGCTGTCTCCAGCTACTTTTTCAATTATATTCTAATTATGCTTTTATGCCTAACCTTGTATCTGAGAATTTTCTAAGAAAATCTTCAATTTTATCAATTATCCTAAGTAATCCTCAATTTTACCACACATTTGTTAAATGAAAATCTTCAGTTTTATCAGAAAATGTCTCATCTTCCTTTTTCAATTATATTCTAATAGTCTTTGTAATCTTATCATTGTATCTGAGATTTTTGCAAAATAATCTTCAATTTTATAAATCTTCCTAAGTTTTCCTCAATTTTATCAAACATATGTTAGAGGAAAATCTTCAGTTTTATAGGAAAATATCTCCACATCCTTTTACAATTACATTCTCATTGTATTTGTATGCATACCATTGTATATATGAAAATTACCACAAAAATCTTCAATTTTTAAATTTTTCCTATGAATTTCCCTTACTTTATCAGAAATGTGTTATACAAAATCTTTATTTTTATCAGAAAATATGCCCACTTTCTTCTCAATTATATGTTAATTCTATTTGTGTACCTATCATTTTATGTGAGTTTTTTCAAAAAATAATCTTCAGTTTTGTCAGGTATCCTATGTAATCCTCAATTTTAGAATATATATTTTAGATGAAAATCTTGTTCTATCAAAAAATATCTCTACTTTCTTTTTCAATTGAATTCTAATTTTATTTCTATGCTTATCATTGTATTTCAGTTTTTTCAACAAATCTTCAATTTTATACTTTAATCTCCTGTTATCCCCATTTTTATCATAATTATGTTGGATGAAAATCTTCAGTTCTTTGCTAAAATGTCTCTACTTCCATTTTTCCATTCATTCTAATTATATCTATATGCCTATGGTGGTTTGTAAGATTTTTAAATAGATATCTACTTTTATAAATTACATTATGTTATCCTTAATTTTATCATACTTATATGGGAAGAAAATCTTCAGTTTTATATGAAAATGTCTTCATGTCTGTTTTTGTAATTTTCTATATTTATTTGTACATCTATCATTGCATATATGGTTATCTTAAGTTATCCTCAATTTTATCATACATATGTTAAAAGAAAATCTACTATCTTAATTGAAAATGTCTCCACTTCATTTTCTGATTACATTCTAATTGTATTTGTATGCCTACCATTGTATCTGTGAATATTACCACAAAAATCTTCAATTTTTAATTTTTCCTATGAATTTCCCTTACCTTATCAGAAATATGTTATACAAAATCTTCAGTTTTGTCAGAAAATATCTCCAATTCATTTTCAATTATGAGATATTTCTATTTGTATGTCTATAAATGTATCTGAGCTTTTTCCAAAGAAGACTTCAATTTTTTCACTTCTTCCTTCAATTATATTCTAAATATATTTGTATGCCTATCATTATATCTTAGATTTTTTCAAAAATTATTTAATTTTATCAGTTACGATATATAATCCTCAATTTTATTATCCATATGTTAGATTAAAATCTTCAGTTCTACCAGAAAATATCTCCACTTCCCTTTACAATTTAATTCCAATTATATTTGGATGCCTATCATTGTATCTGAGTTTATTTTTTCAAAAAAATCTAAAATTTTATCAGTTATCCTATGTAATCCTCAATTTTATCATGCATATTTTAGAAGAAAAGTTTCAGTTCTATCAGAAAATATCTCCACTTTCCTTTTCAATTATATTATATTTGTATTTATATGCAGATCATTGTATCTGAGTATTTTTCCATACAAATCTTCAATTTTATCAATTATCTCATGCAATGTTCAATTTCATCATACATATGTTAGATGAAATTCTTCAGTACTTTACAAAAATGTGTCATTTTCCTTTTTCAAAAATACTCTAGTTGTATTTGTATGCCTATCCTTGTTTCTGAGTTTTTGTTTTCCAAAATATCTTCAATTTTATCAATTATCTTATGTAGTCCTCAATTTTAACATACATATGTTAGATGAAAACCTTCAGTTTTATCAGAAAATGTCTCTATTCATTTTTCAATACATTCTAATTGTGTTTGCAAGTCTATCATTTCATCTGTGTAAATCACCACAAACAACTTCAAATTTTACAGTTGTCCTATGAATTTCCTTCATTTTATCAGATATATGTTATGGAAAATTCCTCAGATTTATCAGAAAATGTCTCCAATTCCTTTGTCAAATATATTATTATTTATTTCTATGCATACCATTGTATCTGTGAAAATTACCACAAAAATCTTCAAATTTTAACATTTTCACATGAATTTCCAAAATTTAGTCAGAAAAGTTATACAAAAATCTTCTCTTATCAGAAAATGTCTCCACTTTCTAACTCATTTATTTATAGTTGTATTTGTATACCATTCATTGTATCTGAGTATCTTGCTTTATTACAAAAATCTTCAATTTTATTAATTTTCCTGTTATCCATTTTATCATACATAAGTTAGATGTAAATCTTCAGAAATAACAGAATATGTCTCCACATCCTTTTTCAATTTTATTCTAATACTATTTGTAAGCCTGTCATTTTTTCCGAGTTATTTTCTGAGTCAATGTTGAATTTTATCAATTATCCTATATAATTCTCAATTTTATCATACATATGTTAGATGAAATTCTTCAGTTTCATCAGTAAATGTCTCCTCTTCCTCTTTCAATTATATTCTAATTGTATTTGTATGCTTATCATTGCATCTTAGTTTTTTTCAAAAAATCTTCAACTTCATAAATTTCCTTAAGTTATTCTCAATTTTATCATGCATATGTTAGAGGAAAATCTTCAGTTTTATAGGAAAAATTCTCCACTTCTTTTTTCAATTACATTCTAATTGTATTTCTATGTTTACCATTGTATCAGTAAAAATTACCACAAAAATCTTCAATTTTTAATTTTTTCCTATGAACTTCACTTACTTTATATGAAACAGGTTATATGAAATCTACAGTTTTATTAGAAAATGTCTCCACTTCGTTTTTCAACTGTATTATTATTTATTTGTATGCCTACCATTCTGTGAAAAATTATGACAAAAATCTTCAATTTTTGATATTTCCTATGAATTTCCTTTATTTTATAAGAAATATGTTACACAAAATCTTCAGTTTTATCAGAAATGTCTCCACTTCCTTTTTCAATTATGTGATAATTGTATTTCTATGCCTGTTTTGTATCTGAGATTTTTCAAAGAAACTCTTCAATTTTATCAGTTATCCTATGTAATACTAATTTTATCATACATATATTAGATGAAAATCTTCAGTTCTGTCACAAAACGTGTCCAGTTCCTTTTTTGATTTTATTCTAATTGTATTTGTATGCCTATCATTGTACCTGAGTTTTCTTTTTCAAAAAAATCTTCAAATTTAAAAATTATCTTGTTATCCTCAATTTTATCATACATTTGAGTGATGAAAATCTTCAGTTTTATGCAAAAATGTCTCCACCTCCTTTTTCAATAGTATTCTAATTGTATTTGAATGCTTTTCATTGTATCTGAGATTTTTCTAGAGAATATCTTCAATGTAATAAGTTATCATATATAATTCTCAATTTTATCGTACATATATTTAAGGAAAATCTTCAATTTTAAATAAAACTGTCTGCACTTTGTTCTTCGATTACATTCTAATTGTATTTGTATGCCTACCATTGTATCTGTTTGAAATTACCATAAAAATTTTCAATTTTTAAAGTTTTCCTCTGTATTTCCCTTACTTTATCAGGAATATGTTATATGAAATCTTCCATTTTGTATGAAAATGCCTACACTTCATTTTCAAATATGTGATAATTCTATTTGTATGCTTATCATTGTACCTGAATTTTTTCCAAAAAAATCATCAATTTTATCAGTTATCATATGTAATCCTCAATTTTATGATACATATGTTATATTAAAAAATTCAGTTCTACCAGAAAATATCTCCACTTCCCTTTTCAATTATATGCTAATTATATTTGAAAGCATATAATTGTATCTGATTTTTTTTCAAAAAAATCAAAATTTTATTAATTATCCTATGTAATCCTTAATTTTCTCATGCATATTTTAGGTGAAAAGTTTAAGTTATTTCAGAAAATGTCTCCACTTTTTTTCTGTTGTATTCTAAATGTATTTCTATGCTTATCATTGTATCTGATTGTTTTTCAAAAAAATCTTTAATTTTATAAATTTCCTTATGCTATCCTCATTTTATCATATGTATGCTATATGAAAATCTTCAGTTGTATATGAAAATGTCTCCACTTCCTCCTTCATTTATATTCTAAATATGTTTGCATGTCTATTATTGTATCAGATTTGTTCAAAAAATCCTATATTCTATAAATTATCTTAAGTTATACTCAATTTTAACATATATATTTTAGAGGAAAATCTTCATTTTTAAATAAAAATGTCTCTATTTCATTTTAGATTACATTCTAATTGTATTTGCATGCCTACCATTGTATCTGTGAAATGTACCCCAAAAATGTTCAATTTTTAAATTTTTCCTCTGAATTTCCCGTATTTTATCAGTAATATGTTATATAAAATCTTCAGTTTTCTCAGAATATATCTCCACTTCATTTTCAAATATGTGATAATTCTGTTTGTATACCTATCATTGTGTCTGAGTTTTTGCCCAAAAAATCTTCAATTTTATCAGTTATCATATGTATTCCTCACTTTTATGATATGTATGTTAGAATAAATTTTTCAGTTGTACCAGAAAATATCTCCACTTCCCTTTTAAATTATATTCTAATTATATTATGATGCCTATGATTGTATAAATATCTAAAATTTTTTCAGTTAGCCTATGTAATCCTCAATTTTATCATGCATATTTTAGATGAAAATATCCAGTTGTATCAAAAATATCTCCACTTCCTTTTCAGTTATATTCTAATTTTATTTTTTAGCAGATCATTATATCTGAGTATTTTTCCAACTCAATCTTCGTTTTATCAGTTATCTCATGTAATCCTCAATTTTTTCATACATATTTTAGATGAAAATCTTCAGTTCTTTACAAAAATGTGTCTTCTTCCCTTTTTAATAATACTCTAGTTGTATTCATATGCCTATTCTTGTATCTGAGGTTTTGTTTTCCAAAATATCTTCAATTTTATAAATTATCATATGTTATCCTCAATGTTAAAATACATATGTTAGATGAAAATCCTCAGTTTTATCAGATAATGTCTCTATTCCTTTTTTGTATTACATTCTTATTGTGTTTATAAGCCTATCATTGTATCTGTGAAAATTACAACAAAAATCTTCAAATTTTACAGTTTTCTTATGAATTTCCATAATTTTATCAGAAATATGATATGCAAAATTCCTGTTTTATAGGAAAATATCTCTAAGTCCTTTTCAACTATATTATTATTTATTTGTATGCCTACCATTGTATCTGTGAAATTTACCACAAATGTCTTCAAATTTTAACATTTTCACATTAATTTCCAAAATTTAGTCAGAAATGTTATATAAAAATCTTCAGTTTTATCAAAAAATGTCTCCACTTTCTTTTTCACTTATTTATAGTCGTTTTTGTATGCTTTTCATTGTATCGGATTTTATCAAAATCATCTTCAATTTTATCAATTTTCCCATTATCATTCATTTTATCATCTATAAGTTAGACGCAACTCTTCAGAATTAACAGAATATTTCTCCATGTCCTTTTTCACTTGTATTCTAATTGTATGCCTATCATTGTACCGAGTATTTTTCTGAATATATCTGAAGTTTTATCAATTATCCTCTCTAATTCTTAATTTTTTCATACATATGTTAAATAAAAACCTTCAGTTTTATCAGAAAATGTCTCTTCTTTCATTTACAATTGCATTCTAAATGTATTTGTATGCTTATCATTGCATCTGGGTTTTTTTTCAAAAAATTCTTCAATTTCATAAATTAAGTTATCCTCAATTTTATCGTATGATAAATTTATCGTATGATAAATTATTTAACATATCTATGAAAAAATTAAGAATTAGATAGGATAATTGATAAAACTTCAGATATATTCAGAAAAATACTCGGTACAATGATAGGCATACAATTATGTAAGAGGAAAATCATCACTTTTATAGTAAAATGGCTCCAGTTCTTATTTCAATTACATTGTAATTGTATTTGTATGCGTACCATTGTTTCTGTGAAGATTACCACAAAAATGTTCAATTTTTAAATTTTTCCTATGAATTTCACTTACTTTTTCAGAAATATGTTATATGAAATGGTTAGTTTAATCAGAAAATGTCTCCAAATCCTTTTCAATTATCTGATAACTCTATTTGTATGCCTATCATTGTATGTGAGATTTTGCTAAAAACATCTTCAATTTTATCAGATATCCTATAAATTCTCAATTTTAAAATGAATACTTTAGATGAAATCTTCAGTTCAAAAATAAAACATCTCCACTTCCTTTTTCAATTTAATTCTAACTATATTTGTATGGTTATCATTGCATATGACTTTTTTCCAAAAATCTTCAATTTTATACATTATCTTATGTTATCCTCAATTTTATCATAGTTGAAAAATCTTCATTACTTAAAAAAATGTCTCCATTTCCTTTTTCAATTACATGCTAATTGTATTTATATGCCTATCAATATATCTGAGGGTTTTTTTAAAAAAATATTCAATTTTATAAATTATCTTATGTTATCCTCATTTTTATCATACATATATTAGATGAAAATCCTCAGTATTATATGAAAATGTCTCCCCATCTCTTTTAGTTATATTCTAATTGTATTCTTATGCATATCATTGTTTCTGAGTTTTGTCCAAATAAATCTTCAATTTTATCAGTTAGCCTAGTAATCCTTTATTTTATCATACATATTTTAGATGAAAATCTTCAGTTTTATTAGAAAATGTCTCCACTTCCTTTTTCAATTATGTCATAATTTTATTTCTATGCCTATCATTTCATCTGAGATTTTTCAAAGAAAATCTTCAATTTTATCAGTTATCCTATGTAATCCTCAATTTTATCATACATATGCTAGATGAAGATCTTCACTTCTATCATAAAATGTGTCTAGTTACTTTTTCAATTGTATTCTACTTGTTTTTCTATGCCTGTCATTGAAAGTGAGTTTTCTTTTTCAAAAATTTCTTCAGGTATAAAAATTATCTTATGTTATCCTCAATTTTATCATGTTAGATGAAAATCTTCAGTTTAATACAATAATGTCTCCACCTCCTTTTTCAATTTTATTATAATTGTATTTGTATGACTATCATTGTATCTGGGATTTTTCTAGAGAATATCTTCAATTTAATCAGTTATTTTATGTAATCTTCAATTTTATCATATATATGTTAAATGAAAATCTTCAGTTATATGAGAAAATGTCTTATCTTCTTTTTCAATTTAATTCTAATAGGATTTGTAAGCTTATCATTTTATCTGAGATTTTTTGCAAAAAATTATCAATTCTCTAACTTATCCTAAGTTTTCCTCAATATTATCACACATATGTTAGAGGAAATATTCAGTTTTATAGGAAAATGGCTCCCCTCCCTTTTTCAATTACATTCTATCTGTATTTTTATGCCTATCATTTTATCTGAGTTTTGTCCAAGTAAATCTTCAATTTTATCAATTACACTAGTATTCCTTTATTTTATCACACGTATGTTATATGAAATTCTTCAGTTCTGCATGAAACTGTCTCCACTACTACCTTCAATTATATTCTAAATGTATTTGTATTCCTGTCATTGTATCTGTGTTTTTTCCAAAAAAGTCTTCAATTTTATAATTTATCTTAAGTTATCCTCAATTTTATCAAAGATATTTTAGAGGAAAATCTTCAGTTTTTAATAAAAATATCCCCACTTCATTTTTTGATTATGTTCTAATAGTATTTGTATGCCTAACATTGTATCTGTGAAAATTAACAGAAAAATTTTCAATTTTAAATTTTTCTATGAATTTCCCTTACTTTATCAGTAATGTGTTACATGAAATCTTCAATTTTGTCAGAAAAGTTCTCCACTTCATTTTCAAATATGTGAAAATTTTATTTATATGCTTATTTGTATCTGAGTTTTTTCCAAAAATAATCTTCAATTTTAACAGTTATCATATGTAATCCTTAATTTTATGATACATATATTAGATAAAAATCTTCAGTTGTACCAGAAAATATCTCCACTTCCATTTATAAGTACAATCTAATTTAGATGCCTATCATTGTACCTGAGTGTTTTTTTTTAAATCGAAAATTTTTTCAGTTATCCAATGTAATCCTCAGTTTTATCATGTATATTTCAGATGAATAGCTTCAGTTCTATGAGATGATATCTCCACTTCCCTTTTCAATTATATGCTAATTGTATTTGTTAGAAGATCATTGCATCTAAGTATTTTTCTAAATAAATTTCAAATTTTTCAACTTTCTTATGTTATTCTCAATTTTATCATACATATTATAGATGAAAATCTTCAGTTCTATACAAAAATGTGTCCTCTTCCTTTTTGATACTACTCTGCTTGTATTTGTATGCTCATCCTTGTATCTGAGTTTTGGTTTTCCAAAATATCTTCAATTTTATAAATTATCTTATGTAATCTTCAATTTTAACATGTATATGTTAGACGAAAACCTTCAGTTTTTTCAGAAAATGTCTCTATTCCTTTTTTTCAATTACATTCTAATTGGGTTGAAACCCTATCATTGTATCTGTGAAAATTATCACAAAAATCTTCAAATTTTACACTTTTCTTATGAATTTCCATAATTTTATCAGATATATGTTATGCAAAATTCTTCAGATTTATCAGAAAATATCTCTACTTCCTTTTTCAACTATATTAATATTTATTTATATGCTTACCCTTGTGTCTGTGAAAACTACCACAAAAATCTTCAAATTTTACAATTTTCATATGAATTTCTTTTCTTAGCATTTGAATTCTGCTTTTATTTAACAGCGTTTCTCAATCTCAAAAAGTATAATATAAGCGTTAAAACTTTTTTTAGATTTTTCTTTATTTTCTATATTCTTTGTTTACATTCCATAGGCTTTCCCCTTTCCCAGTTCCCCCCTCACCTTATGTCCCATAAGTCCTCTTCCCTCTACCCATTCCCTAATCACACCCCCAGCCCTGCATTATTCTGTTCTGATACTATCCTACAAATCTGGATCAAGTATTTTCAGGACCAGGGTCCTTTCCTTACTTCTTCTTGGGAATCTTTTGATTTGCTAATTGTGCCTTGAGTATTCAGAGCTTTTGGGCTCATTAATATCCACTTATCAGTGATTGCATTTCATGTGTATTCTTTTGTGATTGGGTTAACTCACTTAGGAAGATATTTTCCAGATCCAACCATTTGCCTACAAATTGCATGAATTCATTATTTTTAATTGCTGAGTAGTATTACATTGTATAAATATACCACATTTTCTGTATCCATTCCTCCTTTGAGGGACATCTGGGCTTCTTCCACCTTCTGGCTATTATAAATAAGCCTGCTATGAACGTAGTGGAGCATGTGACTTTATTATATGCAGAAGATTCTGCAGAGTATATGCCGAGGAGTGGTATGACAGGGTCCTCTGGGAGTGTCATGCCCAATTTTCTGAGGAACCACCAGACTGATTTCCAGAGCAGTTGTATCATCTTGCAATCCCACCAACTGCATAGGAGTGTTCCTCTTTCTCCACATCCTCGGCAGCACCTGTTCTCTTGCGTTTTTAATCTTAGCCATTCTGGTTGGTGTGAGGTGGAATCTCAGGGTTGTTTTGATTTGCATTTCCCTGAAGACCAATGATGTTGAACATCTCTTAAGAAGCTTCTCAGCCATCTGGATTTCTTCTGGTGAAAAGTCTTTGTTTAGCTCTGTACCCCATTTTTTGATAGGGTTATTTGGTTCTTTGTGGTGTAATTTTTTGATCTCTTTGTATATATTGGATATTAGCCCTCTGTCAGATGTGGGGTTTATGAAGATCTTTTCTCAATTTGTTGGTTGCTGTTTTGTCCTTCTGACAGTGTCCTTTGCCTTACAGAAACTTTGTAATTTTATGAGGTCCCATTTGTCAATTCTTGATCTTAGAGCATAAGCTATTGATGTTCTGTTCATGAACTTTCCCACTGTGCCCACATCCTGCAGGGTCTTTCCCAGTTTCTTTTATATTAGTTTCAGTGTGTCTGGTTTTATGTGGAGGTACTTGATCCACTTGGAGTTGTACTTGGAGTACAGGGATATAAGAGAGGGTCAATTCGCATTCTTCTGCATGTTGACCTCCAGCTGAAAAAGCACTATTTCTTGAAAAGGCTATCTTTTTAATCACTGGATGGTTGTAGCTACTTTATCAAAGATCAAGTGACCATAAGTCTTTGGGTTCATTTCTTGGTCTAAAATTCTATTCCATTGATCTACTTGCCTGTCGCTGTACCAATACCATGCAGTTTTTAGCACAATTGCTCAGTAATACTGTTTGAGGTCAGGGATGTTGATTCCCCCAGAAGTCCTTTTATTGTTGAGAATAGTTTTAGCTATCCTGGGTTTTTGTTACTCCAGATGAACTTGAGAATTGCTCTTTCTAGATCTATGAAGAACTGATTTGGGATTTTGATGGGGATTGCATTGAATCTGTAGATTGCTTTTGCCAAGATGGCCATTTTTACTATATTGATCCTGCCAATCCAAGACCAAGGAATATTTTTCCATCTCCTGAGGTCTTCTTCAATTTCTTTTTTCAAGGACTTGAAGATTCTGTCATACAGATCTTTCTCTTGTTTTGTTAGAGTCATGCCAAGATACTTTATATTGTTTGTGGATATTGTGAAGGGTATTATTTCCCTAATTTCTTTCTCAGCCTGCTTGTCCTTTGAGTACAAGAAGGCTACTGATTTGCTTGAGTTGATTTTATAACCAGCCACTTTGGTGAAGTTTTTTATCCACTGTAGGAGTTCTCTGGTGGAGTTTTCTTGGGTCACTTCTGTATACTATCATATCATCTGCAAAAAGTGATAGTTTGACTTCTTCCTTTCCAATTTGTATCCCTTTGACTTCCTTATGTTGTCTAATTGCTCTCGCTAGAACTTCAAGTACTATATTGAAAAGATATGGAGAGAGAGGGCAGCCTTGTCTAGTCCCTGATTTTAGTGGGATTGCTTCAAGTTTCTCTCCATTTATTTTGATGTTGGCTACTGGTCTGCTGTATATTGCTTTTACTATATTTAGGAATGGGCCTTGAACTCATGTTCTTTCCAGGACTTTTAGCATAAAAGGATGCTGAATTTTGTCAAATGATCTTTCAGCATCTAATGAGATGATCGTGTTTTTTTTTCTTTTAGTTTGTTTATGTAGTGAATTATATTGATGGATTTTCGTATATTGAACCATCCCTGCATCTCTGGGATGAAGCCTACTTGATCATGGTGAATGATCATTTTGATGTGCACTTGGATTGGGTTGGCAAAAATTTTATTTAGTATTTTTGCATCAATATTCATTAGGGAAATTGCCCTGTAGTTCTCTTTCTTTGTAGGATCTTTGTGTGCCTTTGTTATCGGTGTTATTGTGGCTTCATAGAACGAGTTGGGCAGTGTTCCTTCTGTTTCTATTTTGTCAAATAGTTTGAAGAGTATTGGCGTTTGGTCTTCTTTGAAGGTCTGATAAAATTCTGTACTAAAACCATCTGGTCCCGTACTTTTTTTGATTGGGAAACTTTCTATAACCTCTTCTATTTCTCTAGGGGTTATGGGATTTTTTAGCTGATCTAATTGATCCTGGTTTAATTTAGGTATTTTGTATCTGTCGAGGAAATTGTCCATTTTCTCCAGATTCTCCAGTTGTGTTGAATATAGGCTTTTGTAGTAGGATCTGAAGATTTTTTGAATTTCCGCAGTTTCTGTTGTTATATTCCCCTTTTCATTTCTAATTTTGTCAATTTGTATACTGTCTCTGTGCTCTTTGGTTAATCTAGCTAAGGGTTTATCTATCTTGTTGATTTTCTTGAAGAACCAGCTCTTGGTTTTCTTGGTTCTTTGTATGGTTCTCTTTTTTTCTACTTGATTGATTTCAGCCCTTAGTTTGATGATTTCCTATCTTCTACTCATCCTGGGTGAATAAGCTTCTTTTTGTTCCAGGGCCTTCAGGTGTGCTGTTAAGTTGCTAGTGCATGCTCTCTCCAGTTTCTTTTGGGAGGCACTCAGGGCTATGAGTTTTCTTCTTATCACTGCTTTCATTGTGTCCCATAGATTTCGGTAGGTTGTACCTTCATTTTCATTGAAGTCTAAAAAGTCTTTTTCTTTCTTTATTTCTTCCTTGACCAAGGTGTCATTGAGTATAGTATTGTTCAGTTTCCATGTGTATGTGGGCATTCTGTTGTTCTTCTTGCCATTGAAGACCACTTTTACTCCATATTGATCTGATAGGAGGCATGGGATTAGTTTGCTCTTGTATTTTTTGAGGTCTGTCTTGTGACCAATTATATGATCAATTTTAGAGAGGTACTGTGCAGTGCTGAGAAAAAGGTATATTATTTTACTTTAGGATGAAATGTTATATATATATATATATATATATATATATATATATATAGATAGATAGATAGATATAGATATAGATATATATAATCAGTTAAATCCAATTGGTCCAAAGCTTCAAATAGTTTCACTCTGTCCCTGTTATTTTCTGCTTTCCTGATCGGTCCATTGAGGAGAGTGGAGTGTTGAAGTCTCCTACAATTATTTTGTTAGGTGCAATGTGTGCTTTAAGGTTTAGTAAAGTTTCTTTTACAAATGAGGGTGCTCTTACATTTGGAGCATAGATGTTCAGTATTGAGAATTCTTCTTGGTGGATTTTCCCTTTGACAAGCAAGAAGTGACCTTCCGTGTCTCTTTTGATGACTTTAGGTTGGAAGTCAATTTTATCTGATATTAGAATGGCTACTCCAGCTTGTTTCCTGAGACCAGTTGCTTGTAAAATTGTCTTCCATCCTTTTACTCTAAGGTAGTGTTTGTTTTTGACACTGAGATGTGTTTCCTATATGCAACAAAATGTAGGGTCATTTTTCTGTATCCTGTCTGTTAGTCTGTGTCTTTTTATTGGGGAATTGTGTCCATTGATGTTAAGAGATATTTAGGAATAGTAATTATTACTTCATGACATTTTGGACATTATTTTTTATATTTGGGTGGTTCTCTTCTTTTGGATTTGATGAGAGGGGGTGTCTATCTTATTTCTTCTGGGGTGTAGTCTCCCTCCTTGTGTTGGTATTTTTCCCCTATTATTCTTTGTAAGGCTGGGTTTGTAGCTAGATATCATGCAAATTTGGTTTTGTCATGGAATACCTTGGTTTCCCCATCTATGGTGATTGAGAGTTTTGCTGGGTATAGTAGTTTTGCCTGAAGTTTGTGTTCTCTTAGAGTCTGCATGAGGTCCGCCCAGGATCTTCTAGCTTTCATGGTCTCAGGTGAGAAGTCTGGTGTAATTCTGATAGGTCTTCCTTTATATGTTACTTGTCCTTTTTCTCTGACTGCCTTTAATAGTCTTTCTTTGTTTAGTACATTTGGGGATTTGATTATTATGTGACAGGAATTATTTCTGTTTTGGTCCAGTCTGTAGGCTTCTTGTATATTCATGGGCATCTCTCTCTTTCGGTTGGAGAAGTTTTCTTCCATAATTTTGTAGAAGATATTTGCTGGCCCTTTAAGTTGTTGATCTTCATTCTCATCTATTCCTATAATCCTTAGTTTTTCTTCTCATTGTTTCCTGTATTTCCTGAATGTTTTGGGTTACCAGCTTTTTGCATTTTCCATTTACTTTAATTGTTGAATCCATGATTCCTATGGTATCTTCAGCATTGGAGATTCTGTCTTCTATCTCTTGTGTTCTATTGTTGATATTTGCATCTATGACTCCTGATTTCTTCCCAAAGTTTTTCTATCTCCAACATTGTCTTCCTTTGTGATCTCTAGTTGTTTCTACTTCTGTTTTTATATTCTGGATGGTTGTGCTCAGATCTTTCAATTGCTTATTTGTGTTTTCCTGTAATTCTTTAAGGGATTTTTGTGTTTCCTTTTTATGACTTCTACTTGTTGACCCACATTCTCTTGTATTTCCTTAAGTGATTTTTGTGTTTCCCCCTTATTGGTATTCATTTTTTGATCCATATTCTCCTGAATTTCTTTAAATGATTTTTGTGTTTGCTTTATAAGGGCTTCTAAATTTTGATCCATTTTCTCCTGTATTTCTTTAAGAGATTTATCTAAGTGATCCCCTATGAACATCTTTACCAGTGATTTTAGATCTGAGTCTTATTTTTCTTGTGTGTTGGGAGATATGAGACTTATTTGTGTTTGCTTTGTAAGGGCTTCTACCTTTTGATCTATTTTCTCCTGTATTACTATAAGAGTTTTATCTAAGTGTTCCTCTATCAGCATCCTGGCCAGTGATTTTAGATCTGAGTCTTGTTTTTCTGGTGTGTTGGGGTATCCACTATTTATTGCTGTTGGGGAACTGGGTTCGGACGCTGCTGTATTGAATTCTGTTAGTAAAGATCTTACGTTTGCCTTTTGCCATCTGGCTACCTCTGGTGTTAGTTGGTCCTGTAGTTACTAGGTGGTGCTTGAACCTCCTGTGGGCTCATAAGTCTATTTCCCCACAATTGGGACACCTGAACCACTGCCCTGCAGGGCTCCTGCTCACAGATTGCTGACAGATGGTCTTCGTTCCCCAAGGTCTTAAACTCAGGATATCTCAGGTTCTTGGTTCCGCCTGCTGGGCAGCTGCTCTGCACTGCTCCTGCTCAGGGATTGCTGTCTGGTGTCCTGAGTCCCCAGAGGTCTTAAATTTGGGGTATCTCAGGTACCTGGTTCTGCCTGCTGGTTCAAAGCAGCTGGGAAGATGGTGGAGCCTGCAGGGAGTTTGGGGTCTGCCTTCAGGGCACAGAGCCCATCTTTGGCTGCCCCCCCAAACCACTGCTCTGTGCACAGCTCCTGCTCAAGGCCTGAGTCCCCAAAGTTCTTAAACTCAGGATATCTTGGGTACCAGTTCTGCAGGCTGGTTCGAAACAGCTGGGAAGATGTCAGAGGCTGATTCCGCAGGCTAGATCAGAACAGCTGTGATGATGGCTGAGGCTGGTTTCGCTGGCTGGATCAAATCAGCTGGGAAGATGGTTGGGGCTGGTTCCACAGGCTGGATGGAAAGAGCTGGGAAGATGGCAGAAGCTGGTTCCACAGGCTGACTCAGAACAGCTGGTTCCCCAGGCTGGATCAGAACACCTGGGAAGCTGGCAGAGGCTGGTTCTGCTGCAAGCTGGATAGAAACAGCTGGGAAGATGGCAGAGGCTGCAGGGAGTGCAGGGTCCACCCTAAGGGCACAGAGCCCAGGCTTGGCTGGTGCTCCCCAAACTGCTGCTCTGTACACAGCTCCCGCTCAAGGCCTGGGTCCCCGAAAGTCTTAAACTCTGGATATCTCGGGTACCTGGTTCCACAGGCTATCATATGAATTTTTAAAATGTTATCAGACATATCTTATGCAAAATTCCTCAGATTTATTAGAAAATATCTCCACTTCCTTTGTTAACTATATTATTATTTATTTGTATGACTGACATTGTATTGGTGAAAATTTCCACAAAAATCTTCAAATTTTCACATGAATTTGCATAATTTAATCAGAAAAGTTATACTAAAATCCTCAGTTTTATCAGAAAATATCTTCATTTTTATTTTCACTTATTTATAGTTTTATTTGTATGCCTTTCATTGTATCTGAGATTTTATTACAAAAATCCTCAATTTTATCAATTTTCCTTTGTTATCATCCATTTTATCATCCATAAGTTAGATGTAAAGTTTCAGAATTAACAACATATGTCTCCTCATCTTTTTTCAATTGTATTCTAATTGTATTTGTATGCCTATCATTATATCAGAGTTTTAATTTTCAAAATTATCTTCAGATTTAAAAATTATCTTTTGTTATCCTCAATTTTATTATTCATATGGTAGATGAAAATCTTCAGGTTTATACAAAAATATCTCCACCTCCTTTTTCAATTATATTCTATTTGTATATTTATGCCTATCATTGTATCAGAGATTTTTCTAGAGAATATCTTCAATTTAATCAGTTATCCTATGTAATCCTCAATTTTATCATACATATTCTAAATGAAAATCTTCAGTTTTATGAGAAAATGTCTCATCTTCGTTTTCAAATGAATTCCAATAGTATTTTAAGCTTATCATAGTATCTGAGTTTTTTGCAAAAAAGTGATCAACTTTATAAATTATCCTAAGTTTTCCTCTATTTTATCACACATATGTTAGAGCAAAATCTTCAGTTTTATAAGACAATCTCTCCACTTCCTTTTTCAATTACATTCTAATTGTATTTGTATGCTTACCATTGTATCTCTGAAAATTACCACAAAAATTTTCAGTTTTTATTTTTTTACTATGAATTCCCCTTACAGTATCAGAAATATGTTATACAAATTCTTTAGTTTTTCAGAAAATATCTATACTTCCTTTTCAATTATCTGACAACTCTATTTGTATGCCTATCATTGTATGTGAGATTTTTCCAAAAATATCTTCAATTTTATCTGATACCCTATGTAATCCTCAATTTTATAATGCAGATATCAGATGAAAATCTTCAGTTCTATCATAAAATATCTTCAGTTCGTTTGTCAAATGAATTCTAATTATATTTGTAAGGCTATCATTCTATTTGATTTTTTTTTCAAAAAATTTTCAATTTTCTACATTATCTTATGTTATCATCAATTTTATCATACATATGTTAGATGAAAATCTTCATTACTTTACAAAAATATCTCCAGTTTTTCTTCAATTACATTCTAAATGTACTTATATGCTTATCAATGTATCTGAGGTTTTTGTAAAGAAATATTCAATTTTATAAATTTTGTTTGTTATCCTCATTTTTATCCTACATATATTATATAAAAATCTTCAGTTATATATGAAAATGTCTCCACGTCACATTTAGTTATATTCTAATTGTATCTTATGTCTATCATTCTATCTGAGTTTTTTCCAAATAAATCTTCAATTTTATCAATTACCCTAGTAATCCTTTATTTTATCATACATGTTAGATGAAAATCTTCAGTTGTATCAGAAAATGTCTCCATTTCGTTTTTCAGTTGTACTCTAATTGTATATCTATGCCTATCATTGTATCCAAGTTTTTTTTCTGAATAAATCTTCAATTTTATCAATTATCCTATGTAATTCTCAATTTTATCATATAAATGTTAGATAAAAATCTTCAGTTTTATCAGAAATGTTTCTTATTCCTTTAGCAATTTTATTCTAATTGTATTTGAATGCTTATCATTCCATCTGAGTTTTTTTTCCAAAAAAATTTTCAATTTCATAAATTACCTTAAGTTATCATCAATTTTTTCATATAGATGTTAGAGGAAAATCTTCAGTTTTACAGGAAAATGACTCAAATTCTTTTTCCAATTCCATTCTAATTGTATTTGTATGCGTACCATTGTATCTGTGAAAATTGCCACAAACATCTTCAATTTTTAATTTTTTCCAATGAATTTCCCTTATTTTATATGAAATATGTTATAAGGAATCATCAGTTTTATCAGAAAATATCTCCACTTCCTTTATTAATTATGTGATAATTGTATTTGTATGCCTCTCATTGTATCAGATTTTTCAAGGAAAATCTTCTATTTTATCAGTTATCCTATGTAATCCTCAATTTTATCATAAATATCTTAGGTGAAAAGCTTCAGTTCCTTCACAACATATATCCAGTTCCTTTTTCAAATTTATTCTAATTGTATTTATATGCCTATCATTGTATCTGAGATTTTTCTAGAGAATATCTACAATTTACTCAGTTATCCTATGTAATCATTAGTTTTATCCTACATATGTTAAATGAAATTTTTCAGTTTTTTGAGACAATGTCTGGTCTTCCTTTTCCAATATAATTCTAATATTATTTGTATTCTTAGTATTGTATCTGAGTATTTTGCAAAAAAATCATCAATTTGTAAATTATCCTAAGTTTTCCTCAATTTTATCACACATATGTTAGAGGAAAATGTTCAGTTTTATTGGAATTTGGCTATACTTCCTTTTTCAATAACATTCTAATTGTATTTGTATGCTTACCATTGTATCTTAAAAATTACCACAAAATCCTCAATTTTTAAATGTTTCCTATGAATTTCCCGTACTTTATCAGAAATAACATACAAAATCTATAGTTTGATCAGAAAATGTCTCCACTTCTGTTTCAATTATCTGATAATTCTATTTGTATGCCTATAAGTGTATGTGAGATTTTTCCAAAATTATCATTATTTTTATCAGATATCCCATTTAATCCTCAATTTTATCATGCATATTTTGTTGAAAATCTTCAGTTCTATCATAAAATATCTCCACATCAGTTTTCAATTGAATTCTAATTGGTATTGCTGCCATAGTATTTAAGAATTTTTCAAAAATATCTTCAATTTTATAAATTATCTTATGTTATCCTCAATTTTATAACACATATGTTAGATGAAAATATTGATTACTTTAAAAAAAGTCTCCATGCCGCTCTTTAATTATATTCTAATTGTACTTATATGCCTATCAATGTAACAGAATTTTTTAAATAATATTCGATTTTATAAATTAACTTATGTTATCATCATTTTTTATACATATATTAGATGAAAATCTTCAGTTTTATTTGAAAATGTATCCATGTGTATTTTAGTTATAATCTAATTTTATTTTTATGCCTATCATTGTATCTGAGTTTTTTTCTGAATAAGTCTTCAATTTTATTGATGATTATATAATCCTCAATTTTATCATAAATATGTTAGATAAAAATCTTCAACTTTATCAGAAAATGTACCCTCTTCCTTTTTCAATTGTATTCAAATTGTATTTATATGCTTATCATTGCATGGGAGTTTTATTTTCAAAATATCTTCAATTTTATAAATTTCCTTAAGTTATCCTCAATTTTATCATATATATGCTAGAGGAAAATCTTCAGTTTTACAGAAAAATGTCTCCACTTCTTTTTGTAATTGCATTCTAATTGTATTTGTATGTGTACCATTATATCTGTAAAATTTACCAAAAAATCTCCAATTTTAAGTATTTCCTATAAATGTCCCTTATTTTATATGAAACATGTTATACGAAATCTTCAGTTTCATCAGAAAATGTCTCCACTTTCTTTTTCAATTAAGTGATAATTTTATTTGTATGCCTCTCATTGTATCTGAGATTTTTCAAAGAATATCTTCAATTTTATCATATATCCTAGGTAATCCTCAATTTTATCATTCATATTTTAGATTAAAACCTTCAGTTCTAACCTAAAATGTCTCCTCTTCCTTTTTTCAATTGTATTCTAATAGTCTGTGCAATCTTATCATTGCATCTGAGATTTTTTGCAAAAAAATGCTTCAATTTTATAAATTATCCTAACTTTTCCTCAATTTTATTAAACATATGTTAAAGGAAATTTTTAGTTTTATAGGAAAATGTCTCCACATGCTTTTACAATTACATTCTAATTGTATTTGTATGCTTGCCATTGTATTTGTGAAAATTACCAAAAAGTCTTCAAGTTTTACTGTTTTCCTCGATTTTCCATAATTTTATCAGATATATGTTATGCAAAATTCCTCAGATATCAGAAAATATCTCCACTTCCTTTTTCAAATATATAATTATTTATTTGTATGCCTACTATTGTTTTTGTGAAAATTAAAACAAAAATCTTCAAATTTAAACATTTTCACATGAAATTCCATAATTTAATCAGAAATATTATCCAAAAATCTTCAGTTTTATTAGAAAATGTCTCCACCTTTTTTACTTATTTATAGTTGTATTTGTATGCTTTTCATTGTATCTGAGATTTTATCAAAAAAATCTTCATTTTTATTAATTTTCCTATACTATCATCCATTTTATCATACATAAATTTGATGTAAATGTTCAGAATTAACACAATATGTCTCCATGTCCTTTTTCAATTGAATTCTTATTTTATTTATATTGTTATCATTATATTTCAGTTTTTTTCACAAAATCTTCAATTTTGTACATTATCTCCTATAATTCTCAATTTTGACATACCTATGTTGGATGAAAATCTTCAGTTCTTTGCGAAAATATCTCCACTTCCTTTTTTCAATTACATTCTAAATGTATATATATGCCTATGACGGTATATGAGTTTTTTAAAATAGATATTCAATTTTATAAATTATGTCATGTTATCCTCATTTTTGTCATACATGTATTAGAGGAAAATCTTCCGTTTTATATCAAAATGTCTTCAAGTCTGTTTCATTTATATTCTATTTCTATTTTTACGCCAATCATTGTATCAGACTTTTGTAAAAAAATTCTTCAATTTTATCAATTACTGTAGTCATCCTCTATTTTGTCAAACATGTTAAATGAAAATTTTCAGTTTTATCTGAAAATGTATCCACTTCGTTTTCCAATTGTCTTCTAATTGTGTTTCTGTGCCTATCATTGTATCTGAATTTTCTCCAAAAAGTCTTTAATTTTATAAATTACATTGTGATATGCTAAATTCATCATATGTTATATGAAAATCTTGGCTTTTATATGAAAATGTCTCCACATCCTTGTTCAATTATATTCTAAATGTATTTGTATGCCTATTATTTTAACTGAGATTTTTTTAAAAAATCTTCAATTTTATATATAATGTTAAGTTATCCTAAATTTTGTCATACATATGTTAGAGGAAAACTTTCAAATTTAATCAAAAATGTCTCCACTTCATTTTTCGATTACATTCTAATTGTGTTTGGATGCCTGCCATTGTATCTGGTTGAATTAGCACAAAAATCTTCAATTTTTAAATTTTTCCTATGAATTTCCCTTACTTTATCAGAAATATGTTTTAAAAAATCCTCAGTATTGTCAGAAAATGTTTCTACTTCATTTTCAATTATGGATAATTCTATTTGTATGCCTATCAGTGTATCAGAACATTTTCCAAAAAAATCTTCAATTTTATCAGTTATCATATGTAATCCTCAATTTTGTCATATATACGTTAGATTAAAATCCTCAGTTTACCAGAAAATATCTCCAATACCTTTTTCAATTATATTCTAATTATATTTCAAAGACTATCATTGTACCTGAGTTTTTTAAATAAAACTTTCAATTTTAGCAGTTACCCTATATAATCCTCAATTTTATCATGTATATTTTTGATGAAAATCTTCAGTTCTATCAGAAAATATCTCCACTTCCCTTTTCATTTATATTCTAAATGTATTTATATGCCGACCATTGTATCTGAGTTTTTTCCAAATAAATCTTCAATTTTATCAATTATCATTTGTAATCCTCAATTTTTTCATACATAGTTTAGATGAAAATCTTCAGGTCTTTACAAAAATATCTCCCCTTCCTTTTTCAATAATACTCTAGTCGTATTTGTATGCCTATCCTTGTATCTCAGTTTTTGTTTTACAAAATATCTTCAATATAATAAATTATCTTATGTTATCCTCAATTTTACCATACATATGTTAGATGAAAATATTCAGTTTCATCAGAAAATAGCTCTCTTTCTTTTTCCAATTACATTCTAATTGTATTTGTAATCCTATCATTGTATCTGTGAAAATTACCACAAAAATCTTCAAATTTTGCAGTTTACCTATGTATTTCCATCTTTTTATCAGATATATGTTGTGCAAACTATGTCAGATTTATCAGAAAAATCTCCAATTCCTTTTTCAACTATATTATCATTTTATTAGTATGACTACCATTTCATGTGTGATAATTACCACAAAATACTTCAAAGTTAACATTTTCACATGAATTTCCATAATTTAATGAGAAATGTTTTACAAAAAACTTCAGTTCCATCAGAAAATATCTCCACTTTTTTATCTTTCGTTTTATCTGAGATTTTATCATAAAATCTTCAATTTTATTAATTTTCCTATGTTATCAATTTTATCATCCATAAGTAAGCTGTAAAGCCTCAGAATTAACAGAATATGTCTCCACATCAATTTTCAATTGTATTTCTATGCCTATCATTGTATTTTAGGTTTTTTTCTGAATACATCTTCAATTTTGTCTATTATCCTATGTAATTCTAAATTTTAACATACATGTTAGATAAATACCTTCAGTTTTATCAGAAAATGTCTCCTCTTACTGTTTGTTATATTCTAATTGCATTTGTATGCTTATCATTGCATCTAAATTTGTTTCAAAAAAATCATCAATTTCATGAATTAACTTAAGTAATCCTCAATTTTATCATACATATGTTAGAGAAAAATCTTCAGTTTTATAGAAAAATATCTCCACTTCTTTTTGCAATTACATTCTAATTGTATTTGTATGTGTACCATTATATCCATCAAAATTTCCATAATAATCTTCAATTTTTAAAATTTTCCTATGAATTTCCCTTATTTGATAGAAACATGTTACACGAAATCCTCAGTTTTATCAGAAAATATCTCCATTTCCTTTTTCAATTATGTGATAATTTTCTTTGTATGCCTATCAGTGTATATGAGATTTTCCCACGAAAATCTTCAATTTTATCAGATATTCTATGTAATCCTCAATTACATCATAGATATGTTAAATGAAAATCTGTGGCTTTATGAGAAAATGTCTTTTCTTCCTTTTTCAATTGAATACTAATAGTATCTGTAAGTTTATCATTGTATCAGAGTTTTTTGGCAAAAGAATCTTCAATTTTATACCTTATACTGTTTTTCTGAATTTTATCACACATATGTTAGAGGAAAATCTTCAATCTTATAGGAAAATGTCTACATTGCTTTTTTCAAATACATTCTAATTGTATTTGCATGCTTACCATTGTATCTGTAAAAATTACTGCAAAAATCTTCAATTTTTAATTTTTTTCCTATGAATTTCCCTTACTTTATCAGAAATATGGTATACAAAATCTTTAGTTTTATCAGAAAATGTCTCCACTTCCTTTTCAATTATCTGATAATTCTATTTGTATGCCTATCATTGTATGTGAGATTTTTTTCAAAATTATCTTCAATTTTTATCAGATATTTCATGTAACCCTCAATTTTATCATGCATATTTTTGATGAAAATCTTCAGTTCTATTATAAAATATCTCCATTGTTCAATTGAATTCTAATTATATATGTATGGCTATCATTGTACT
This sequence comes from Apodemus agrarius, assembly GCA_964023405.1. Taxonomy (NCBI): domain Eukaryota; kingdom Metazoa; phylum Chordata; class Mammalia; order Rodentia; family Muridae; genus Apodemus; species Apodemus agrarius. The sequence goes on along the minus strand of OZ030018.1, from coordinate 88,832,039 downwards.
TGAGTTTTATTAAAAAATCTTCAATTTTATACGTTATCTTATCCTCAATTTTATCATAAATACGTTAGATGACAATATTCATTACTTTACAAAAATATCTCCATTTCCCTTTTGAATTACATTCTAACTGTATTTTTATGTCTATCAATGTAACTAAGGTTTTTTTTAAATAATATTCAATTTGAAAAATTATGTTACGTTTGCCACATATATTATATGAAATTCTTCCATTTTATATGAAAATGTCTCCACTTCTCTTTTAGTTATATTCCAATTGTATTTTTATGCCTTCATTGAACCAGCGTATTGTCCAAATAAATCTTCAATTTCATCAATTACCCTAGTATCCACTCTTTTATCAAACATATGTTAGATGAAAATCTTCAATTTTTTTCTGAAAACATCTGCACTTTGTTTTTCTACTGAATTCTAATTATATGTCTATGCCTATCATTGTATCTAAATTTTTTCACCAAAAATCTTTAATTTAATAAATTACCTTGTGATATCATCAATTTTCCATATGTATGTTATATGACAATCTTCAGTTTTATATGAAAAGTTCTCCACTTCCTCATTCAATTATATTCTAAATATATTTGTATGCCTATCATTGCATCTGAGTATTTTTCAAAAAAAATCTTCAATTTTATATATTATCTTAAATTATCCTCAATTTTATACCTATCTTAGAGTAAAATCTTAAAATTTAATCGAAAATATTTCCACTTCACTTTTCGATTACATTCTAGTTCTATTTGTATGCCTACCATTGTATCTGTGAAAATCACCACAAAAATCTTCAATTTTTAAATTTTTCCTCTAACATTCCCTTATTTTATCAGAAATTAGATATAAAAAATCATCCTTTCTGTCAGAAAATGTCTCCACTTCATTTTCAATTATGAGATAATTCTATTTTTATGCCTGTCAGTGTAACTGAGGTTTTTCCAAAAAAACCTGCAATTTTATCAATTACTCTGGTAATCCTTAATTTTATCATACATATATTAGATGAAAATCTTCAGTTTTATCAGAAAATCTCTCCACTTCATATTTCAGTTGTATTCTAATTGTATTTCTTTCTTTTTTTTTTGCTTCTTAAAGGTTTTATTTTTATTATTCATATGTGTGTGTGTTGTTTGTGTGAGAGTGTGTGCATGAATGTCATTTGTGAGTGTGCACATGTATTATTTATGAGTATTTGTATGTGTGTGCACGTGTGTGTGTGTGTGTGTGTGTGTGTGCATGTCTGTGTGTGCAGGTACGTGCTTGTGAATGCCCACAGAGGCCAGACGATTTCCTTGGAGCTGAAAGCACAGGCTTTTTATGAGAAGCTTGGCAAGGGTGCCAAGACATTCCTTGAACTCGAGTCCTCTGGAAGACCAGTGCATGGTTCTAACAGCAGAGCCATTGCTACAGCCCAAGCGTTTGCTTTTTGCCTGTTTAACTTCCACTTTGTGCTCGCAAGTTCATCTGCCTCAGCAGCGTCTTGCTTCTCCATCTGTCACTGGTGCTTTTCTTCCACACTGACATCAGGAACCAGCTTCTCTAGCCTTCCACGGGTCAATTGACAGAAGGCCAGCAGCTCAGGAATCCTCCAGACCTTCCAGATCAGGTTGGGACTGCTGAGACATTCTGTTCCAGGACTGAGAAGATAGCAAGTCACAGCCTCTCCAGTGTGAAGGGAGCTACTGTCGGACCACCCTGGCCATAAAATCCAAGCCAGTTAATAAATTCTCTAATTATACTCATTCTATCCGTGCTGAGTCTTTAGAGAAGAGGCTCTCAACCTGTGGCTGGTGTCCTCACAGGGGTTGCCTAAGTAAGCCTACGCTGTATATCAGACGTTTCCATTATGGTTCATAACAGTAGCGAAATTACAGTTAAAAATTGCAACAAAAGTAATTTAGGATTTGGGGACACCATAACATGAAGAAAGGGTAACAGATCAGGAAGTTTGAGAACCACTACTTAGAGACCTTCAAGTAACACACATAAGTTTATAACAAATGCTTCACAATGGAAGTGGCACATCTCTTGTTTTTAAATTTTATTTTCTATATTCTTTGTTTACATTCCAAAGGCTTTCCCCTTTCCCAGTCCCCCCCCACCATATGTCCCATAAGTCCTCCTCCGCAACTTTTCCCCAATCACCCCCCCCTTTACTCTGTTCTGGATCTACAAACCTGGATCCAATTTTTTCAGTCCCAGGGTCCTCTCCTTTTTTCTTCTTGGGAATCATTTGACTTGCTAATTGTGCCATGAGTATTTAGGGCTTCTGGGCTCATTAAAATCAACTTAACGGTGATTGCATTTCATGTGTATTCTTTTGTGATTGGGTTAACTCACTTAGGATGATATTTTCAAGATTTAACTATTTGCCTACAAATTTCATGAATTCATTATTTTAATTGCTGAGTAGTATTCCATTGTATAAATATACCACATTTCTGCATCCATTCCTATTTTGAGGGATATCTGGGCTTCTTCCAGCTTCTGGCTATTATAAACAAGGCTGCTATGAACACTGTGGAGCATGTGTCTTTATTGTATGCAGGGGAATCCTCTGGGTATATGCCCAGGAGAGGTAAGACAGGGTCCTCTGGAAGTGACATGCCCAGTTTTCTGAGGAACCGCCAAACTGATTTCCAGAGTGGTTTTACCATTTTGCAATCCCACCAACAGTGGAGGAGTGTTCCTCTTTCTCCACATACTCGCCAGCACCTGTTGTCTCCTGAGTTTTTAATCTTAGCCATTCTGACTGGTATGTGGTGGAATCTCAGGGTTGTTTTGATTTGCATTTGCCTGATGACTAATAATGTTGAACATTTCTTAAGGTGTTTCTTGGCAATTTGGAGTTCTTCTGCTGAAAATTCTTTGCTTAGCACTGTACCCCATTTTTTGATCGGGTAATTTGGTTGTTTGGGGTCTATCTTCTTGATTTCGTTGTATATATTGGATATTAGCCCTCTGTCAAATGGGGGATTGGTGAAGATCTTTTCCCACTTTCTTGGTTGCCGTTTTGTCCTTTTGACAGTTTCCTTTGCCTTACAGAAACTTTGTAATTTTATTTGGTCCCATTTGTCAATTCTTGATCTTAGAGCATAAGCTATTGGTGTTCTGTTCAGGAAATTTCCCCCTCTGCCCATGTCCTCCAGGGTCTTCCCAAGTTTCTTTTCTAGTAGTTTCAGTGTGTCTTCTTTTATGTGGAGGTCTGTTATCCACTTGGAGTTGATCTTAGTACAAGGAGACAAGAATGGGTCGATTCGCATTCTTCTGCATGTTGACCTCCAGTTGAACCAGCACTTTTTGTTGAAAAGGCTATCTTTTTTACAATGGATATTTGTGGCTCCTTTATGAAAAATCAAGTGACCATAAGTCTGTGGTTCATTTCTGGGTCTTCAATCCTATTCCATTGATCTACTTGCCTGTTGCTGTACCAATACCATGCAGTTTTAACACAATTGCTCTGTAGTACTGCTTGAGGTCAGGGATATTGATTCCCCCAGAATTCCTTTTATTGTTGAGAATAGTTTTAGCTATCCTGGGTATTTTGTTGCTCCAGATGAATTTGAGAATTGCTCTTTCTAGATGTATGAAGAATTGAGTTGGGATTTTGATGGAGATTGCATTGAATCTGTAGATTGCTTTTGGCAAGATGGCCATTTTTACTATATTGATTCTGCCAATCCAGGAGCAAGAAATATTTTTCCATCTTCTGAGGTCTTCTTCAATTTCTTTCTTCAAGGACTTGAAGTTCCTGTCATACAGATCTTTTGCTTGTTCTGTGAGAGTTACGCCAAGGTACTTTTTGTTGTTTGTGGCTATTGTGAAGGGTGTTATTTCCCTAACTTCTTTCTCAGCCTGCTTGTCCTTTGAGTACAGGAAAGCTACTGATTTGCTTGAGTTGATTTTATAACCAGCCACTTTGCTGAAGTTGTTTATCAGCTGTAGAAGTTCTCTGGTGGAATTGTCGGTTGCTTAAACAAACTATCATATCATCTGCAAATAATGATAGTTTGACTTCTTACTTTCCAACTTGTATCCATTTTTACTTCCTTATGTTGTCTAATTGCTCTCACTAGAACTTCAAGTACTATATTAAAAAGATAGGGAATGAGGGCAGCCTTGTCTAGTCCCTGATTTTAGTGGGATTGCTTCAAGTTCCTCTCCATTTATTTTGATGTTGGCTACTGGTTTGCTGTAGATTGCTTCTACTTTATTTAGGTATGGGCCTTGAATTCCTGCTCTTTCCAAGACGTTTAGCATGAAAGGATGCTGAATTCTGTTGAATGTTTTTCAGCATCTAATGAGATGACCATGTGGTTTTTTTCTTTTAGTTTGTTTATATAGTGGATTACATGGATGGATTTCCATATATTGAACCATCCCTGCATGCCTGGGATGAAGCCTACTTGATCTTGGTGAATGATAGTTTTGATGTCCTCTTGGATTCGGTTTGCAAGAATTTTATTTAGTATTTTTACATCAATATTCATAAGGGAAATTGGCCTGTAGTTCTCTTTCTTCGTTGGATCGTTGTGTTGTTTTGGTATAAGCATAATTGTGGCTTCGAAGAACGAGTTGGGCAGTGTCCCTTCTGTTTCTATTTTGTTGAATAGTTTGAAGAGTATTGGCGTTAAGTCTTCTTTGAATGTCTGGTAGAATTCTGCACTAAAACCATCTGGTCCCGTAATTTTTTTGGTTTGGAGGCTTTCTATAACCCCTTCTATTTTTTTAGGGGTTATGGGACTATTTACCTCATCTAATTGATCTTGATTTAATTTTGATATTTGGTATCTGTCTAGGAAATTGTCCATTTCCTCCAGATTTTCCAGTTGTGTTTTATATAGAATTTTGTTGTAGGATCTGATGATCTTTTGAATTTCCTCTTTCTGTTGTTATGTCCCCTTTCTCATTCCTAATTTTGTTAATTTGAATACTGTCTCTGTGTCCTTTGGTTAGTCTGCCTAAGGGATTATCTATCTTATTGATTTTCTCAAAGAACCAGCTCCTGGTTTTGTTGATTCTTTGTATGATTTGCTTTGTTTCTACTTGATGGATTTCAGCCCTGAGTTTGATGATTTCCTGTCTTCTACTCCTCCTGGGTGAATTAACTTCTTTTTCTTCCAGGGCTTTAAGGTGTGTCATTAAGCTGCTAGTGTATGCTCTCTCCAGTTTTTTTTGGATGCACTTAGAGGTATGAGATTTCCTCTTAGCATTGCTTTCATTGTGTCCCATAGATTTGGGTAGGTTGTACCTTCATTTTCATTGAATTCTAAAAAGTCTTTGATTTCTTTTATTATTTCTCCCTTGACCAAGGTGTCATTGAGTAACGTATTGTTCAGTTTCCATGTGTATATGGGCTTTCTGTTGTTTTTGTTGCTATTGAAGACCACTCTTACTCCATGATGATCTGATAGGAGGCATGGTATTAGCTCGATCTTCTTGTATTTGTTGACATCTGTCTTGTGACCAATTACATGATCAATTTTGGAGAAGGTACCATGTGGTGCTGAGAAAAATGTATATTCTTTTGCTTTAGGATGAAATGTTTTATATATATATATATATATATATATATATATATATATATATAACATTTATATATATATATATATATATATATATATATATATATATATATATATATATATATTGGGATTGCTTCAGGTTCCTCTCCATTTATTTTGATGTTGGCTACTGGTTTGCTGTAGATTGCTTCTACTTTGTTTAAGTATGGGCCTTGAATTCCTGCTCTTTCCAAGACGTTTAGCATGAAAGAATGCTGAATTCTGTTGAATGTTTTTCAGCATCTAATGAGATGACCATGTGGTTTTTTTTCTTTTAGTTTGTTTATATAGTGGATTACATGGATGGATTTCCATATATTGAACCATCCCTGCATGCCTGGGATGAAGCCTACTTGATCTTGGTGAATGATCGTTTTGATGTCCTCTTGGATTCGGTTTGCAAGAATTTTATTTAGTATTTTTACATCAATATTCATAAGGGAAATTGGCCTGTAGTTCTCTTTCTTCTGTCAGTAGTTTTCTTTCTGATATATATCAGTTAGATCCAATTGGTCCAAAGTTTCATTTAGTTTCACTGTGTCCCTGTTTAGTTTCTGCTTTCCTGATCAGTCCATTGAGGAGAGTGGAGTGTTGAAGTAACCCACAATTATTGAGTTACGTGCAATGTGTGCTTTAAGCTTTAGTAAGGTTTCTTTTATGAATGAGTGTGCCCTTGCATTTGGAGCATAGATGTTCAGTATTGAGAGCTCTTCTTGGTGGATTTTCCCTTTGACCAGCAAGAAGTGACCTTCCGTGTCTCTTTTGATGACTTTAAGTTGGAAGTCAATTTTATCTGATATTAGAATGGCTATTCCAACATGTTTCCTGAGACCATTTGCTTTTAAAATTGTCTTCCAGCCTTTTACTCTAAGGCAGTGTTTGTCTTTAATACTGAGATATGTTTCCTGTATGCAGCAAAATGTAGGGTTCTGTTTCTGTATCCAGTCTGTTAGTCTATGTCTTTTTATTGGGGAATTGAGTCCATTGATATTTAGAGATATTAAGGAATAGTAATTATTACCTTCTGACATTTTTGAAAAAAAATTTTTCTTATATTTGAGAAGTTATTTTCTTTTGGTTTTCGTGAGAGGAGGTTTCTATCTTGATTCTTCTGGGGTGTGGTTTCCCTCCTTGTGTTTGTGTTTTTCCCCTATTATCCCTTGTAGGGCTGTGTTTGTGGGAAGATAGTGTGCAAATTTGGTTTTGTCATGGAATACCTTGGTTTCTCCATCTATGGCGATTGAGAGTTTTGCTGGGTATAGTAGTTTTGGCTGAAGTTTGTGTTCTCTTAGAATCTACATGATATCTGCCCAGGTTCTTTTAGCTTTCATGGTCTCAGGTGAGAAGTCTGGTGTAATCCTGATAGATCTTCCTTTATATATTACTTGGCCTTTTTCTCTTGCTGCCCTGAATATTCTTTCTTTGTTTAGTACGTTTGTGGTTTTGATTATTATGTGACGGTAGGTATTTCTGTTCTAGTCCAGTCTGTTTGGAGTTCTGTAGGCTTCTTGTATATTCATGGACATCTCTCACTTTAGTTTGGGGAAGTTTTCTTCCATAATTTTGTAGAAGATATTTACTGGCCCTTTAAGTTATATATCTTCCCTCTCATCTATGCCTATAATCCTTAGGTTTGGTCTTCTCATTGTATCCTGAATTTCCTGGATATTTTGGTCTTCTCATTGTGTCTTGGATTTCCTGGATGTTTTGGGTTACAAGGTTTTTGCATTTTGTATTTTCTTGGACTGTTGAATCAATGGTTTCTATGGTATTTTCAGCATCTGAGATTCTTTCTTCTATCTCTTGTATTCTATTGTTGATATTTGCATCTATGGCCCTTGATTTCTTCCCAAGGTTTTCTCTCTCCAAAGTTGTCTCCCTTTGCGATTTCTTAGTTGTTTCTACTTCTGTTTTTAGATCCTGGATGGTTTTGCTCAGATCTTCTACTTGCTTGTTTGTATTTTCATGTATTTCTTTAAGAGTTTTTTGTGTTTCTTTCATGACTTCTACTTGTTGCCCCATGTTCACCTTTATTTCTTTAAGTGATTTTTGCATTTCCTCCTTATTGACTCCTAATTTTTGATCCATATTCTCCTGAATTTCTTTAAGTGATTTTTGTGTTTGCCTTGAAAGGGCTTCATATTTTTGATCCATTTTCTCCTGTATTTCTTTAAGAGATTTATCTATGTGTTCTGCTATCAGCATCCTGACCAGTGATTTTAGATCCAAATCTTGTTTTTCTGGTGTGTTGCGGTAATCAGGACTTACTGCTGTCAGGGTGCTGGGTACAAATGCTGCCATATTGCCTTCATTTCTGTTAGTAATGTTTCTATGTTTGCCTTTTGCCATCTGGTTATCTCTGGCCTTAGATGGTCTTGTAGTCGCTAGCTGGTGCTTGAACCTCCTGTGGGCTCGAAAGGCTATTTCCACTGGATGACTTTGTTTTGCCTGGCACAGACTGCTGATGTGTTTTTCTTCTCTTGGGTGCTTTGGACATCTGGTGTATTTTGCTCTAAGCAATGTTATATTCGGTTATCACTGTGTACCTTATGCTGCTTGTCTTCTCTGGATCTCTTTGCTTAGTTCAGTCAGCAGCAAGGATACTGTCTGAAGCCTTGGGGAGTGTGGAGTGTGGAGTGCAGAGTGCAGAGTTCAGGGTCTCCCAGAGGGCCGGGAACCCATGCCCTGGTGGAACACAGGAACTGCTGCTCTGCCAAGCTTCAGTTCTCAGATGACTGGCTGGTGACCCGGGTGCCCCGAGATCTTATGCTTGGGATATCTCGGGTATCTGGTCCTGTCTGAGTACCTACCACTAAGATGACCGCAGATGAAAAGAGTGCAGGATTCTCCTCAGAGCGCAGAGTCCATGCCTGGTTGAGGCCTAGGAACCCTGCTCCACCCAGTTCACTGCCAGGTGGTCTTGCGCCCACAAACATTCCAAGTTCTGGGTATCATGGGTACCTGGCTCCACTCTCCTTAGTCTGGCCACTGCAAGGATGCCAGCAGTGGCTGCTGGATGTGGGGAGTGCCTCTAATTGTATTTCTATGCCTATCATTATTTCTGAGTTTTGTCCAAATAAATTGTCCATTATCCTAAATTTTCCTCAATTTTATCACGTTAGAGGAAAACCTTCAGTTTTATAGGAAATTGGCTCCACTTATTTTTTTCAATTACATTCTAATTGTATTTGCATGCTTACTATTGTATCTGTCAAAATTATCACAAAAATCTTCAATTTTCAAATTCTCCTATGAATTACCCTTATTTTATATGAAATATGTTATACGAAATCTTCAGTTTTATCAGAAAATGTCTCCACTTCCTTTTTCAATTATGTGATAATTGTTTTTGTATGCCTATCATTGTATCTGAGGTATTTCCAAGAAAACTTCAATTTTATCAGTTATCCTATGTAATCCTAAATTTTATCATACATATGTTAGATGAAAATCTTCAGTTTTATCAGAAAATATCTAGTCTTCCTTTTTCAACTGTATTCTAATAGTTTTTGTAATCTTATCATTGAATCTGAGATTTTTTGCAAAACATACTTCAATTTTATAAATTATCCTAAGTTTTCCTCAATTTCATCAAACATGTTAGAGGAAAATCTTCAGTTTTATTAGAAAATGTCTCCACATCCTATTACACTTACATTCTAATTATATGTGTATGCCTACCATTATATCTGTGAAAATTGACACAAAATATTCAAATTTTACACTTTTCTTTTGAATTTCCATAATTTTATCAGATATGCAAAATTCCTCGGGTTTATCAGAAAATATATCCACTTCATTTTTTCAACTATATTATTATTCATGTGCCTACCATTGTATCTGTGAAAATTATGACAAAAATCTTCAAATTTTAACATTTCTACATGAATTTCCATAAACTACTCAGAAATGATGTACAAAAATCTTCAGTTTTGTCAGAAATGTCTGCACATTCTTTTTCATTTATTTATAGTTGTATTTGTATGACTTTCCTTGTATCTGAGATTTTATCACTTTTCCTATGTTTTCATCCATTTTATCATACACACCCTATATGTCAGTCTTCAGAATTAACAGAGTATGTCTCCACGCCATTTTTTACAATTGTATTCTGATGGTATTTTCATGCTTATTATTGTATCCAAGTTTTTTTCTGAATAAATCTTCAATTTTATTAATTATCCTTTGTAATTCTCAATTTTATCATACATATGTTAGATAAAAATTTTCAGTTTTAACACAAAATACCTTCTCTTTCTTTTTCAAATGTATTCTAATTGTATTTGTATGCTTATCATTACATCTGAGTTCTTTTTCAAAAATATCTTCAATTTCATAAATTACCTTAAGTTATCCTCAATTTTATCATGGAAAGGTTAGAGGAAATCATCAGTTTTATAGGAAAATGTCTCTATTTCCTTTTTCAATTACATTCTAATTGTATTTGTATGTGTACCATTGTATGTGTGAAAATTACCAGAGAAATCTTCAATTCCAAAATTTTTACTATGAATTTCCCTACTCTATCAGAAATATGTTATATGAAATATTTAGTTTCATGAGAAAATGTCTCCACTTCCTTTTAAATTATCTGACAATTTTACTTGTATGCCTATCATTGTATGTGAGATTTTTCCAAAAAAATCTTCAATTTTATCAGATATCCTATATAATCCTCAATTTTATCAAGTATAATTTGGATGAAAATTTTCAGTTCTATCACAAAATGTCTCCACGTCTTTTTCAAATGTATTCTAATTATATTTGTATGGCTATCATTGTATTTGAGGATTTTTTTTCAAAAAAAATCTTCAATTTTATACATTATCTTACATTATCCTCAATTTTATCATACATGTTACATGAAAATCTTCATTACTATACAAAAATGTTTCCATTTCCATTTTCAATTCCATTCTTATTGTTTTTTATTCCTATCAATGTATCTTTTTTAAATATTCATTTTTATAAATTATGTTATGTTATCCTCATTTTATGATACATATATTATTTGAAAATATTCAGTTTTATAATAAAATGTCTCCATGTCTCTTTTAGTTATATTCTAATTGTATTTTTATGCCTATCATTATGTATGAGTTTTGTCCAAATAAATCTTCAATTTTTCTCAATTACCCTAGGAATCCTTTATTTTATCATACATGTTAGATGAAAATCTTCAGTTTTATCAGAAAATGTCTCCACTTCATTTTTCAGTTGTATTCTAATTGTATTTCTATGCCTATCATTGTAATTGAGTGTTTTTCCAAAAAAATCTTCAATTTTATAAATTATCTCATGATATCCTCATTTTATCATACGTATGTTACATGAAAATCTTCAGTTTTTATGAAAATTTCACCACTTACTAATTCAATTTTATTCTAAATGTATCTGTATGCCTATCATTGTATCTGAGTATTTTTTTCAAAAAAAAATCTTCAGTTTTATAAATTGTCTTAAGTTATCCTCAATGTTATATAGATATTTTAGAGGCAAATCTTTAAATTTAAATAAAAATATCTCCACTTCATTTTTCAACTACATCCTCATGGTATTTGTATGCCTACCATTGTAACTGTGAATATTCGCATGAACATTTTCAATTTTTAAATTTTTCATATGAACTTCCTTATGTTATCAGTAATATGTTATATGACATCTTCAGTTTTGTCAGAAAATATCTCCACTTTATTTTCAAATATGTGATAATTCTATTTGTATACCTATTATTGTTTCTGAGTTTTTATCCACAAATTTTCAATTTTATTTTTAATCATGTGTAATCATCAATTTTATGTTACATATGTTAGATTAAAATATTCAGCTCTACCAGAAAACATTTCCACTTTCTTTTTCAATTATATCCTATTTATATTTGGATGCCTATCATTGTATCTGATTTTTTTAAATCTAAAATTTTATCAGTTATCCTATGTAATCCTCAATTTTATCATGCATATGTTAGATGAAAATCTTCAGTTCTATCAAACAATATCTCAGCTTCCCTTTTCAATTATATTCTAGATATAGTTCTATGCACATCATTGTATCTGAGTATTTTTCCAAATAAATATTCAATTTTATCAATTATCTTATGTAATCCTCAATTTTATCATGCATATGTTAGATGAAAATCTTTAGTTCTTTACAAAAATGTGTCCTCTTCCTTTTTCCATAATACTCCAGTTGTATTTGTATGCCTATCCTTGAATATGAGTTTTAGTTTTCCAAATATCTTTTTTAAACTTTTGTGGCAATTTTCACAGATAAAATGATAGGCAATCAAATACAATTAGTATGTAATCTAAACATGAAGTGGAGACATTTTTATTTAAAATTGAAGATTTTCCTCTAACATATCTATGACTAAAATTCAGAATATCTTAAGCTAATTTATAAAATTTAAGATTCTTTGGAAAAAACTCAGGTACAATGATAGGCATACAAATACATTTAGAATATATTTGAAGGAGAATGTGGAGATATTTTCATATACAACTGAGATTTTCACATAACATTCGTATGATAAAATGAGAATATCATGAGGTAATTTATAAAATTAAAGATTTTTTTTGAACAAAAAGGTCAGATACAGCAATAGGCATAGAAATACAATTAAAATACAATAGAAATACGAAGTTGAGACATTTTCTGATAAAACTGAAGATTGTGATTGTCATCTAATGTATGTATGATAAAATAAAGGATTACTAGGTTAATTGATAAAATTGAAGATTTCTTTTGAAAAACCTCAGCTATACTGATAGGCATACAAATAGAATTATGTCCTAATTGAAAATGAAATGGAGACATTTTCTGACAGAACTGAAAATTTCATAAAACATATTTCATGTAAAGTAAGGGAATGTCAGAAGAAAAATTTTAAAATTGAAGATTTTTTGGTAATTTTCACAGATACAATGTTAGGCATACAAAACTTCAAATTATACAGTTTTCCCATGAATTTCCATAATTTTATCAGATATATATTAGGCAAAATTCTTCAGATTTATCAGAAAATATCTCCATATCCTTTTACAAATACATTATTATTTATTTGTATGCCTCCCATTCTATCTGTGAAAATTACTACAAAAATCTTCAAATTTTAACATTTTCACATGAATTTCCATAATTTTTGAAATGTTATAAAAAATCTTCAGTTTCATCAGAAAATATCTCTACTTTCTTTTTCACTTTTATTCTAATTGTATTAGTATGCCTTTAAGTGTATCTGAGATTTTACCAAAAATCCTTCAATTTTATCAATTTTCCTATGTTATCAATTTTATCATATATACATTAGATGTAAATCATTAACATTAACACAATATCTTTACTCCCTTTATAAATTGTATTCTAATTGTATTTGTATGACTATCATTGCATCCAAGTTTCTGTCTCAATAAATCTTTAATTTTATCAATTTTCCTATGTAATTCTCAATTTTATCATACATATGTTAGATGAAAATCTTCAGTTCTTTCCAAAATTTGTCCTCTTCCTTTTTCTATTGTATTTTATTTGTATTTGTATGCTTATAATTGCATCTGAGTCTATTTTCAAAAAAATCTTCAATTTTATAAATTATCTTATGTTATCTTCAATTTTAACATACGTATGTTAGAGGATTTTTTTCAGTTTTCTAGGAAAATGGCTTCACTTCCTGTTTCAATTACATTCTAATTGTATTTGCATGCTTACCACTTTATGTGTGAAAATTACCTCAAAAATCTTCAGTTTTATCAGAAAATGTCTCCATTTTATTTTCCCTTATATACAGTTCTATTTGTATGCCTTTCATTGTATCTGAGATTTTATCAAAAAAAATCTTCAATTTTATCATTTTTATGTTATCATCCATTTTATCATACATAAGTGAGATGTAAAGATTCAGAATTAACAGATATGTCTCCATGTCCTATTTCAATTATATTCAAACTGAATTTGTATGCCAATCATTGTATCTGAGTTTTTACAAAAAAATCATCAATTTTATAAATTATTTTAAGTTTCCCTCAATTTTATCAAACATATGTCACAGGAAAATCTTCAGTTTTGTAGTATAATTGCTCCACTTCTGCTTTCTATTACATTATAATTGTATTTGTATGCTTACCAATGTATTTGTGAAAATTACCACAAAAATCAATTTTTAAATTTTTCCTATGAATTTCCCTTACTTTATCAGAAATATGTCATATGAAATCTTTAGTTTTATCAGAAAATGTCTCCACTTCCTTTTCAATTTTCTGATATTTCTAATTGAAGGCCTATCATTGTATGTGAGATTTTTCCAAAAAAAAATCTTCAATTTTATAAGATATCATATGTAATCTTCAATTTTATCATGCGTGTTTTTGATAAAAGTCTTCAGTTCTAACATAAAATGTCTCCACTTCCTTTATCAATTGAATTCTAATTACATTTGTATGGCTATCAATGTATCTGATTTTTTAATAAAATATTCAATACTATATGTTATGTTACTCTCATTTTTATCATATATATGTTAGATGAAAATCTTCATTACTTTATAAAAATTTCTCCTTTTCCTTTTCAATTACATTAGAATAGTATTTATATGACTATTAATGTAACTGAGGATTTTTTAAATAATATTCAATTTTATAAATTATGTTGTTATCCTCATTTTTATCATACATGTATTAGATAATCTTTAGTTTTATATGAAAATGTCTTCACATCTCTTTTAGTTATATTCCCATTTTATTTATATGCCTATCATTGTATCTGAGTTTTGATGAAATATGTCTTCAATTTTATCAATTACCCTAGTAATCCTTTATTTTACCATACATATTAGATGAAAATCTTCAGTTTTATCACAAAATGTCTCCACTACGTTTGTCAGTTGTATTCTAATTGTTTTTCTATGTCTATCAAGGTATCTCAGTTTTTTTCAAAAATCTTTAATTTTAAAAATTACCCTAAGATATCCTCATTTTATCATATGTATGCTATACGAAAATCTTCAGTTTTATTTGAAAATGTCTCCACTTCCACTCTCAATTATATTCTAAATGTATTTTATGCCTATCGTTGTTTCTGATGTTTTTTACAAAAAATCTTCAATTTTATAAATTATGCTAAGCAATTCTCAGTTTTATCATAGATGTTATAGAGGAAAATCTTCAATTTTAAATAAAAAAATCTCCTCTTCATTTTTAGATCATATTCTAATTGTATTTGTATGCCTACCATTGTATCTGTAAAAATTACTACAAAATTTTCAATTTTTAAATTTTCCCTATGAATTTCCCTTGCTTTATCAGTAATATGTTATATGAAATCTTCAGTTTTATCAGAAAATTTCTCCACTTTATTATCAAATATGTGGTAATTCTATTTGTATGCCTATCTGTGTATCTGAGGTTTTTTTCCAAAAAACTTCAATTTTATCAGTTATCATATATAATCCTAAATTTAACATGCATATGTTAAATTAAAGCTTCAGTTCTACCAGAAAATATCTCCACTTCCCTATCAAATTATCTGATAATTCTATTTGGATGCCTATCATTGTATCTGAGTTTTTAAAAGAAATCTAAAATTTTTTCAGTTATCCTATGTAATCCTCAATTTTATCATGCATATTTTAGTTGAAAATCTTCAGTTCCATCAGAAAATGTCTCCACCTCTATTTTCAATTATATTATAATTTTAATTGTATGCAGGTCATTGTATGTACTTTTCCAAAAAAACCTTCAATTTTATCTATTATGCTATGTAATTCTCAATTTTATAATACATATGTTAGATAAAAATCTTCAGTTTTATCAGAAAATGTCTCCTCTTCATTTTCCAAATATTTTCTAAGTGTATTTGTATGCTTATCATTGCATATGATTTTTTTTCAAATATCTTCAATTTCATAAATTACCTTAAGCTATCCTCAATTTTATCATACATATGTTAGAGGAAAATCTTCAGTTTTATAAGGAAATGTTTCCACTTCTTTTTTTGCAATTACATTCCTTTTGTATTTGTATGCATACCATTTTATCTGTGAAAATTACCACAAAAATCTTCAATTTTTAATTTTTTCCAACGAATTTCCCTTATTTAACATGAAATTTGTTATGCGAAATCTTCAGTTTTATTATAAAATGTCTCCACTTCCATTTTCATTTAGGTGATAATTGTATTTGGACACCTATCATTGTATCTGAGATTTTTCAAAAAAATCTTCAATTTTATCAGTTATCTTATGTATTCCTCAATTTTGTCATTCTTATGTTAGATGAAAACTTTCAGTTCTATCAGGAAATGTGTCCAGTTTCTTTTTCACTTGTATTCTAAGTACATTTGTATGCCTATCATTGTATCTGAGTTTTCTTCTTCAAAAATACCTTCAGGTTTAAAATTTTTCCTATGTTATTCTCAATTTTATCACACATATATTAGATAAAAATCTTCAGTTTAATCAAAAATGTCTCCACCTCTTTTTTCAATCATATTCTAATTGTATTTGTATGCCTATCATTATATCTGCCATATTTTAGAGAATATCTTCAATTTAATCAGTTATCCTGTGTAATCCTCCATTATATCATACATATGCTAAATGAAAATCTTCAGTTTTATAAGAAAATGTCTGTTCTTCCTTTTTCAATTGAATTCTAATAGTATTTGTAAGTTTATCATTTTATCTGAGTTTATTTTCAAAAGAAACTTCAGTTTAATAAATTATGCTAAGTTTTCCTCAATTTTATCCAACATATTTTAGAGGAAAATCTTCAGTTTTATACGAAAATGGCTCCACTTACTCTTATAATTACATTCTAATTGTATTTATATGCTTACTATTGTATCTGTGAAAATTACCACAAAAATCTTCAATTTTTAAATATTTCCTATGCATTTCCCTTACTTTATCAGTAATATGTTATATGAAATCTTCAGTTTTGTCTGAAAATATCTCCACTTCATTTTCAAATAAGTGATAATTTTATTTGTATGCCTATCACTGTATCTGATTTTTTCCAAAGAAACTCTTCAATTTTATCAGTTATCATATGTAACTGTCAATTTTATGATACACGTTTGAATAAAATCTTCACTTCTACCCGAAAATATCTCTACTTCCCTTTACAATTATGTGATAATTCTATTTGGATGCCTATCATTGTATCTGAGTGTTTTTTTTAAAAAAAACCTAAAATTTTATCAACTATCCTATGTAATCCTCAATTTTATCATGCTTATGTTAGATGACAATCTTCAGTTCTATCAGAAAATATCTCCACTTCCCTTTTCAATTATATTCTAATTGCATTAGTATGCAGATCATTGTATCTGAGCATTTTTCCAAATAAATCCTCAATTTTTATCAATTATCTTATGTAATCCTCAATTTTATCATACATATGTACGAAGAAATTTTCAGTTCTATACAAAAATGTGTCCTCTTCCTTTTTCAATAATACTCTAAATGTATTTGTATGCATATCCTTGTATCTGAGATGTTGTTTTCCAAAATATCTTAAATTTAAAAAAATTATCTTATGTAATTCTCAATTTTAACATACATATGTTAGATGAAAATCTTCAGTTTTATCAGAGTATGTCTGTATTTCTTTTTTCAATTATATTCCATTTTGTTTGTAAGCCTATCATTGTATCTGAGTGTTTTTCCAAAAAATCTTTAATTTTAGCAATTTCCTTATGGTTTCCTCATCTTATCATATGTCTGTTATATGAAAATCTTCAGTTTTATATGAAAATGTCTCCACTTCGCCCTTCAATTATATTGTAAATATATTTGTATGCCTACAATTGTATCTGAGTTTTTTTCCAAAAAAATCTTAAATTTTATAAATTATCTTAAGTTATCCTCAATTTTATCATTGATATTTTAGAGGAAAATCTTCAATTTTAAATAAAAATGTATCCACTTCATTTTTCAATTACATTTAAATTGTATTTGCATGCCTTGCATTGTATTTGAGCTTTCTTTTTCAAAAACATCTTCAGTTTTAAAAAATTAACTTTTAAATGTATTTATCAATGTAGTACAGATACATTGATAGGTATAGAAATACAATTAGAATGTAATTGACAAATGTAATGGAGATATTTTAGTAAAGAAATGAAGATTTTCATCTAACTTATGTATGATAAAATTGAGGATAACAGAAGATAATGTATAAAATTGAAGATGTTTTTGAAATAAACTCAAATACAATGATAGCCATTCAGATATAATTAGAATTCAATGGAAAAATAAGAACTAGAGACATTTTGTTATAGAACTGAAGATTTTCATCTATAAACCACATGATAAAATTGAGGATTAATTTTTGCAGATTTTTTTGGATAAATTTCATATGCAATGATAGGCATACAAATAAAATTATCAGATAATTGAAAAGAAAGTGGACACATCTTCTGGTAAAACTAAAGATTTTGTCTAACATATTTTCAATAAAGTAAGGGAAATTGATAGAAAAATTTAAAAAATGAAGATTTTTGTGGTAATTTTCACAGATATAAATGTAAGCAAATACAATTAGAATGTAATTGAAAAAGGAAGTGTAGCCATTTTCCTATAAACCTGAAGATTTTCCTCTAACATACGTGTGAGGAAATTGTGGAAAACAGGATAATTTATAAAATTGTGATGTTTTTGCACAAAAAAACCTCAGGTACAATGATAAGCTTACAAAATCTATTAGAATTCATTTGAAAAGGAAGACCAGACATTTTCTCATAAAACTGAAGATTTTCATTTAACATATGTTTGATGAAATTGGGGATTACATAGGATAACTCATTAAATTGCTGATATACTCTAGGAAAATCTCTGATTCAATGATAGGCATACAAACACATTTAGAATAGGATTGAAAAAGGAGGTGGAGACATTTTTGTATAAAACTGAAGATTTTCATCTAACATGTATGATAAATTTGAGGATAACATAAGATAATTTTTAAATCTGAAGATATTTTTGAAAAAGAAAACTCAGATACAATGATAGACATACAAATACAATTAGAATACAATTGAAAAAGAAACAGGACAAATTTTGTGATAGAAGTGAAAATTTTCATCTAACATATGTATGATAAAATTGAGGATTACTTAGGATAAGTAACATATGTTAGATAAAAATTTTTAGCTTTATCAGAAAATGTCTCCTCTCCCTTTTTCAATTGTACTCTCATTTAATCTGTATGCTTATCACTGCATCAGAGTTTTTGTTTTCCAAAAAATCTTCAAATTTATAAATTATCTTATGCCATCTTCAATTTAAACATACATATGCTAGATGAAAATCATCAGTTTTATCAGAAAATGTCTTCACTTATTTTTCACATATTTATAGTTATGTTTGTATGCTTTTCATTGTATCTGAGATTTTATCACAAATATCTTCATTTTTATCAATTTTCCTATGTTTTCATCCATTTTATCATCTATAAGTTAGATGTAATGCTTCAGAATCAACAGAACATTTCTCCACATCCTTTTTCAATTGTATTCTAATTGTATTTTTATGCCTGTCATTGTATCCTAGTTTTTTTCTGAATATATCTTCAATTTTATCAATTATCCTATGTAATTCTCAATTTCATCATGCATATGTTAGATAAAAATCTTCAGTTTTATCAGAAAATGTCTCCTCTTCCTTTTTCAATTGTATTGTAATTGTATGTGTATGCTTATCATTGCAGCTGAATTTTTTTCAAATAATCTTCAATTTCATAAATCACCTTAAGTTATCCTCAATTTTATCATACATATGTTAGAGGAAAATCTTATTTTAGAGAAAAATGTCTCCACTTCTCTTTGCAATTACATTCTAATCTTATTTTTATGTGTACCATTATATCTGTGAAAATTACCACAAAAATCTTCAATTTTTAATTTTTACCGATGAATATCCCTTATTTTCTATGAAATATGTTATGAGATATCTCCAGTTTTATCAGAAAATGTCTCCATTTGCTTCTTCAATTATTATGATAGTTGTATTTGTATGCCTATCATTGCATCAGAGATTTTTCAAAGAAAATCTTCTATTTTATCAGTTATCCTATGTAATCCTCAATTTTATCATACATATGTTAAAGAAAATCTTCAGTTCCTTCACAAAATATATCCAGTTCAGTTTTCAATTGTATTATAATTGTATTTGTATGCCTATCATTGTATCTGAGTTTTCTCACAAATTTTAAATTTTTGTCAATTTTATATAATATCTTATGTTATCCTAAATTTTATCATACTTAGGTTAGATGAAAATCTTTTGCTCTTTATGAATATGTCGCCAGCCTGGTCTACAGAGTGAGTTCCAGGACAGCCAGGACAATAAAGAAAGCCTGTCTTGGAAAACAAGCAAGCAAGCAAACAAACAAACAAAAAAGAAGCCTGTTTAGCCAGGCGGTAGTGTTGCATGCCTGTAATCCAAACACTCTGGGAGGCAGAGACAGGCAGATTTCTACGTTCGAGGCCAACCTGGTCTACAGAGTGAGTTCCAGAACAGCCAGGGCTACACAGAGAAACTCTGTCTCAAAAATTACCAAAAACCCCCACAAAAACAAAAAAAACAAAAAAACAAAAAAAAAACCCCAAAAACAAAATGTCTCCACTTCCACTTTCCATTACATTCTTGTTGTGTTTGTATGCAGATCATTGTACCTGAGTATTTTTCCAAATAAATCTTCAATTTTTTTCAATTATCTTATGTAATCCTAAATTTTATCATACATATGTTAGATGGAAATCTTCAGTTCCTTACAAAAATATGTCCTCTTCCTTTTTCAATAATACTCTAGTTGTATTTGTATGCCTATCTTTGTATCTGAGTTTTTGTTTTCCAAAGTATCTTAAATTTTATAAATTATCTTATGTAATCGTCAATTTTAACATCCTAATGTTACATGAAAATCTTCAGTTTTTATCAGAAAATGTGTCCAGTTGCTTTTTCAATTGTATTTTAATGGTATTTGCATGGCTATCATTGTATCTGAGTTTTCTGTTTCAAAAATATCTTCAGATTTAAAATTTATCTTATGTTATCCTCAAATTTATCATACATATATTAGATGAAAACCTTCAGTTTTATACAAAAATGTCCCACTTCCCCTTTCAATTATATTCCAATTGTATTTGTATGCCTATCATTGTATCTGAGATTTTTCTAGAGAATATCTTCAATTTAATCAGTTAACCTATGTAATCCTCAGTTTTATCATACATATTTTAAATGAAAACCTTCAGTTTTATGAGATAATGTATCATATTCAATTTTCAATGGAATTCTAATAGTTTTTGTAAGCTTATGATTGTATCTGAGTTTTTGCAAAAGAACATCAATTTTATAAATTATCCTAAGTTTTCTTCAATTTTATCAAACATGTTAGAGGAAAATCTTCATTTTTATATGAAAATGGCAAGAGTTCTTTTTCAATTACGTTCTAATTGTATTTGTATGCTTACCATTGTATTTGTGAAAATTACCACAAAATTTCAATTTTTAAATTTTTCCTACGAATTTCCCTTACTTTATCAGAAATATATTATACAAAATCTTTAGTTTTATCAAATAATGTCTCCACTTCCTTTTCAATTATCTGATAATTCTATTTGTATGCCTATCATTGTATGTGAGATTTTTCAAAAAAATTCAAATTGATCAGATATCCAATGTAATCCTCATTGTTATGCAGATTTTAGGTGAAAATCTTTAATTCTATCATGAAATTTCTCCACTTCCTTTTTCAATTGAATTCTAATTATATTTGTATGGTGATCATTGTATTTGAGTTTTCTTCAAAAATATCTTCAATTTTATATATTATCTTTGTTTTTCTCAATTTTATCATATATATGATAGATGAAAATCTCTACTTTATGAAAATATCTCCATTTCCCTTTTCAATTACATTTTAATTGTACTTATGTGCCTATGAATGTATCTGTTTTTAAAAATAATATTCAATTTTATAAATTATGTTATGTTATCCTTATTTTTATCATATGTATATTAGATAAAAAATCCTCACTTTTATATGAAAATATCTACACATCTCTTTTAGTTTTATTCTAATTGTATTTTTATACCTATCATTGTATCTGAGTTTTGTTCAAATAAATCTTCAATTTTATCCATTACCCTAGTAATACTTTATCATACATATGTTAGAAGAAAATCTTCAGTTTTACCATAAAATGTCTCCACTTTGCTTTTCAGTTGTATTCTAATTGTATTTCTATGTCTATCATTGATTCTGTGGGTTTTTCAAAAAAATCTTTAATTTTATAAATTGCCTTATGATATCCTCATTTTATCATATATATGTTATATGACAATCTTCACTTGTATATGGAAATGTGTCTGCTTCCTCCTTTAATTATCAATTATGTATTTGTATGCCTATCATGTATCTGAGTATTTTTTCAAAAAAATCTTCAATTTTATACCTAATCTTAAGTTATCCTCAATTTTATCATTGATATTTTAGAGAAAAATCTTCAATTTTGAATAAAAGTGTCTCCACTTCATTTTTGGATTACATTCTAATTGTATTTGTATGCCTACCATTGTATCTGTGAAAATTACCACAAAATTTTCAATTTTTATATTTTTCCTATGACTTTTCCTTACTATATCAGTAATGTGATATGTGAAATCTTCAGTTTTGTCAGAAAATGTCTCTATTTATTTTTCAAATATGTGATAATTCTATTTGTATGCCTATCATTGTATCTGAGTTTTTTCCAAAAAAATCTTCAATTTTATCAGTTATCATATGTAATCCTCATATTTATGATACATATGTTAGATTAAAATCTTCAGATCTACCAGATAATATCTTCAAGTCCCTTTTCAATTTCATACTATTTTCTATTTGGATGCCTTTCATTTTTTTAAAAAATTAAAATTTTCCAGTTATCTTATGTAATCTTCAATTTTATCATGCATATTTAAATGAAAAGTTTCAATTCTATGATAAAACATCTTCACGTCCCTTTTCAATTATATTCTCATTGTATTTGTATGCAGATCATTGTTTCTGTGTATTTTTACAAATAAATCTTCAATTTTATCAATTATTTTATACAGTTCTCAATTTTATCATACAATTTTTAGATGAAAATCTTCAGTTCTTTACAAAAATGTGTCCTCTTCCTTTTTCAATAATACTCTAGTTGCATTTGTATGCCTATCCTTGTATCTGAATTTTTGTTTTCTAAAATATCTTAATTTTTAAAAACTACCTTATGTAATCCTCAATTTTAACATACGTGTTAGATGAAAATCTTATAAGAAAATGTCTCTATTCCTTTTTCAATTACACTCTCTCTTTTTAAGCCCAACATTTTATCTCTGAAAATCACCACAAAAATCTTCAAATTTTACAGTTTTCTTATGAATTTTCATAACTTTTTTAGATATGTTATACAAAATTCATCAGATTTATCAGAAAATATCTCCACTTACTTTTTCAACTATATTATTACTCATTTCTTTGCCTTCCATTGTATCTGTGAAAATTACTACAAAAATATTCAAATTTTACAGTTTTCCTATGAATTTCCAAAATTTTATAAGATATATTATGCAAAATTCCGCAGATTTATCAGAAAACATCTCCAATTCCTTTTTGAACTATATTATTATATACCAACCATTATTTCAGTAAAAATTACCACAAAAATCTTCAAATTTTCAATTGTCACATGAATTTCCATAATTTATTCAGAAATGTTATACAAAAAACTTAGGTTTTACCTGAAAATGTCCACTTTCTTTTTATTTATTTATAGTTGTATTTGTATGACTTTCAATTTATTTGAGATTTTATCACAAAAATCTTCAATTTTATAAATTTCCCTATGTTTTCATCCATTTTATCATCCATACATTAGATGTAAATCTTCAGAATTAACATGTCTCCATGTTGTTTATCAATTCTATTCTAGCTGTATTTGTATACCTATCATTGTATCTGAGTTTTTTCTGAATAAATCTTCAATTTTATCAATTATCCTATGTAATTCTCAATTTTATACATTTGTATATTAAAATCTTCAATTTTATCAGAAAATGTCTTCTTTTTTCAATTGTATTCTAATTGTATTTGTATGCTTATCATTCCATCTGAGATTTTTATCAAAGAAGGCATCAATTTCATGAATTAACTTTGGTTAACCTCAATTTTATTATACATATAGCCGAGGAAAATCCCCAGTTTTATGAGAAAATGTCTCCAGTTCTTTTTGCAATTACATTCTAGTTGTATTGGTATGCGAACCATTGTATCTGGGAAAATTACCACAAAAATCTTCAATTTTTAAATTTTTCCTATGAATTTCACTTGTTTCATATGAAACATATTATACAAAATCTTCAGTTTTATCAGAAAATGTCTCCATGTCATTTTTCAATTATGTAATAACTGTATTTGTATCCCTATCGTTGTATCTGAGATATTTCAAAGAGAAATTTCAATTTCATTAATTATCCTAAGTATCCTCAATTTTACCATACATATGTTAGACGAAAATCTTCAGGTCTATCACAAAATATGTCTAGTTCCTTTTTCAATTGTATTCTGATTGTGTTTGTATGCCTATCATTGTATCTGAGTTTTCATTTTCAAAAATATATTCAGATTTAAAAATTATCTTGTTATCCTCAATTTTATCATACATGTTAGATGAAAATCTTCAATTTTATACAAAAATGTCTCCACCACCTTTTTCAATTATATTCTAAGTGTATTTGTATGCCTATCATTGTATCTGAGATTTTCTGAATAAATCTTCAATTTTATCAATAATCCTATGTAATTCTCAGTTTTATCATACATATGTTAGATAAAAAATCTTTAGTTGTATCAGAAAGTGTCTCTTTTTTTCAATTATATTCTAAATGTATTTTTATGCTTATCATTATACTGAGTTGGTTTTGCAAAAATATCATCAATTTTATAAATTATCCTAAGTTTTCCTCAATTTTATCATACTTATATTAGAGGAAAATCTTCAGTATTATAGGAAAATGGCTCCACTTCCTTTTTCAATTACTTTCTAATTGTGTATGTATGCTTACATTTGTATCTGTGAAAATCACCACAAAAATCTTCAATTTTTTAATTTTTCCTATGAATTTCCCTTACTTTATCAGAAATATTTTATACAAAATTTTTAGTTTTATCAGAAAATGTCTCCACTTCCATTTCAATTATCTGATAATTCTATTTGTATGCCTCTCATTGTATGAGATTTTTCCAAAATAGTCTTCAATTTGATCAGATAGCCTATGTAATCCTCAATTTTATCATGCAGATTATAGATGAAAATCTTCAATTCTGTCATAAAATATTTCCAACTTTTTTTTCAATTGAATTCTAATTATATTTGGTTTTTTAAGTGAGTTGCTTTCCTGATTACTAGCTTTTTGAGTTTTTTTAATATATTTTCCATATTGTCTTACTATTGGATATGGAGTAGGTAAAAGTCTTTTCCCATGCTGTACGTTGTCCCTTTGCACAAATGATGGTGTTATTTGCTCTGCAGAAGTGTTTCATTTTCATGAGGTTTCATTATCAATTTTTGAGCTCTATGCCTGTGCTAACAATTTTCTGTGTGGAAAGTCCTTTCCTGTGTCAATGAATTCAAGCCTATTCCCAATTTTCTCTTTTAACAAAGTCAGGGTATCTAGCCTTATGTTGAGGTCCTTGATTCATCTGGAGTTGAGTTTTGTGCAGTCTGATAAGTATGGATCTATTAGCATTCTTCTACATGCATGCATCCGATATGACCAGCATCGTTTGTTGAAGACACTTTTTTCCCATATGTATTATTGGCTTCTTTATAGAACACTAGGTGTTTATAGTGTGTGATTCCATTCCATTGATTGACATTTCTGCTTTTGTGCCAATACCATGCTGTTTTTATTACTATAGCTCTGTAGTACAACTTGAAGACTGGGATAGTGATACCTCCTGCATTTCTTATTATTTGTGAAATTTTAAATCCTATCTTGGGTTTTACCTATCGACATGTATCCAAAATATGGTCCTTTCAAAACAATTCTTGTTACTTTTTTTCTTTTTTTTAAATTTTCTGTATTCTTTGTTTACATTCCAAAGGCTTTCCCCTTTCCAGTTCCCCCCTCACCATATGTCCCATAAGTTGTCTTCACCTTGCCCATTCCCCAATCACCCCCCACACCACCAAATCTCTGGTCTGGTACTCTCCTACAAAACTGGAAATGTCTTTTCCAGACCAGGGTCCTCTACTTCTATTTTCTTGGGAATCTTTTGCTTAGCTAATTATGCCTTGATTATTCAGAGCTTCTATGCTCATTAATATCCACTTATCAGTGATTGCAATTCATGTGAATTCTTTTGGGATTGGGTTAACTGACTTAGCATATTTTCCAGATCCAACCATTTGCCTACAAATTGCATGAATTCATTATTTTTAATTGCTGAGTATTTTCCATTATATAAATATACCACATTTTCTGTATCCATCCCTCCTTCGAGGGACATGTGGGCTCCTTCCATCTTCTGGCTGTTATAAATAAAGCTGTTATGAACATAGTGGAGCATGTATCTTTATTGTATGCGGGAGAATCTGCTGGGTATATGCCAAGGAGTGGTATGACAGGGTCCTCTGGAAGTGTCATGCCCAATTTTCTGAGGAACCACCAGACTGATTTCCAGAGTAGCTGAACCATCGTGCAATCCCAGCAACAGTGTAGGACTGTTCCTTTTTCTCCACATCCTCACCAGCACCTGTTATCCCTTGAGTTTTTAATCTTAACCATTCTGAATTGTGTGAGGGGGAATCTCAGGGTTGTTTTGATTTGCATTTCCCTGAAGACTAATGATGTCAAACATCTCTTAAGGTGCTTCTCAAGCATCCAATATTTTTCTGGTGAAAATTCTTGGTTTATTTCTGTACCCCATTTTTGATAGGGCTATTTGGTTCTTGGGGTCTAACTTCTTGAGTTCTTTGTGTATATTGGATATTAGCCCTCTGTAAGATGTGGGGTTGGTGAAGATCTTTTCCAAATTTTTTGTTTGCCGTTTTGTCCTTCTGACAGTATCTTTTGCCTTACAGAAACGTTGTAATTTTATGAGGTCCCATTTGTCAATTCTTGATCTTAGAGCATAAGCTATGGTGTTCTGTTCAGGAACTTTCCCCCTGTGCCCATGTCTTCCAGGGTCTTCCCCCAATTTATTTTCTATTAGTTTCAGTGTGTCTGGTTTTATGTAGAGGTCCTTGATCCACAAGGAGATAAGAGTGGGTCAACTCACATTCTTCTGCATGTTGACCTCCAGATGAACCAGCACCATTTGGTGAAAAGGCTATCTTTTTTCCACTGGATGGATGTAGCTCCTTTTTCAAAGATCAAGTCACCATATCTCTGTGGGTTCATTTCTGGGTCTTCAATTCTATTCCATTGATCTACTTGCCTGATGCTGTACCAATACCATGCAGTTCTTAACACAAATACTCTGTAGTACTGTTTGAAGTCAGAGATATTGATTTCCCAAGAAGTCCTTTTATTGTTGAGAATAGATTTAGCTATCTTGGGGTTTTGTTACTCCAAATGAATTTGAGAATTGCTCGTCCAAGATCTATGAAGAATTGATTTGGGATTTTGATGGGGATTGCATTGAATCTGTAGATTGCTATTGGCAAGATGGCCATTTTTACTATATTGATCCTGCCAATCCAAGAGCATGAAATATTTTTCCATCTCCTGAGGTCTTCTTCGATTTCTTTCTTCAAGGACTTCAAGTTCGTGTCATACAGGTCTTTTACTTTTTTGGTTAGATATTTTATATAGTTTGTGGCTATTGTGAAGGGTGTTATTTCCCTAACTTCTTTCTCAGCATGCTTGTCCTTTGGGTACAGGAAGGCTACTGATTTGCTTGACTTGATTTTACAACCAGCCACTTTGCTGAAGTTGTTTATCAGCTGTATGAGTTCTCTGGTGGAGTTTTTTGGGTCAATAACATACTATCCTATCATCTGCAAAAAGTGATAGTTTGACTTCTTCCTTTCTAATTTGTATCCCTTTGACTTCCTTATGTTGTCTAATTGCTCTCACTAGAAATTCATGTAGTATATTGAAAAGATATGGCGAGAGAGGGCAGCCTTGTCTAGTCACTGATTTTAGTGGGATTGCTTCAAGTTTCTCTCTATTTATTTTGATGTTGGCTACTGGTTTGCTGCATATTGCTTTTACTATATTTAGATATGGGCCTTGAATTCCGGTTCTTTCCAGGACTTTTAGCATGAAAGGATTCTGAGTTTTGTCAAATGCCTTTTCAGCATCTAATGAGATGACCATGTGGTTTTTTTTTCTTTTAGTTTGTTTATGTAGTGGATTACATGATGGATTTTCATATATTGAACCATCCCTGCATCCCTGGAATGAAGCCTACTTGATCATGGTGAATGATCATTTTGATGTGCTCTTGGATTTGGTTGGCAAGAATTTTATTTAGTATTTTTGCATCAATATTAATAAAGGAAATTGAATTGTAGTTCTCTTTGTAAGACCTTTGTATGCTTTTGGCATCAGAGTAATTGTGGCTTCATATAATAAGTTGGGCAGTGTTCCTTCTGTTTCTATTTTGTGGAATTGTTTGAAGAGTATTGGTGTTAGGTCTTCTTTGATGGTCTGATAGAATTCTGCACTAAAACCACCTGGTCCCGTACTGTTTTTGTTTGGGAGACTTTCTATAAACTCTTCTATTTCTTTAGGGGTTATTGGACTGTTTAGCTGATCTAATTGATCCTGATTTAATTTTGGTATTTGGTATCTGGCTAGGAAATTGTCCATTTTGTCCAAATTCTACAGTTGTATTGAGTATAGGCTTTTGTAGTAGAATCTGATGATTTTTTGAATTTCCTCATTTTCTGTTGTTATATCCCCTTTTCATTTCTAATTTTGTTAATTTGTATACTTTCTGGGAAGATGGCGGAGGCTGCAGGGAGTGCGGGTCTGCCTTCAAGGCACAGAGCCCACTCCTGACTGGGGCCCTGGACCTGCTGCTCAGCGTGGCTCCTGTTCAAGGCCTGAGTCCCCAGAGGTCTTAAACTTGGGATATCTCTGGTACCTGGTTCTGCCTGCTGGTTCCTCCTGGTTCTGCCTGCTGGTTCCTCCACTTCCTTTTTCAACTCTATTATTATTTATTTGTATACCGACCATTGTATCTGTGAAAATTACCACAAAAATCTTCAATTTTTCACATTTTCACATGAATTTTCATAATCATAAATGTTATGCAAAAATCTTCAGTTTTGTCAGAAAATGTTTCCACCTTTTTTTCACTTATTTATACTTGTATTTGTCTGCCTTTCATAGTATTTGAAATTTTACCACAAAAATCTTCAATTTTATCAATTTTCCTATGTTATCCATTTTATCATCCATAAGTTAGATGTAAAACTTCAGAATTAACGGAACATGTCTCCACCTCCTTTTTCAATTGTATTCAAATTGTATTTCTATGCCTATCATTGTACCTGAGTGTTTTCCCCAACAAATATTTATTTTTATAAATTAACTTATATCCTCATATGTGTTATAGGAAAATTTCAGATTTATATGAAAATGTCTCCACTTCCTCCTTCAATTATATTCTACCAGAAAATCTCTCCACTTCCCTTTTCAATTACATTCTAATTATATTTGGATGCCTATAATTGTATCTGAGTTTTTTTCTCAAAAATTTCTGAAATTTATCCTTGTATCTGAGTTTTTGTTTTCTAAAATATCTTCAACTTTATAAATTATCTTATGTTATCCTCAATTTCAACATACATATGTTAGATGAAAATCTTCAGTTATTTCAGAAAATGTCTCTATTCCTTTTTTCAATTACATTCTAATTGTGTTTGTAAGCCTATCATTGTTTCTGTGAAAATTACCACAAAAATCTTCAAATTTTATCTTCAGTTCTTTATGAAAATGTCTCTACTTCCTCTTTCTATTACATTCTAACTGTATTTATATGACAATTTAAATTTAAATGTTTATCTGACAGTTTTAAATGTTCAGACATTTTATGATAGAACTGACAATTTTTGTCTAAGATATGCATGATAAAATTGAGGATTACATAGGATATCTGATAAAATTGAAGACTTTCTTTGAGAAATCTCAGATTCAATGCTAGGCATACAAATAAAATTATTACTTAATTGAAAAAGGAAGTGGAGACATTTTCTGATGAATTTGACAATTTCAAATAACATATTTCATATAAAATAAGGGAAATTCATAGGAAAATATTTAAAGATTGAAGACTTCTATAGTAATTTTTTCAGATACAATGGTATGCATACAAATACAATTAGAATGTAATTGAAAAAAGAAGTGGAGAATATCTTCAATTTAATCAGTTATCCTATGTAATCATCAGTTTTATGATACATATGTTAAATGAAAATCTTCAGTTTTATGAGAAAATGTCTAGTCTTCCCTTTTCCATTGTATTCTAATAGTCTTTGTAATCTTATCATTGCATCTGTGTTTTTTGCAAAAATATTCTTTAATTTTATAAATTATCCTAAGTTTGTCTCAATTTTATCAAACACTGTTAGAGACAAATCTTCAGTTTATAGGAAAATGTCTCCACATCCTTTCACAATTATAGTCTAATTATATTTGTATGCATACCATTGTATGTGTGAAAATTACCACAAAAATCTTCAAATCTTTGATTTTTCCTATGAATTTCCCTTACTTTATCAGAAATATGTATTACAAAATCATTAATTTTATCAGAAAATACATCCATTTCCTTTTCAATCATGTGATGATTCTGTTTGTAGGCCTATCATTTTATCTGAGTTTTTCCAAAAAATATCTTAAGCTTTATCAGATATCCTATGTAATCCTCAATTTTATCATGCATATTTTAGATGAAAACTTCAGTTCTATCATAAACTGCCTCCACTTTCTTTTTCAATTGAATTCTCATTTTATTTCTATGGTTATCATTGTATTTCAGTTTTTTTCAAACAATCTTTAGTTTTATACATTATCTCCTGCTATCCTCAATTTTATCATATATATGTTTGAAGAAAATCTTTAGTTCTTTGCGAAAATGTCTCCACTTCCTTTTTTTCATTACATTCTAATTATATATATATATATATATATATATATATATATATATATATGAGCCTATGATGGTATGTGAGTTTTTTTAAAATAGATATTACATTTTATAAATTACATTATGCTATCCTCATTTTTATCATACATATATTAGATAATAATCTTAAGCTTTATATGAAAATGTCTTCAGGTCTGTTTTAGTTATATTCTATTTTTACTTTTATGCCTATAATTGTATCAGTTTTGTACAAATAAATCTTCAATTTTATCAATTACCCTAGTAATCCTCTATTTTATCACATATATGTTAGATGAAAATCTTCAGTTTTATCAGAAAATGTCTCCACTTCATTTTCAATTGTATTCTCATTGTATTTCTAGGTCTATAATTGTATCTGAGTGTTTTTCCAAAATAATCTTTAATTTTATAAATTAACTTATGATATCTTCATTTTATCAAGTGTAGATTATATGAAAATCTTCTGTTTTATATAAAAATGTCTCTACTTCATCCTTCAAATTATATTCTAAATATTTTTGTATGTCTATCATTTTTTTTCCAAAAAAATCTTAAATTTTATCAGATATCCTATGTAATCCTCAATTTTATCATGCATATTTTAGATGAAAATCTTCAGTTCTATCATAAAATGTCTCCACTTCCTTTTTCAATAGAACTCTAATTATATTTATATGACTATCATTGTATTTGAATTTCAACAGAAAAATCTGCAATTTTATGCATTATCTTATGCTATACTCAGTTTTATCATACATGTTAGATGAAAATCTTCAATTCGTTACAAAATGTCTCTACTTCCTCTTTCAATTACATTCTAATTGTTTTTATATGCCTATCGTTGTATCTGTGTTCTTTTAAAAATATTCAATTTATGAATTATCTTATGTTATACCCATTTTTATTATACATACATTAAATGAAAATATTCAGTTTTATATGAAAAGGTCTCCACATCTGTTTGAGTTATATACTAATTGTATTTTTTGCCTATCATTATATCTGAGTTTTGTACAAATAAATCTTCAATTTTATCAATTTACTTAGTAATCCTCTATTTTATCACACATATGTTAGATGAAAATCTTCAGTTTTATCAGAAAATGTCTCCACATCGTTTTTCAATTGTATTCTAATTGTATTTCTATGCCTTTCATTGTATCTGAGCTTTTTGTTCCAAATAACCTTAATTTTATAAATTACCTTATGACATCCTGAATTTATCATATGTATGTTATATGAAAATCTTCAGTTAAGTATGAAATTATCTCCACTTCCTCCTTCAATTATATTCTAAATGTATTTGTATGCTTATCATTTTATATGAGTTTTTTTCCAAAATTTTCAATTTTATAAATTATCTTAAGTTATCCTCCATTTTATCATAGAAATGTTAGAGGAAATTTTTTGAATTTTAAATGAAAATGTCTCCACTTCGTTTTGCATTCTAATTTTATTTGTATGCCTATCATTTTATTTGTGAAAATTGCCACAAAATTCTAATTCTTAATTTTTTCCTATGAATATCCCTTACTTTATCAGTAATATGGTACATGAAATATTCAATTTTGTCAGAAATGTCTCCACTTCATTTTCAATTATGTGATAATTCTATTTGTATGCCTCTCATTGTATTTGAGTTTTTTCAAAAAAAATCTTCAAATTTGTCAGTTATCATATTCAATCCTCAATTTTATGATAAATATGCTAGATTAAAATCTTCAGTTATACCAGAAAAATGTCTCTTCTTTTTGCAATTATATTCTAACTATATTTGGATGCCTACCATTGTATCTGAGATTTTTTTCAAAAATATCTAAAATTATATCAGTTATTTTATGTAATTCTCAATTTTTTCATGCATATTTCAGATGAAAACCTTCAGTTCTATCAGAAAATATCTCCACTTTACAATTATATTCAAAATGGATTTGTATGCAGATATGTATAGAGCCATATTGGGGTGTTTTGCCATGGCAGGAACTTGGTTAATGTGAACTTCTCCAGCCTTTGAGCAGGGATTCCTGTGCTATTCACAATTCTGCCCCACCTGGGGTGGAGTGCTCAGCATGAAGGTGAAGTTCCTCAAGATCTAAGAATTCCTGAATTAAGTAGGTGACATGACCAGCTTCCTGAGCAATGGAACCAACACCCAAAGAAGACATGCAGGACTCTGGGAGGAGGGGCTCCCCCAAAACTGTTAAAATATCTGAGTTTCACTAAACTTTGGCCTTGATCTGTAAACTATCATCTGGGCACTCCTTCTTTTCGTCCTTCCCCATCCATCTCTCTGCTTTTGTTTCCAGGAACCCAGTAGCTGCAGGCAGCAACACAGATCATTGTATCAAGTAAATCTTCAATTTTATCAATTATCTTAGGTAATTGTCAATTTTGTCATACATATGACTATCTTCAGTTCTTTACAAAAATGTGTCCTCTTACTTTTTCAATAATACTCTAGTTGTAGTTTTATGCCTATCCTTGTATCTGAGTTTTTGTTTTCCAAAATGTCTGCAATTTTATAAATTATCTTATGTAATCCTCAATTTTAACGTACACATGTTAGATGAAAATCTTCAGTTTTATCAGAAAATGTCTCTATTCCTTTTCTCAATTACATTCTAATTGTGTTTGTAAGACTATCATTGTATATGTGAAAGTTACAACAAAAATCTACAAATTTTACAGTTTTCCTATGAATTTCCATAATTATATCACATAAATATTATGCAAAATTCTTCAGATTTATTAGAAAATATCGCCACTTTCTTTTTAAGTATATAAATATTTATTTTTATGCCCCTATTGTATCTATGAAAATTACCACAAAAATTTTCCAATTTTAATATTTTCCTCATACATTTCCATAATTTATTAGAAATATTATAGAAAAATCTTCAGTTTTATCAGAAAATATCTCCACTTTCTTTTTCACTTATAATCTTATTGTATTTGTATAACTTTCATTGAATCTGAGATTTTATCAAAAATTCTTCAATTTTATCAATTTTCCTATGTTATCATCCATTTATCATATGTAAGTTAGATGTAAATCTTTATAATTAACAGAATATGACTTCACTTCCTTTTCCAATTGTATTCTAATTGTATTTGGATTCCTATCATTGCATCCGAGTTTTTGTATCAATAAATCTTCAATTTTATCAATTATCCTATGTAATCCTTAATTTTATCATATGTATGTTAAATGAAAATCTTCAGTTTTATCAGAATATTTCTCCTCTTCTTTTTCAATTATATTCTAATTGTATTTGTATGCTTCTCATTTCATCTGAGATTTTTTTCAAAAAAAACTTCAATTGTATAAATTATCTTATCATCAATTTTAACATATATATGTTACAGGATTTTCTTCAGTTTTATAGGAAAATGGCTCCACTTCCTTTTTAATTTCATTCTAATTATATTTGTATGCTTACCACTGTAATTGTGAAAATTACGCTAAAAATCTTCAATTTTTAAATTTTTCCTATTAATTTCCCTTACTTTACCCACAATATGTTATATAAATTCTTCAGTTTTATCAGAAAATATCTCTATTCCTATTTTCTTTTTGTTTAGATTTTTTTGATACAGGGATTTTCTGTGTAGTCCTGGCTGTCCTGGAACTCACTCTGTAGACCAGGCTGGCCTCGAACTCAGAAATCCACCTGCCTCTGCCTCCCAAGTGCTAGGATTACAAGCATGTGCCAACACCACCTGGCTCTATTTCTATTTTCAATTACATTCTAATTGTGTTTGTTAGTCTACCATTGTATCTGTGAAAATTACCACAAAAATCTTCAAATTTTATCATTTTCACATGAATTTCCATAATTTTATCAGAAATGTTACACAAAAATCTTCAGTTTATCAGAAAATGTCTCCACTTTCTTTTCCCTTACACATAGTTGTATTTGTATGCCTTTCATTGTATCTGAGATTTTATCAAAAAATCTTCAATTTTATCACTTTTCTTATATTATCCATTTTATCATACATAAGTGACATGTAAAGCTATAGAATTAACAGATATGTCTCCACATCCTATTTCAATTTTATTCTATTTGTATGCCTATCATTGTATCTGAGTTTTTTGCAGAAAAAAATCATCAATTTTATAAATTATCCTAAGTTTTCCTCAATTTTATCAAACATATGTCAGAGGAAAATCTTCAGGTTTATAGGTTAATGACTCCACTTCCGTTTTCAATTGCATTCTAATTGTATTTGTTTGCTTATTATTCTTTCTGTGCAAATTACCACAAAAATCTTCAATTTTTAAATTTTTCCTATGAATTTCCCTTACTTTATCAGAAATATGTTCGATGAAATCTTCAGATTTACCATAAAATGTCTCCACTTCCTTTTCAATTATCTGATAATTCTTTTTGTATGCCTATCATTGTATGTGAGATTTTTCCAAAAAAATCTTCAATTTTATAATATATCTTATGTAATCCTGAATTTTATCATACATATTTTTGATGAAAATATTCAGTTGTAACATAAAATGTTTCCACTTCCTTTTTCAATAGAATTCTAGTTATATTTGGGTGGCTTTGAGCTTTTTTCAAAAAACCTACATATTTATACATTATATTATTTTTGTCCTCAATTTTATCATACATGTTAGAGGAAAATCTTTATTACTTGTAAAAATATCTCCATTTTCTATTTTAAATACATTTTAATAGTATTTATATGCCTATCAATGTAACTGAGGATTTTTAAAATAATATTCAATTTTATAAATTATGTTAAGTTATCCTCATTTTTATCATACATATATTAAATGAAAATCTTCAGTTTTATATGAAAATGTTTCCTTGTCTCTTTTAGTTATATTCTAATTTTATTTTTATGCCTATCATTGCATCTGAGTTTTGTCCAAATATATCTTCAATTTTATCTATTACCCTAGTAATAGTTTACTTTATCATACATATGTTAGATGAAAATCTTCAGTTTTATCAGAAAATGTCTCTTAATTTTTCAGTTTTATTCTAATTGTTTTTCTATGCCTATCATTCTATTTGAGTTTTTTTTCCAAAAATCTTTAATTTTATAAATTACCTTATGATCTCCTAATTTTATCATATCTATGTTATATAAAAATCTTCAGTTTTATATGAAAATATCTCCAGTAACTCCTTCAATAATATTCTAAATGTATTTATATGCCTGTCATTTTATCTGATTTTTTCATAAATATCTTCATTTTTATTAATTATCTTAAGTTATCCTCAAATTTTTCATAGATGTTTAGAGGAAATCTTTCAATTTTAAATAAAAATGTCTCCAATTCAGTTTTTGATTATATTCGAATTGTACTTGTATGAATACCATTTTATCTGTGAACATTATCACAAACATTTTCAATTTTTAAATTTTCCTATAAATTTCCTTTACTTTATCAGTAATATGCTATACTAAATCTTCAGTTTTGTCAGAAAATGTCCACTTTATTTTCAAATGTGTGATAATTCTATTTATATGCCTATATGTGTATCTGAGTTTTTTCTAAAAAAATTTTCAATTTTATCAGTTATCAAATGTAATCCTCAATTTTATGATACATATGTTAGATTATAATCTTCAGTTCTAGCAGAAAATATCTCCACTTCCCTTTTCAATTATCTGATAACTCTATTTGGATGGCTATCATTGTATCTGAGGTTTATTTCTTAAAAAAATGTAAAATCTTATCAGTTATCCTATGTAATTCTCAATTTTCTCATGCATATTTTCAATGAAAAGCTTCAGTTCTATCAGAAAATGTCTCCACTTCAATTTTCAATTATATTCTAATTGTATTTGTAGGCAGATAATTGTATGTGAGTATTTTTTCCAGAAATTCTGCAATTTTATCTATTACACTATGTAATTATCAATTTTATCATACATGTTAGATAAAAATCTTCAGTTTTATCAGAAAATGTCTCTATTTTTCAAATGTATTCTAAGTGTATTTTTATGCTTATCATTGCATCTGAGTTTTTTTCAAAAAAATCTTCAATTTCATAAATTACCTTAAGTTATCCTCATTTTAATCATACATATGTTAGAGCAAAATCTTCAGTATTATAGAGAAATGTTTCCACTTCTTTTGCAATTACATTCTTATTGTATTTTTATTCGTGGCATTGTATCTATGAAAATTACCACAAAAATATCTTTAATTTTTAAATTTTTCCAATGAATTTCCCTTATTTAATATGAAATATGTTATATGAAATTTTCAGTTTTATAATAAAACATCTCCACTTCCTTTTTCATTTGTGTGATAACTGTATTTGTACACCTATCATTGTATCTGAGATTTTTCCAAAAACCGTTCAATTTTGTCAGTTATCTTTTGTAATCCTCAATTTTATCATTCTTATGTTAGATGAAAACCTTCAGTTCTATCAGTAAATGTGTCCAGTTCCCTTTTCAATTGTATTCTAATTGTATTAGTATACCTATCATTGAATCTGAGATTTCTTTTTCAAAAATATCTTCAGGTTTAAAAGTTATCTTATGTTATCCTCAATTTTATCACACATATTTTAGATGAAAATCTTCAGTTTAATACAAAAAAGTCACCACCTCCCTTTTTCATCATATTCTACTTTTATTTGTATTCCTATCATTGTATCTGCGATTTTTCTAGATAATATCTTCAATTTAATCAGTTATCCTATGTAATCCTCAATTTTATCATACATATGTTAAATGAAAATCTTTAGTTTTATGAAAAAATGTCTCATATTCCTTTATGAATTGAATTCTAATATTATTTGTAAGCTTATCATTTTATCTGTTTTTTTTGTAAAAGAAACTTCAATTTTACAAATTATCCTAAGTTTTCTTCAATTTTATCACACATATGTTAGAGGAAAATCTTCAGTTTTATAGGAAAATGGCTCCACTTTCTTTTTCAATTACATTCTAATAGTATTTGTATGCATAACTTTGTATCTGTAAAAATTACTACAAAAATCTTCAATTTTTAATTTTTTCCTGTGAATTTCCCTTACTTTATCAGAAATATGTTGTACAAAATCTTTAGTTTTATCAGAAAATGTCTCCATTTTCTTTTCAATTGTATGATAATTCTATCTGTATACCTATCATTTTATGTGAGATTTTTCCAAAATATTCTTCAATTTTATCAGATATCTTATGTAACCCTCAATCTTATCATGCATATTTTTGATGAAAATCTTCAATTCTATCATAATATGTCTCCAATTCCTTTTTCATTTAATTTCTAATTATATTTTTATGGCTATCATTGTATTTGAGTTTTTTCAAAAACATCTTCAATTTCATACATTATCTTATATTACCCTCAATTTTATCATATATGTTAGATGAAGACCTTCAGTACTTTACAAAAATGTCTCCATTTCCTTTTTCAATTACACTTTAATTGTATTTATATGCCTATCAACATAACTTTCCAATTGTTTTCAAAATCTATTTATATGCTTATCATTGTATCTGAGTTTTTTTCAAAGAATCTTCAATTTTATAAATTAACTTAAGTTATCCTCAATTTTGTCATACATATGTTAGAGGAAAATCTTCAATTTTAATCGAAAATGTCTCCACTTCCTTTTTCAATTACATCCTAATTGTATTTGTATGCATAGCATTGTTTCTGTGAAAATTACCACAAAAATCTTCAATTTTTAAATTTTTGCTATGAATTTCCCTTACTTTACACAAAATGTTATACAAAATCTTCAGTTTTATCAAAAATGTCTCTATTCCTTTTTTCAATTACATTCTAATAGTGTTTGTAAGCTTATCATTTTCACTGTGAAATTACCACAAAAATCTTCAAATTGTACAGTTTTCCTATGAATTTCCATAATTTTATCAGATCTATGTTATGCAAAATTCTTCAGATTTATCAGAAAATATCTCCACTTTCTTTTTCAACTATATTATTATTTATTTTATGCCTACCATTCCATCTGTGAAAATTACCACCAAATCTTCAAATTTAACATTTTCACATGAATATCCATAATTTTATTAAATTATTATATACAAAAACCTTCAGTTTTATCAGAAAATATCTCCACTTACTTTTACACTTATATTCTAATTGTATAAGTACAACTTTAAGTGTATCTGTGTTTTTATCAAAAAAATCTTCAATTTTATCAATTTTCCTATGTTATCATCCATATTGTCATAAATATGTTGTGTGAAAATCTTAAGTTTTATACAAAAATGTCTCCAGCTACTTTTTCAATTATATTCAAATTGTGTTTGTATGCCTACCCATGTATCTGAGAATTTTCTAGAAAATCTTCAATTTTATCAGTTATCCTATGTAATCCTCAATTTTATCATACATATGTTATATGAAAATCTTCAGTTATATCAGAAAATATCTAATCTTCCTTTTGCAATTGTATTCTAATAATCTGGGTAATATTATTAT
This sequence comes from Apodemus agrarius, assembly GCA_964023405.1. Lineage (NCBI taxonomy): Eukaryota > Metazoa > Chordata > Mammalia > Rodentia > Muridae > Apodemus > Apodemus agrarius. Next base: position 88,792,869 of record OZ030018.1, on the reverse strand, counting down.
TGCATCTAAGGTTTTTTTTCAAGAAATTCTTCAATTTTATAACATCCTAAGTATTCTTCAATTTTATCAAACATATGTTAGAGGCAAATATTCAGTTTTACAGGAAAATATCTCCACATCCTTTTACAATTACATTCTAATTGTATTAGAATGCATACCATTGTATCTGTGAAAATTACCAAAATATCTTCAATTTTTTATTTTTTTCTATGAATTTCTTTTACTTTATCAGAAATATGTTCTACAAAATCTTTATTTTTATCACAAATATGTCAATTTCCTTTTCAATCATGTGATAATTCTTTTTGTATGCCTATCATTGTATGTGAGATTATTTCAAAAATATCTTCAATTTGATCACATATCATATGTAATCCTCAATTTTATCATGCATTTTACATGAAAATCTTCAGTTCTATCATAAAATGTCTCCACTTCCCCTTTTCAATTAAATTCTAATTTTATTTATGTGGTTATCATTGTATTTCAGTTTTTTTCAAAAAATCTTCAATTTTATACGTTATTTCCTGTTATCAATTTTATCATACATATTTTGCTGAAAATCTGCAGTTCTTTACAAAAATGTCTCTACTTCCTTTTTTCAATTCCATTCTAATTATATCTATATGCCTATGATTGTATGTGACGTTTTTTTAAATATTCTATTTTATTAATTATGTTAAGCTATCCTCATTTTATCATACATATATTAGATGAAAATCTTCTGTTTTATAAGAAAATTTCTATGTGTGTTCATTTCTGGGTCTTCACTTCTTTTCAACTGTTCTACTTGCCTGTCACTGTACCAATACCATGCAGTTTTTAGCACAATTGCTTTGTAGTACTGCTTGAGGTCAGGGATAATGATTCTACCAGAAGTCCTTTTATTGTTGAGAATAGTTTTAGCTATCCTGGGTTTTTGTTGCTAATGATGAATTTAAGAATTGCTCTTTCTAGATCTATGAAGAATTCATTTGGTATTTTCATGAGGATTGCATTGAATCTGCAGATTGCTTTTGGCAAGATGGCCATTTTTACTATATTGATCCTTCCAATCCAAGAGCATGAAATCTCTCTCCATCTTCTGAGGTCTTTTTCGATTACTTTCTTCAAGGACTTGAAGTTCCTGTCATATAGATCTTTCACTTGCTTGGTTAGAGTCACACCCAGACACTTATATTGTTTGTGGCTATTGTGAAGGGTGTTATTTCCCTAACTTCTTTCTCAGCCTGCTGGTCATTTGAGTATAGGAAGGCTAACTGATTTGCTTGAGTTGATTTTATAACCAGCCACTTTGCTGAAGTTATCAGCTGTAGGTGATCTCTGGTGGAGTTTTTTTGGTCATTTATGTATACTATCATATCATCTGTAAATAATGATAGTTTGACTTCTTCCTTTCCAATTTGTATCATTTTGACTTCCTTATGTTGTCTAATTGCTCTCGCTAGAACTTCAAGTACTATATTGAAAGATGTGGAGAGGGCAATCTACTCCCTGATTTCAGTGGGATTTCCTCAAGTTTCTCACCATTTATTTTGATGTTGGCTACTGGTTTGCTGTGTATTGCTTTTACTATGTTTATGTATGGGCCTTGAATTCCTGTTCCTTCCAGGACTTTTGGCATGAAAGGATGCTGAATTTTTTCAAATGCTTTTTCAGCTTCTAATGAGATGACCATGTGGTTTTTCTCTTTTAGTTTATGTAGTGGATGACATTGATGGATTTCCATATATTGAAACATCCTTGCATCCCTGGGATGAAGCCTACTTGATCAGGGTGAATGATCATTTTGATTTGCTCTTGGATACAGTTGGCAAGATTTTATTCGGTATTTTTGCATCCATATTCATAAGGGAAATTGTCTTGTAGTTCTCTTTCTTTGTTGGATCTTTGGTTTTAGTATCAGCGTAATTGTGGCATCACAGAACGAATTGGGCAGTGTTCCTTCTCTTTCTACTTTGTGGAATCATTTGAAGAGTATTGGTGTTAGGTCTTCTTTGAAGGTCTGATAAATTTCTTCACTTAAACCATCTGGTCCCATACTTTTTTTGGTTGGAAGACTTTCTATAACCCCTTCTATTTCATTAGGGATTATGGGACAGTTTAGCTGATCTAATAGATCCTGGTTTAATTTTGGTATTTGGTATCTGTCTAGGAAATTGTCCATTTCCTCCATGTTCTCCAGTTGTGATGAGTATAGGCATTTGTAGTAGGATCTGATGACTTTTTTGAATTTCCTCACTTTCTGTTTTATATCCCCCTTTTCATTTCTAATTTTGTTAATTTGGATACTGTCTCTGTGCCCTTTGGTTAGTCTGGATAAGGGCTTATCTATCTTATTGATTTTCTCAAATCAACCCACAGAGCTATGGTCACTTGATATTTGATAAAGGAGCTACAACCATCTAGTAGAAAAAACAGTCTTTGCAACCAATCATGCTGGTTCAATTGGAGGACAATGTGCGGAAGATTGCGAATTGACCAACTCTTATCTCCTTGAACTAAGATCAACTCCAAGTGGATCAAGGACCTCCACATAAATCCAGACACACTGAAACTAATAGAAAAGAACTGGGGAAGACCCTGGAGGACATGTTCACAGGATGAAAGTTCCTGAACAGAACACCAATAGCCTATGCTCTAAGATCAAGAATTGACAAACGGGACCTCATAAAATTACAAAGTTTCTGTAAGGCAAAGGACACTGTCAGAAGGACAAAACGGCAACTTACAAATTGGGAAAAGATCTTCACCAACCCCACAATCGACAGAGGACTAATATCCAATGTATACAAAGAACTCAAGAAGTTAGACCCCAAAAAACCAAATAACCCTATTGAAAATGGGGTATAGAGGTAAACAAAGAATTTTTGCCTGAAGAAATTTGGATGGCTGAGAAGCACGTTAAAAGGTGTTCAACATCATTAATCATCAGGGAAATACAAATCAAAACAACTCTGAGATTCCATCTCACATCAGTCAGAATGGCTAAGATTAAAAATTCAAGAGATAACAGGTGCTCAACAAGATGTAGAGAAAGAGGAACACTGCTCCACTGTTGGTGGGATTTCAAGACCATACAACTACTCTGGAATTCAGTCTGGCAGTTCTTCAGAATATTGAGCATGACACTTCCAGAGGACCCTGTCATACCTCTCCTGGGCATATACCCAGAGGATTCCCCTTTATGCACTAAAGACACATGCTCCACTATGTTCATAGGAGCCCTATTTATAATAGCCAGAAGCTGGAAGGAGCCCAGATGTCCCTCAAAGGAGGAATGGATACAGAAAATGTGGTATATTTATACAGTGGAATACTACTCAGCAATTAAAAGTAGTGAATTCATGCAATTTGTAGGCACATGGTTGGATCTGGAAAATATCATCCTAAGTGAGTTAACCCAATCACAAAAGAATACACATGAAATGCCATCACTGATAAGTGGATATTAATGAGCCCACAAGCTCTGAATACTCAAGGCATAATTAGCAAGTCAAAAGACTCCCAAGAAGAAGGAAGGTGAGGAACCTGGTCTTGAAAAGACTGGATCCAGGTATGTATGAGAGTACCAGAACAGAGAAATGGTTGGGGGGTGGTTGTATGGGGAATAGGTAGGGGTCGGGCCTGGGGGGAGAAAGGACTTATGGGACATATCGTGAGGGGGAAACTGGGAACAGGGTAAACCCTTGGAATGTAAACAAAGAACATAGAAAATTAAAAATAAATCTAAATAAATTAATTCCCAATAAAAAAGAAAATGTCTCCACATCACTTTTAGTAATATTCGAATTGTATTTTATGCCTATCATTGTATCAGAGTTTTGTACAAATAAATCTTCAATTTTATCAATTACCCTAGTAATCCTCTATTTTATCATATATATGTTAGAAGAAAATCTTCAGTTTTATCTGAAAATGTCTCCACTTTATTTTTCAATTGGATTCTAATTGTATTTCTTTGCCTATCACTGTATCTGATTTTTCCATAAATCTTTAATTTTATAATTTACCTTGTGATATCCTCAATATATCATATGTATGTTATATGAAAATCTTCAGTTTTATACAAAAATGTCTCCAATTCCTTGTTCAATTATATTCTAATTGTATTTCTCTGGCTATCATTGTATCTGAGGCTTTTTTTTTAAAAAAAATCTTCAATTTTATACATTATCTTAAGTTACCCTCGATTTTATCATGGATATTTTAGAGGAAAATCTTCAATTTTAATCAAAAATGTCTCTACTTCATTTTTTGATTACATTCTAATTGTATTTGTATGCCTACCATTGTATCTGTAAAAATTACCACAAAAATGTTCAATTTTTAAATTTTCCTATGAATTTCCCTTACTTTATCAGAAGTATGTTATACAAAATCTTCAGTTTTGTCAGAAAATGTCTCTATTTCGTTTGCAAATACACAATAATACTATTTATATGTCTATCAGTGTATCTGAGCTTTTTCCAAAAACATCTTCAATTTTATCAGTTATCATATGCAATCCTCAATCTTAACATACATGTTAGATTAAAATTTTCAGTTCACCAGAATATATCTCCACTTTCATTTTCAATTATATTCTAATTATATATGAATGCCTATAATTGTATCTGAGTTTTTTTCAAAAAAACTATTCATTTTATGTTACCCTACGTAATCCTCAATTTTATCATGGTAATTTAAGATGAAATCTTCAGTTCTATCAGAAAATATCTCCACTTCCCTTTTCATTTTTATTCTAATTGTATTTCAATGCCGACCATTGGATCTGAGTTATTTTCCAAGAAAAATCTTCAACTTTATCAATCATCTTTTATAAGCCTCAATTATTTCATACATTGGTTAGATAAAAATCTTCAGTTCTTTTGCAAATGTCTCCTTTTCCTTTTTCAATTATACTCTAGAATTATTTGTATGCCTATCCTTGTATCTGAGTTTTTGTTTTCAAAATCTTCAAATTTTACAGTTTTCCTATGAATTTCCATAATTTTAGCAGATATACGTTATGCAAAATCCTGATTTATCAGAAATATCTCCACTTTCTTTATCAGCTATATTAATATTTATTTGTATGCCTACCATTGTATCTGTGAAAATTACCACAAAAATATTCAAATTTTAACATTTTCACATGAATTTACATAATTTAATCAAAAAGGTTATACTAAAATATTCCGTTTTATCAGAAAATGTCTACACATTCTTTTTCACTTATTTATATTTATATTTGTATGCCTTTCATTTTATCTGACATTTTATCACAATAATCCTCAATTTTATCAATTATCCTATGTTATCCATTTATTTTATCATCCATAAGTTAGATGTAAAGATTCAGAATTAACAGAATATGTCTCCTTGTCCTTTTTCAATTGTATTCTAATTGGATTTGTATGCCTGATATTGTATCTGAGTTTTCGTTTTCAAAAATATCTTCAGAGTTAAAAATTATCTTAGGTTATCCTCTATTTTATCATACATATGTTAGATGAAAATCTTCAGTTTTATATGAAAATGTCTCCTCCTCCATTTTCAATTGTATTCTAATAGTATTTGAATGCCTATCATTGTATCTGAGATTTTTCTAGAGAATATATTCAATTTAATCAATTATCCTATGTAATCCTCAATTTTATCATAGATATGGCAAATGAAATTCTTCAGTTTCATGAGAAAATGTGTCTTCTTCCATTTCCAATTAAATTCTAATTGTGTTTGTAAGCTTTTGTTGCAAAAAATAATCAATTTTATAAATTATCCTAAATTGTCTTCAATATTATCACACATACATTAGAGGAAAATGTTCAGTTTTAAAAGAAAATGACTCCACTTCTGTTTTCAATTACATTCTAACTGTATTGGTATGTATACCATTGTATCTGTGAAAATTACTGCAAAATTTTTAAATTTTTAAATGTTTCTTATGAATTTTCCTTACTTTATCAGAAATATGTTATACAAAATCTTTAGTTTTATCCGAAAATGTCTCCACTTTCTTTTCAAATATATGATACTTCTATTTGTATGCCTATCATTGTGAGGTTTTTTTCCCAAAAAAATCTTCAATTTGATCAGATATCATATTTAATCCTCAATTTTATCATGCATATTTTAGATGGAAATCTTCAGTTCTATCATAAAATGTCTCCACTTCTTTTTTCAATTGTATTCTAATTATATTTGTGTGGCTATCATTGTATTTGAGGTTTTTTTTTTCAAAAAAAATCAATTTTATATATTATGTTATCCTCAATTTTTTCATACATATGTTAGATGAATTCATCATTACTTTACGAAAATGTCTCCATTTCCCTTTTCAATTACATTCTAATTGAATTTATATGCCTATCAAAGTATCTGAGGTTTCTTTAAAAATATACAATTTTATTAATTATGTTATGTTATCCTCATTTTAATCATACATATCTTAGATGAAAATCTTTAGTTTTATATGAAAATGTCTCCTCATCTGTTTTAGATATATTCTAAGTGTATTTTTATGCCTATCATTGTATCTGAGTTTTGTCCAAATAAATCTTCAATTTTATCAAATACTCTAGTAATACTTTATTTTATTATGCATATATAAGATGAAAATCTTCAGTTAAATCAGAAAATGTCTCCACTTCATTTTTCAAGTATATTCTAATTGTTTTTCTATGACTATCATTGTATCTTAGTGTTTTTCCAAAAAATCTTTAATTTTATAAATTACCTTATGAATCCTCATTTTACCATATGTATGCTATATGAAAATATTCAGTTTTATATGAAAATGTCTCCACTTCCTTCTTCAATTATATTCTAAATATATTTCTATGCCTATAAGAGTATCTGTGTTTTTTCAAAAAAAATTCAATTATATAAATTATCCTAAGTTATCACAATTTTGTCATAGATATTTTAGAGGAAAATCTTCACTCTAAAAAAAGTCTTCATATTTTGATTCCATTCAAATAGCATTTGTATGCCTATTATTGTATCTGTGAAAATTACCACAAAAATTTTCAACGTTTAAATTTTTCCTATGAATTTCCCTAACTTTATCAGTTATATGTTATATGAAATCTTCAGTTTTGTCAGAAAATGTTTCCACTTCTTTTTCAAATACGTGATAATTCTATTTGTATCCCTATCATTGTATCAGTTTTTTTAAATTCAATTTTATCAGTTATCATATGTAATCCTCAATTTCTTGATACATGTTAGATTAAAATCTTCAGTTCTACAGAAAATATCTCCAATTCCATTTGCCATTACATTCTAAATCTATTTGGTTGCCTATCATTGTATCTGTGTTTTTTTTAAAAAAAATATCTAAACTTTTATCAATTATCCTATTTAATCCTCAATTTTAACATGTATACTTTAGGTGAAAATCATCAGTCCTTTCAGAAAATATCTCCACTTCCCTTTTCAACTATATTCTAATTTTTTATGCAGATCATTGTATCTGAGTATTTGTCCAAATAAATCTTCAGTTTTATTATCTTATGTATTCCTTAATTTTATCATACATGTTAGATGAAATTCTTCAGTTCTTTACAAAAATGTGTTCTCTTCCCTTTTCAATTATTCTCTAGTACTATTTGTATGTCTATCCTTGTATCTGAGTTTTTTTCCAAAATATTTTAAATTTTATAAATTATCTTGTTATCCTCAATTTTAATATACATATGTTAGATGAAAATCTTCAGTTTTATCAGAAAAAGTCTCTATTCCATTTTTCAATTACATTCTAATTGTGTTTCTAAGCCTATCATTGTATCTGTGAAAATTACCACAAAAATCTTCAAAGTTTACACTTTTCCTATGAATTTCCATAATTTTATGAGATATATTAAACAAAATTCTTCATTTATCAGAAAATACCTCTACTTCCTATTTCCTTTTTTCTATATTCTGTGTTCGCATTCCAAAGGCTTTCCCCTTTCCCAGTTCCCCCTTCACCGTATATCTCATAAGTCCTCTTCCTTCTGCCCATTCCCCAATCACCTCCTCCCCCATTTCTCTGTTCTGATACTCTCCTATAAAACTGGAACCAGTCTTTTCAGGACCAGGGTCCTTTCCTTCCTTCCTGGGGATCTTTTGATTTGCTAATTGTGCCTCGAGTATTCAGAGCTTTCAGGCTCATTAATATCCACTGATCAGTGATTGCATTTCATGTGTATTCTTTTGTGATTGGGCTAACTTACTTAGGATGATATTTTCCAGATCCAACCATCTGCCTACAAATTGCATGAATTCACTATTTTTAATTGCTGAGTAGTATTCCATTGTGTAAATATACCACTTTTTCTGCATCCATTCCTCCTTTGAGGGACATCTGGGTTCCTTTCAACTTCTGGCTATTATAAATAAGGCTGCTATGAACATAGTGGAGCATGTGTCTTTATTGTATGCAGGAGAATCCCCAGGAGTGGTATGACAGGGTCCTCTGGAAGTATCATGCAAAATTTTCTGAGGAACCACCAGACTGATTTCCAGAGCAGTTGCACAATCTTGCAATCCCCCCAACAGTGTAGGAGTGTTCCTTTTTCTCCACTTCCTCGCCAGCACCTGTTGGCAATTATTTTATTTAGTATTTGTCTTAGTCAGGGTTTCTATTCCTGCACAAACATCATGAACAAGAAGCAAGTTTGGGAGGAAAGGGTTTATTGAGCTTACACTTCCACACAACTGTTAATTACCAAAGGAAGTCAGGACTGGAACTCAAGCAGGTCAGGAAGCAGGAGCTGATGCAGAAGCCATGGAGGGATGTTACTTACTGGCTTGCTTCCCCTGGTTTGCTCAGCCTGCTCTCTTATAGAACCCAAGAATACCAGCCCAGAGATGGTACCACCCACAAGGGGCTCTCCCCCACTTGATCACTAATTGAGAAAATGCCCCATAGCTGGATCTCATGGAGGCAATTCCCCAACTGAAGCTCCTTTTCCTATGATAACTCCAGCCTGTGTCAAGTTGACACACAAAACTAGCCAGTGCAGTATTTCTGCATCAATATTCATAAGGGAAATTGGCCTGTATTCTCCTTCTTTGTAGGATCTTTGTGTGCTTTTGGTAGAACGAGTTGGGCAGTATTCCTTCTGTTTCTATTTTGTGGAATAGTTTGAAGAGTATTGGTGTTAGGTCTTCTTTGAAGGTCTGATAGAACTCGGCACTGAAACCATGTGGTCCCGTACTTCCTTTTTCAACTATATTATTATTTATTTGTATGCCTACCATTATATCTGTGAAAATTACCACAAAAATATTCAAAATTTAACATTTCCACATGAATTTCCATAATTTTATAAGAAATGTTACACAAAAATCTTCAGTTTTATCAGAAAATATCTCCACTTTCTTCTTCACTTATATATAGTTGTAGTTTAATATCTTTCATTGAATCTGAGATTTGATCCAAAAAAATCTTAAATTTTATCAATTTTCATATGTTTCTTTTACGTTAACTGCATTATACAGCTTTCTCTTATAAATGCATGTGAAATCAAATGTAAGATTGAAATACAGTTTTCCCGAGTAAAGACAATCACATACTAGTAAGATCTGTGTATGTGCAGGAGGAGTTATCATACATTGTGCAAAATGTTCTCATTTTCTGCTAAATTAGTCATTTAAACGCACAGTGTTTTAAAACTTACTGTACATGTTAATTGTAAATAACAAACTTCTCGTCATTAAAACTGAATGTAGCATGAATTCATTCACTTTGTAGTGTGTTTGGTGGTGCATCTAGGATTAAACACGTTTCCTCCACATAAACTGCATTGTACAGCTTTCTTTCATAAATGCATATGAAAACAGATATACTACTGAAATACAGTGTTCCCCTGTAAAGACAATCACACAATTGTAAGAACTTTGTATGTGGAGTTAGAGGATATCATACATTGGGCAAAATTGTTCTTGTTTTCTGCTCAATTAGTCGTTTAAACTCATATTGTCTTAAAAACCTACTGAAGTTGTTCATTTTAAAAGAATAAACTTCACGTCATTAAACTTGAATGTAACATGAATGCATTCAAGTTGTAGTGTGTTTGGTGTTGCTGCTATGTTTAAACACGTTTCCTCCTCATAAACTGCATTATACTGCTTTCTCCAGTAAATGCATATGAATATCAAATGTAAGATTGATATACAGTCTTCCCAAATAAAGACAACCACATACTGGTAAAATTTTTGGATGTGCAGTTAGAAGTTATCATACATTGTGCAAAATGTTCTCATTTTCTGCTAAATTAGTCATTTAAAGGCATGGTGTCTTAAAACATACTGAACGTGTTAGTTGCAAAAGAACAAACTTCTCTTCATTAGACTTGAATGTAACATGAATGCATTCATGTTGTAGTGTGCTTTTTTGTTGTGTCTATGTTTCAACACATTTATTTTAAGTTAACTGCATTATACAGCTTTCTCTGATAAATGTATATGAAAATCAAATGTAAGTTTGAAATATAGTGTTCCCGAGTAAAGACAATCACATACTAGTAAGAACTTTGTGCAGTTAGAGGATATCATATATTGGGCAAAATGTTCTCATTTTCTGCTAAATTAGTCTTGTAAACACATAGCGTTTTAAAACTTACTGAAACTGTTAATTCTAAAAGAACAAACTTCTCTTCATTTGACTTGAATGTAACATGAATGCATTCACGTTGTAGTGTGTTTGGTGGTGCATCTAGGTTTAAACACGTTTCCTCCACGTAAACTGCATTGTACAGCTTTCTCTCATAAATGCATATGAAACCCTATATACTATTGAAATACAGTGTTGCCGAGTAAAGACAATCACATACTAATAAGAACTCTGTATGTGCAGTTAGAAGTTATCACAGTTTGTCATACACAGGGTTTCTTTTTTCTGCACAAACATCATGACCAAGAAGCAAGTTGGGGAGGAAATGCTTTATTCAGCTTAAACTTCCACACAGCTATTCATCACTAAAGGAAGTAAGAATTGAAACTCAAGGAGGTCAGGAAGCAGGAGCTAACGCAGAGGCCATGGAGGGATTTTCCTTACTCACTTGCTTACCATGGCTTGCACAGTCTGCTTTCTTACAGAAGCCAAAGCAGCAAGTGATGGTACCACTTACAAGGGGCCTTCCCTGCTTTATCACTGATTGAGAAAATGCCCCACAGCTGGATCTCATGGAAGCACATATTCACTTGAAGCTCCTTTTCCTATGATAACTCTGCCCGGAGTCAATGTGACACACAAAAGAAGCCAGTAAATATATTATGCAAAATGTTCTTGTTTTCTGCTAAATTACTATTTTAAACAAATCGTGTTTTGAATCTTACTGAACTTGTAAATTGTAAAAGAACAAACTTTTTGCCATTAGACCTGAATGTAACATGAATGCATTCACATTGTAGTGTGGTGGTTCATTTATGTTTAAACCAGAATCCTCCATCTAAACTCCATTGTACATCTTTCTCTCATAAATGCATATGAAAATTCAATATACTAATGAAATACAGTGTTCCCAAGTAAAGACAATCACATACTAATAAGAACTCTGTATGTGCAAGTAGGACTTATCGTACATTGTGCAAAATGTTCTCGTTTTCTGCTAAATTAGTCTTTTAAATGCATAGTGTTTTAAAACTTACTGTACGTATTAATTGTAAAAGAACAAACTTCTTGCCATTAAAACTGAATGTAGCATGAATGCATTCACTTTGTAGTGTGTTTGGTCGTGCATCTAGGATTAAACACGTTTCCTCCCTGTAAACCGCATTGTACAGCTTTCTTTCATAAATGCATATGAAAACCTATATACTATTGAAATACAGAGTTCCCAAGTAAAGACAATCTCATACTCGAAAGAACTTTGTATGTGCAGTTAGAGTATATCATATATTGTGTGAAATGTTCTCTTTTCTGCTAAGTCATTTAAACGCATAATATTTTAAAACGTATTGAACATGTTAATTGTAAAAACAAACTTCTCGTCATTAGACCTGAATTTAAGATGGATGCATTCACCTTGTAGTGTTGTTGTTGGTGCATCTAAGTATAAACACATTTCCTCCACTTAAACTTCACTGTACAGCTTACTCTTATAAACACACAAGAAAATCATATACTATTGAAATACATTGTTTCCGAGTAAAGACAATCACATACTCATAAGAACTTTGCATCTGCAGTTAGAGGATATCATACATTGTGCGAAATGTTCTCATTTTCTGCTAAATTAGTCGATTAAATGCATAGTGTTTTAAAACTTACAGTAAGTGTTAATTGTAAAATAACTAACTTCTCGCCATTAGATGTGAATGTAACATGAACGCATTCACCTTGTAGTGTGTTTGGTGTTTCCTCTAGGTTCAAACACGTTTCCTACACGTAAACTGCATTGTAAAGTTTTCTCTCATAAATGCATATGAAAATCCTATATGATATTGAAATACAGTGTTGCCGAGTAAAGACAATCACAAACTAATAAGAAATGTGTATGCACAGTTAGAAGTTATCACAATTTGAAGAGGATTGAGCTAATCCCATGCCTCCTATCAGATCACCATAGAGTAAGAGTGGTCTTCAATAGCAACAAAAACAACAGAAAACCCACATACACATGGAAACTGAACAATACTCAATGACACCTTGGTCAAGGAAGAAATAAAAAAATAAATCAAAGACTTTTTAGAATTCAATGAAAATGAAGGTACAAACTACCCAAATCTATGGGACACAATGAAAGCAGTATTGAGGAACACTCATAGCCTAAGCACATCCAAAAAGAAACTGGAAATAGCATACACTAGCAACTTAACAGCATACCATAAAGCCCTGGAAAAAAAAGAAGTTAATTCACCCAGGAGGAGTAGAAGACAAGAAATCATCAAACTCAGGGCTGAAAGCAATCAAGTAGAAACAAAGAGAACCATACAAACAATCAACAAGACTAGGAGCTGGTTCTTTGATAAAATCAACAAGATAGATAAAACCTTAGCCAGACTAACCAAAGGACACAGAGACAGTATACAAATTAACAAAATTAGAAGTGAAAAGGGAGACATAACAACAGAAACTGAGGAAATTCAAAAGATCATCAGATCCTACTACAAAGATCTATACTCAAAACAACTGGAGAATCTGGAGGAAATGGACAACTTCCTAGACAGATACCAAATACCAAAATTAAATCAGCATCAAGTAGATCAGCTAAATAGTACCATAACCCCTAAAGAAATAGAAGGGGTTATAGAAAGCCTTCCAACCAAAAAAAGTACGGGACCAGATGGTTTTAGTGCAGAATTCTACCAGACCTTCGAAGAAGACTTAACACCAATACTTTTCAAACTATTCCACAAAATAGAGTCAGAAGGGATACAGCCCAACTCATTCTTCGAAGCCACAATCACGCTAATACCTAAACCACAAAAAGATCCAACAAAGAAAGAGAACTACAGGCCAATTTCTCGTATGAATATCCATGCAAAAATACTAAAGAAAATTCTTGCCAACCGAATCCAAGAACACATCAAAACGATCATCCACCATGATCAAGTAGGCTTCATCCCAGGGATGCAGGGATGGTTCAATATACGGAAATCCATCAATGTAATCCACTACATAAACAAATTAAAAGAAAAAAAACCACATGGACATCTCATTAGATGCTAAAAAAGCATTCGAGAAAATTCAGCATCCTTTCATGCTAAAAGTCTTGGAAAGACAAGGAATTCAAGACCTATACCTAAACATAGTAAAAGCAATCTACAGCAAACCAGTAGCCAACATCAAAATAAATGAAGAGAAACTTGAAGCAATCCCACTAAAATCAGGGACTAGACAATGCTGCCCTCTCTCTCCATATCTTTTCAATATAGCACTTGAAGTTCTAGCTAGAGCAATTAGACAACATAAGGATGTCAAAGGGATACAAATTGGAAAGGAAGAAATCAAACTATCATTATTTGCAGATGACATGATAGTTTACTTAAGCGACGCAAAAAACTCTACCAGAGAACTTCTACAGCTGATAAACAACTTCAGCAAAGTGGCTGGTTATAAAATTAACTCAAGCAAATCAGTAGCCTTCTTGTACTCAAAGGACAAGCAGGCTGAGAAAGAATTTAGGGAAATAACATCCTTCACAATAGCCACAAACAACATAAAGTACCTTGGCGTAACTCTAACCAAACAAGCGAAAGATCTGTATGACAAGAACTTCAAGTCCTTGAAGAAAGAAATCAAAGAAGACCACAGAAGATGGAAAAACATTTCTTGCTCTTGCATTGGCAGGATCAATATAGTGAAAGTGGCCATCTTGCCAAAAGCAATCTACAGATTCAATGTGATCCCCATCAAAATCCCAACTCAATTCTTCATAGATCTAGAAAGAGCAATTCTCAAATTCATCTGGAGCAACAAAGAAACCAGGATAGCTAAAACTATTCTCAACAATAAAAGGACTTCTGGGGGAATCAATATCCCTGACCTCAAGCAGCACTACAGAGCAATTGTGTTAAAAACTGCATGGTATTGGTACAGCAACAGGCAAGTAGATCAATGGAATAGGATTGAAGACCTAGAAATTAACCACAGACTTATGTTCACTTGATCTTTGATAAAGGAGCCACAACCATCCAGTGGAAAAAAGATAGCCTTTTCAACAAATGGTGCTGGTTCAACTGGAGGTCAACATGCAGAAGAATGCGAATTGACCCACTCTTATCTCTTTGCACTAAGATCAACTCCAAGTGGATCAAGGACCTCCACATAAAACCAGACACACTGAAACTATTAGAAAAGAAGCTTAGGAAGACCCTGGAGGACATGGGCACAGGGGGAAAGTTCCTGAACAGAACATCAATAGCTTATGCTCTAAGATCAAGAACTGAAAAATGAGACCTCATAAAATTACAAAGTTTCTGCAAGGCAAAGGAAACTATCAGAAGAACAAAATGGCAACCAACAAAGTGGGAAAAATCTTCACCAACCCCACATCCAACAGAGGGCTTATATCCATTATATACAAAGAACTCAAGAAGTTAGACCCCAAAGATCCAAATAACCCTATCAAAAAATGGGGTACAGAGCTAAACAAAGAAATTTCACCAGAAGAAATTCGGATGGCCGAGAAACACTTTAAGAGCTGTTCAACATCATTAGTCATCAGGGGAATGCAAATCAAAACAACCCTGAGATTCCACCTCACTCCAGTCAGAAGGGCTAACAATAAAAACTCAAGAGGCAAAAAGTGCTGGCGAGGATGTGGAGAAAGAGGAACACTCCTCCACTGTTGGTGGGATTGCAAAATGGTAAAAACGCTCTGGAAATCAGTTTAGCGGTTCCTCAAAAAAATTGGCATGCCACTTCCAGACGACCCTGGCATACCACTTCTGGGCATAAACCCAGAGGATTCCCCTGCATAATATAAAGACACATGCTCCACTATGTTTATCGCAGCCTTGTTTATAATAGCCAGAAATTGGAAGGGGACCAAATATCCCTCAAAGGAGGAATGGATACAGAAAATGTGGTATATTTATACAATGGAATACTACTCAGCAATTAAAAATAATGAATTCATGCAATTTGTAGGTAAATGGTTAGATCTGGAAAATATCAACCTTAGTGATTTAACCCAATCACAAAAGAATACACATGAAATGCAATCACTGATAAGTGGATATGAATGAGCCCAGAAGCCCTAAATACTCAAGGCACAATTAGCAAGTCAAATGATTCCCAAGAAGGAGAAAGGAGAGGACCCTTGGCCTGTAAAGTTTGGATCCAGTTTTGTAGACCCAGAACAGAGAAACCTTGAGGGAGGGGGAATGATTGGGGAATAGTTGGAGGGAGAGGAATTATGGGACGTATGGTGGGGGGGGGACTAGGAAAGGGGAAAGACTTTGGAATGTAAACATAGAATATAGAAAATAAAAATTAAAAAATAAAAATATAAAAAAAGGAATAGAGACTGATAAAACTGAAGATTTTCATCTAATATATGTATGTTAAAATTGAGGATAACATAAGATAATTTATAAAATTTAAGATAATGTTGAAAAACAAAAACTCAGATACAAGGATAGGTAAATACTACTAGAGTATACTTGAAAAAGGAAGGGGACACATTTTTATAAAAAAATTGAAGACTTTCATCTAACATGTATGAGAAAATTGAGAATTACATAAGATAATTGATAAAATTGAATATTTACTTGGAAAATATTTTTCATATTTATTTTTAAATGAATATTTTTTATATTTTTATATATTTTTATTCTCCTATTTCAATTGAATTCTAATTATATTTGTAGGGCCATCATTGTATTTGAGTTTTTTGGAAAAAAATCTTCGATTTTATAAATAATCTTAAGTTATCCTCAATTTTTTCATTTATATATTTAGAGGAAACCCTTCAATTTTAAATAAAAATGTCTCCATTTTTTCGATTACATTCTAATTGTACTTATATGCATACCATTGTATCTGTGAAAATTGTCACAAAAATTTTCAATTTTTAAAATTATCCTACAAATTTCCCTTACTTTATCAGTAATATGTTATACGAAATCTTCAGTTGTGTCATAAAATTTCTTCACTTTATTTTCAAATTTGTGATATTTTATTTGTATGCCTATCTGTGTGTCTGACTTTTTCCAAAAAAAATCTTGAATTTTGTCAGTTATCATATTTAATCGTCGGTTTTATGATACATTTGTTGGATTACAATCTTTACTTCCTCCAGAAAATATCTCCATTTCCCTTTTCAATTATCTGATAATTCTATTTGGATGCCTATCTTTGTATTTGAGTTTTTTTCAAAAAAATCTAAAATTTTATCAGTTATCCTATGTAATCCTAAATTTTATCATGCATATTTAGGTGAAAAGCTTCAGTTCTATCAGAAAATTTCTCCGACTCCATTTTCAATTATATTCTAATTGTATTTGTATGCAGATCATAGTATGTGAGTATTTTTCCAAAAAATCTTCAATTTTATCTATTATGGTATATCATTCTCAGTTTTTTCATACATATGTTAGATAAATATGTTCAGTTTTATCAGATAATATCTCCTCTTCATTTTTCAAATGTATTCTATGTATATTTGTATGCTTATCATTGCATCTGAGCTTTTTTAAAAAAATCTTCAATTATATAAATTGCCTTAAGTTATCCTCAATTTTATCACACATATTTTAGAGAAATATCTACAGTTTTATAGAAAAATGTTTCTAATTCTTTTTGCAATTACATTCTTACTGTATTTATATGAGTACCATTGTGTCTGTGAAAATTACCACAAAAATCTTCAATTTTTAATTTTTTTCCAATGAATTTCCCTTATTTAATATGAAATCTGTTATAAGAAATCTTCAGTTTTATCATAAAATGTCACCACTTCCTTTTTCATATATGTGATAATTATATTTGTACACCTATCATTGTATCTGAGATTTTTCCAAAAACGTATTCAATTTTATCAGTTATCTTATATAATCCTCAATTTTATCATTCTTTTTTTAGATATTTTCTCTTTCTTTTCTATATTCTTTGTTTACATTCCAAAGGCTTTCCCCTTTCCCCCCTCACCATATGACCCATAAGTCCTCTTCCCTCCACCCATTCCCAATCACTCACCCCCTTTTCTCTGTTCTGATACTTTCTTACAAATCTGGATCCAGTCTTTCAGGACCAGGGTCCTTTCCTTGCTTCTTCTTGGGAATCTTTTGATTTGCTAATTGTGCCTTGAGTATTCAGGGCTTTTGGGATCATTGATATCCACTTATCAGTGATCACATTTCATGTGTATTCTTTTGTGATTGGGTTAATTCACTTAGGATGATATTTTCCAGATCCAACCATTTGCCTACAAATTGCATGAGTTCATTATTTTTGATTGCTGAGTAGTATTCCATTGTATAAATATACCACATTTTCTGTATCCATTCCTCCTTTGAGGGACATCTGGGCTCCTTCCAACTTCTGGTTATTATGAATAAGGCTGTTATGAACCTAGTGGAGCATGTGTCTTTATTGCATCAAGGGGAATCCTCTGGGTATATGCCCAGGAGTCCTCTGAAGGCGTCATGCCCAGTTTTCTGAGGAACCACCAGACTGATTTCCAGAGCGGTTGTACCATCTTGCAGTCCCACCAACAGTGTAGGAGTGTTCCTTTTTCTCCACATCTGTGCCAGCACCTGTGGTCTCTTGAGTTTTTAATGTTAGCCATTCTGACTGGTGTGAGGTGGAATCTCAGGGTTGTTTTGATTTGCTTTTCCCTGATGACATATCATTTTGAACATCTCTTAAGGTGCTTCTCAGCCATCTGAATTTCTTCTGGTGAAAATTCTTTGTTTAGCTCTGTACCCCATTTTTGATAGGGTTACTTGGTTCTTTGGGGTCTAACTTCTTGAGTTCTTTGTATATATTGGATATTAGCCCTCGGTCAGATGTGGGGTTGGTGAAGATCTTTTCCCAATTTGTTGGTTTCTGTTTTGTCCTTCTGACAGTGTCCTTTGCCTTACAGAAACTTTGTAATTTTATGAGGTCCAATTTGTCAATACTTGATCTTAGAGCATAAGCTATTGGTGTTCTGTTCAGGAACTTTCCCCCTGTGCCCATGTCCTTCAGGGTCTTCCCCAATTTTTTTCTATTAGTTTCAGTGTGTCTGGTTTTATGTAGAGGTCTTTGATCCACTTGGAGTTGATTTTAGTACAAGGAGATAACTTTGGATCAATTCGCATTCTTCTGCATGTTGACCTCCAGTTGAACCAGCACCATTTGTTGAAAAGGCTATCTTTATTCCACTGGATGGTTGTAGCTCCTTTATCCAATATCAAGTGACCATGAGTCCTTGGGTTCATTTCTGGGTCTTCAATTCTATTCCATTTATCTACTTGCCTGTCACTGTACCAATACTATGCAGTTTTTAGCACAATTGATCTATAGTACTGCTTGAGGTCAGGGATGTTGATTCCCCCAGAAGTCCTTTTATTGTTGGGAATAGTTTTAGCTATCCTGGGTTTTTTGTTACTGAAGATGAATTTAAGAATTGCTCTTTCTAGATCTATGAAGAATTGATTTGGGATTTTGATGGGGATTGCATCTGTAGATTGCTTTTGGCAAGATGCTCATTTTTACTATATTGATCCTGCCAATCCAAGAGCATGTAATATTTTTCCATCTCCTGAGGTCTTGTTTGATTTCTTTCTTCAAGGACTTGAAGTTCCTGTTATACAGTTCTTTCACTTGTTGGGTTGAAGTCATGTCAAGATACTTTATATTGTTTGTGGCTATTGTGAAGGGTGTTATTTCCCTAATTTCTTTCTCAGCCTGCTTGTCCTTTAAGTTCAAGAAAGCTACTGATTTGCTTGAGTTGATTTTATAATCAGCCACTTTGCCGACGTTGTTTATCAGCTGTAGGATTTCTCTGGTGTTTTTTTTTTTTTTTGGATCACTTACGTATACTATCATATCATCTGCAAAAAGTGATATTTTGACTTCTTCCTTTCCAATTTGTATCCCTTTGACTTCCTTCTGTTGTCTAATTGCTCTTGCTAGAACTTCAAGTACTATATTGAAAAGATATGGAGAGAGAGGGCAGCCTTGTCTAGTCCCTGATTTTAGTTGGATTGCTTAAAGTTTCTCTCCATTTATTTTGATGTTGGCTACTTGTCTGCTGTATATTCCTATTACTATATTTAGGAATGTGCCTTGAACTCTGGTTCTTTCCAGGACTTTTAGCATGAAAAGATGCTGAATTTTGTCAAATGCTCTTTCAGCATCTAATGAGATGGTCATGTGTTTTTTTGTTAGTTTATGTATTGGATTACATTGATGGATTTTTGTATATTGAACCATCCCTGCATCCTTGGGATGAAGCCTACTTGATCATGGTGAATGATTGTTTTGATGTGCTCTTGGATTCGGTTGGCAAGAATTTTATTTAGTATTTTTGCATCAATATTCATCAGGAAAATTGGCCTGTAATTCTTTCTTTGTAGGATGTTTGTGTGCTGTTGGTATCAGTGTTACTGTGGCTTCATAGAACGAGTTGGGCAGTGTTCCTTCTGTTTCTACTTTGTGGAGTACTTTGAAGAGTATTGGTGTTAGGTCTTTTTTGAAGGTCTGACAGAATTCTGCACTAAAACCATCTGGTACCGTACTTTTTTTGTTTGGGAGACTTTCTATACCCCCTTCTATTTCTCTAGGGTTTATGGGACTGTTTTGATGATCTAATTGATGCTGGTTTAATTTTGGTATTTGGTATCTGTCTAGGAAATTGTACATTTCCTCCAGATTCTCCAGTTGTATTGAGTATAGGCTTTTGTAGTAGGATTTGATGATCTTTTGAATTTCCTCAGTTTCTGTTGTTATATCCCCCTTTTCATTTCTAATTTTGTTAATTTGGATACTGTCTTTGTGCTCTTTGGTTAGTCTAGCTTAGGGTTTTTCAATCTTGTTGATTTTCTCGAAGAACCAGCTCTTGGTTTTGTTGATTCTTTGTATGGTTCTCTTTGTTTCTACTTGATTGATTTCAGCCCTTAGTTTGATGATTTCCTGTCTTCTACTCCTCCTGGGTGAATTGGCTTCTTTTTGTTCCAGGGCCTTCAGGTGTGCTGTTAAATTGCTAGTGCATGCTCTCTCCACTTTCTTTTTGAGGCACTCAGGCCTATGAGTTTTCCTCTTAGCACTGCTTTCATTGTGTCCCATAGATTTTGGTAGGTCGTACCTTCATTTTCATTGAAGTCTAAAGTGTCTTTAATTTCTTTCTTTATTTTTTCATTGACCAATGTGTCATTGAGTAGAGTATTGTTCAGTTTCCATGTGTATGTGGGCTTTCTGTTTTTCTTCTTGCTATTGAAGTCCATTTTACTCCATAGTGATGTGATAGGAGTCATGAGATTAGTTTGTTCTTGTATTTGTTGAGGTCTGTGTTGTGACCAATTACATGATCAATTTTGGTGAAGGTATCCATGCGGTATATACTTTTGCTTAAGGATGAAATGTTATATATATATTAAATCCAAATGGTCCAAAGCTACAATTAGTTTCACTATGTCCCTGTTTAGTTTCTGCTTTCCTGATCGATCCATTGAGGAGAGTGGACTGTTGAAGTAACCTACAATTATTGTGTTGGGTGCAATGTGTGCTTTAAGCTTTAGTAAAGTTGCTTTTATGAATGAGGGTTCCCTTACATTTGGAGCATAGATGTTCAGTATTGAGAATTCTTGGTGGATTTTCCCTTTGACAAGCAAGAAGTGACCTTCAGTGTCTCTTTTGATGATTTCAGGTTGAAAGTCAATTTTATCTGATATTAGAATGGCTACTCCGGCTTGTTTCCTGAGACCATTTGCTTGTAAATTTGTCTTCCAGCCTTTTACTCTAAGGTAGTGTTTGTCTTTGACACTGAGATGTGTTTCCTGTATGCAGCAAAATGTAGGGTCTTGTTTCCATATTCAGTCTCTTAGTCTGTGTCTTTTTATTGGGGAATTGAGTCCATTGATGTTAAGAGATATTAAGGAATAGAAATTACTACTTCCTGATATTTTGGGCGTTTTCTCATTCTTATGTTAGATGAAAACCTTCAGTTCTATCAGTAAATGTGTCCAGTTCCTTTTTCAATTGCATTGTAATTGTATTTGCATGCCTATCATTATATCTGAGTCTTCCTTTTCAAAACAAGGTTTAAAAATTATGTTATCCTCAATTTTATCACGCATATGTTCGATGAAATCTTCAGTTTTATACAAAAATGTCTCCACCTCCTTTTCCAGTCACATTCTAATTGTATTTGTATGCCTATCGTTGTATCTGCGATTTTTCTAGAGAATATCTTAAATTTAATCAGTTATCCTATATAATCCTCAATTTTATCATACATATGTTAAATGAAAATCTTCAGTTTCATGTGAAAATATCTTGTGTTCCTTTTTCAATTGAATACTCATATTATTTGTAAGTTTATCATTTTATCTGAGTTTATTTGCAAAAGAATCTTCAATTTTTTAAGTTATCCTATGTTTTCCTCAATTTTATCACACATATGTTAGAGGAAAATCTCCAGTTTTATAAGAAAATGGCTCCACTTCCTTTTCAATTACATTCTAATTGTATTTTTGTGCTTACGATTGTATCTGTGAAAATTACCACAAAAATCATCCATTTTTAAATATTTCATATGAATATCCCTTACTTTATCTGTAATATGTTATATGAAATCTTCAGTTTTGTCAGAAAATGTCTCCACTTCATTTCTCTATTTTTCAATATGTATTAATTCTATTTGAATGCTTATCATTGTATCTGAGTTTTATTCTAAAAAAATCTTCAATTTTATCAGTTGTTATATGTAATCCTCAATTTCATGATACATATGTTAGATTAAAATCTTCAGTTCTGCCAGAAAATATCTCCACTTCCTTTTTCAATTATATTCTAATTATATTTGGATGCCTATCATTGTATTTGAGTTTTTTTCAAAAATATCTAAAATTTTGTCAATTATCCTATGTAATCCTCAATTTTACCATGCATATATTAGATGAAAATTTTCAGTTCTATCAGAAAATGTCTCGACTTCCCTTTTCAATTATATTTTAATTGTATTTGTATGCAGATCATTGTATCTGAGTATTTTTCCAAATAAATCTTCAATTTATCCATTATCTTATGTAATCCTCCATTTTATGATACATTTGTTAGATGAAAATATTAAGTTTTTTTAAAAAAAAGTGTCCACTTCCTTTTATAGTAATACTCTAGTTCTGTTTGTATGAATATCCTTTTATCTGAATTTTTTCAAAAAATATCTTCAATTTTATAAATTTTCATATGTTATCTTCAATATTAACATACATAAGTTAGATGTAAATCATCATTTTTATCAGAAAATGTCTCCACTTCTTTTTTCAAGGATATTCTAATTGTATTTCTATGCCTATCATTGTATCTGAGTGTTTTTCCAAAGCATTTTAATTTTAGCAATTTTCTTATGGTTTCCTCATTTTATCATAATTTGTTATATGAAAATATTCAATTTTATATGAAAATGTCTCCACTTCCTCCTTCAATTATATTGCAAATGTATTTGTATACCTACCATTTTATCTGAGTTTTTTTCAAAAAAATTTCAATTTTATAAATTATCTTAAGTTATCTCAATTTTATCATAATTATATTAGATGAAAATATTCAGTTCTGTACAAAAATGTGTCCTTCATTTTTCAATAATTCTCAAATTGTATTTCTATGCCTATCCTTGTATCTGAGTGTTTGTTTTCCAAAATGTCTTCAGTTTTATAAATGATCTTAGGTTATCCTCAATTTTAACATACATATGCTAGTTGAAAATCTGCAGTTTTAACAGAAAATGTCTCGATTCATTGTTTCACTTACATTGTCATTGTTTTTAAGCCTATCATTGTATCTGTGAAAATTACCACAAAAATCCAAATTTTACACTTTTCCTATGAATTTTCATAATTTTTTTAGATACATGTTCTGCAAAATTCTTCAGATATATCAGAAAATATCCCACTTTCTTTTTCAACTATAGTATTATTTATTTGTATGCATATCATTGTATCTGTGAAAATTACCACAAAAATCTTCAAATTTTACAGGTTTTTATGAATTTCCATAATTTTCTCAGATATATGTTATGCAAAATTCCTCAGATTTATCATAGAATCTACACATCTTTTTTCAACTATATTATTATTTATTTGTACGCCTACCATTGTATCTGTGAAAATTACCACAGAAATCTTCAACTTTTAACATTTTCTAATGAATTTCCATAATTTAATCAAAGAGGTTATACTAAAATCTTCAGTTTTATCAGAAAATGTCTCCACTTTTTTCACTTATTTATAGTTGTATTTGTATGCCTTTCATTGTATCTGAGATTTTATGACAAAAATCTTCAATTTTATCAATTTTCCTTTGTTATCATCCATAGGTTAGATGTAAAGCTTCAGAATTAACAGAAGACGTCTCTTTGTCCATTTTCAAATGTATTCTAATTGTATTTGTATGTCTACCATTGTATCTGTGAAAATTACCACAAAAATCTTCAAATTTTAACATTTTCACATGAATTTCCATAATTTAATCAGAAATGTTATACAAAAATCTTCAGTTTTATCAGAAAATGTCTCAAATTTCTTTTAACCTATCTATAGTTGTATTTTTATGCCTTTCATTTTATCTGAGATTTTATCAAAAAAATCTTTATTTTTATCTATTTTCCTATGTTATCGTCCATTTTATCATCCATATGTTAGATGTAAATGGTCACAATTAACTGAGTATGTCTCCAGGTCCTTTTTCAATTGTATTCTAATTGGTTTTGTATGGCTATCATTGTATCAGAGTTTTTTCTGAATAAATCTTCAATTTTATCAATTATCCTATGTAATTTTCAACTTTATCATATATACATTAGATAAAAATCTTCAGTTTTATCAGTGTCTCTTCTTCCTTTTTAATTGTATTCTAAGTGTATTTGTATGCTTATCATTGCACTGAGTTTGTTTTGTATAAAAATCATCAATTTTATAAATTATCCTAAGGTTGCCTCAATTTTATCACACATATGCTAGAGGAAACTTTTCACTTTTATAGGAAAATCTCTCCACTTCATTTTTCAATTACATTCTAATTGTATTTGTATGCTTACCATTTTATCTCTGAAAATTACCACAAAAATCTTCATTTTAATTTTTTCTACTAATTTCCCTGACTTTATCAGAAATATGTTTTATGAAATCTTTAGTTTTACCAGAAAATGTCTCCATTCCTTTTCAATTATCTGATAATACTATTTGTATGCCTATCATTGTATTGAGATTTTTCCAAAAAATCTTCAATTTTATCAGATATCCTATATAATCCTCAATTTTATACTGCACATTTTAGATGAAAATCTTCTATTATAAAATGTCACCACTTCCCTTTTCAATTATATTCTAATTGTATTTGTATGCAGATCATTGTTTCTGAGTATTTTTCCAAATATACCTTCAATTTTATCAATTATATTATGTAATCCTCAATTTTATCATACTTATGTTAGATGAAAATATTCAGTTCTTCAAAGAAATGTGTCCTCTTACTTTTTCAACATTACTCTAGTTGTATTTGTATGACTATCCTTCTATCTGAGTTTTTGTTTTCCAAAATATCTTCAATTTTATAAATTAACTTGTTATCCTCAATTTTATCATACATATGTTAGAAGAAAATCTTCAGATATATCAGAAAATTTCTCTACTTCTTTTTTTAATTACACTCTAATTGTGTTTGTAAGCCTATCATTTTATATGTGAAAATTATCACAAAAAACGTCAATTTTTACAGTTTTCCTATGAATTTCCAGCATGCCTATCTCCTAAAAACTGGGATTAAAGGTGTGGTCCTCCAAGCCTGAATTAAGTTTTTCTTCCCCTAGAATTTGCTCAGTTCTAGGCTGGCCTTGAACTCAGAGATCTGCTTATCTTTCCTCCTGGGATTAAAGGCTTGCACTACCAAGCATGACCTAAATTTAGCTGGGTGGAATCTGGCTCCAAGTTCACCACTCCTTTAATTCAGTTTAAAATCCTTGAATTTAGCTCCATTTTACTTCCTGGTGTCCCTTTAATACTATATATTTTGTACTTTTCCTTTCTCAGCTTGCTATGTTTGTTCAAAATTCTCTTTATCAGACTTAACCAGAGAACAAAGTCTTTGTTGGGCTTCTTTGAGACTTCCTTTGCAGATGCAATTAATATAAATCTCTTTACCTTAGTCCTGGGCAGTCTCTTCAGACAATGGCAAAAAGCAGCTGTGTTCTTCACCAAAACATCATAAAAACAGTCTCTCAGCCACATATTAAAGTTCCTCTCCACTGAAACCTCTTGGGCCGTCAGGCCTACACAGTTCAAATGTCCCTCAGCACCACTGTCTTCCATATTCCTACTAGTTTGGCCCATTAAGCCCCACTTAAAGGATTCCGCCGATTTCCAAATCCAAAGTCCCAAAATCCATATTCTTCTGAACAAAAGCATGGTCAGACCTATCACAGTAATACCCCAGTCCCTGGTACCAACTTCTGTCTTAGTTTGAGTTTCACTGCTGTGAACAGACACCATGACCAATGCAAGTTTTATAACAGACAACATTTAATTGGGGCTGACTTACAGTCTCAGAGGTTCAGTGCATTGTCATTAAGGCAGAAACATGGCAGCATCCAGGCAGATATGGTGCAGGAGGACCTGAGAGTTCTACCTCTTCATCTGAAGGCTGCTAGTGGAAGACTGACTTCCAGGCAACTAGGGTGAGGGTTTTAAGCCCACACCCACAATGACACACCTACTCCAACAAGGCCAAACCTCCTAATAAGTTCACTTCCTGGGCAAATCATATACAAACCATAACAAGTTCCTTTTTTCTATTGTATTCCAATTGTATTTGTATGCCTATCATTGTAAGTGAGTTTTGTTTTTCACAAATATCTTCAGATTTAAAATTATCTTAGATATCTTCAATTTTATCATACATATGTTAGATGAACATCTTCAGTTTTTTCAGAAAATTTAGTCACTTCGATTTTCAATTGTATTCTAATTGGATTTCTATGCCTATCATTGTATCTGTTTTTTAAATATTCAGTTTTATACAATATGTTATGTTATCCTCATTTTTATTATACATTCATTAGATGAAAATCTTCAGTTTTATATGAAAATGTCTCCACATCTGTTTGAGTTATATTCTAATTGTGTTTTTATGCCTATCACTGTATCTGTGTTTTGTCCAAATAAATCTTCAAATTTATCAATTACACTAGTAATCCTCTATTTTATCACACATATGTTATATGAAAATCTTCTTGATGCTGATTTAATTTTGGTATTTGATATCTCTCTAGGAAATTGTCCATTTCCTCCAGATTCTCCAGTTGTTTGTTTTGAGTATAGACCTTTGTAGTAGGATCTGATGATCTTTTGAATTTCCTCAGTTTCTGTTGTTATGTCTCCCTTTTCATTTCTAATTTTGTTAATTTGTATACTGTCTCTGTGTCCTTTGGTTAGTCTGGCTAAGGGTTTATCTATCTTGTTGATTTTCTCAAAGAACCAGCTCCTGGTCTTGTTGATTCTTTGTATGGTTCTCTTTGTTTCTATTTGATTGATTTCAGCCCTGAGTTTGAGGATTTCTTGTCTTCTACTCCTCCTGGGTGAATTAACTTGTTTTTCTTCCAGGGCTTTAAGGTGTGCCATTAAGCTGCTAGTGTATGCTCTCTCCAGTTTCTTTTTGGATGCACTTAGAGCTATGAGTTTTCCTCTTAGCACTGCTTTCATTGTGTCCCATAGATTTGGGTAGGTTGTACCTTCATTTTCATTGAATTCTAAAAAGTCTTTGATTTCTTTTTTTATTTCTTCCTTGACCAAGGTGTAATTGAGTAGAGTATTGTTCAGTTTCCATGTGTATGTGGGCTTTCTGTTGTTTTTGTTGTTATTGAAGACCACTCTTACTCCATGGTGATCTGATAGGAGGCATGGGATTAGCTCGATCTTCTTGTATTTGTTGACATCTGTCTTGTGACCAATTATATGGTCTATTTTGGAGAAGGTACCATGTGGAGCTGAGAAAAAGGTATATTCTTTAGCTTTAGGATGAAATGTTATATATATATATATATATATATATATATATATATATATATATGTTAAATCCAATTGGTCCAGAGTTTCAATTAGTTTCACTGTGTCCCTGTTTAGTTTCTGCTTTCCTGATCAGTCCATTGAGGAGAGTGGAGTGTTGAAGTCACCCACAATTATTGTGTTAGGTGTAATGTGTGCTTTAAGCTTTAGTAAGGTTTCTTTTACAAATGAGGGTGCCCTTGCATTTGGAGCATAGATGTTCAGTATTGAGAGCTCTTCTTGGTGGATTTTCCCCTAAAGAAATAGAAGGGGTTATAGAAAGCCTCCCAACCAAAAAAAGTACGGGACCAGATGGATTTAGTGCAGAATTCTACCAGACCTTCAAAGAAGACTTAACACCAATACTTTTCAAACTATTCCACAAAATAGAGACAGAAGGGACACTGCCCAACTCATTCTTCGAAGCCACAATTACGCTAATACCTAAACCACAAAAAGATCCAACAAAGAAAGAGAACTACAGGCCAACTTCTCTTATGAATATAGATGCAAAAATACTAAATAAAATTCTTGCTAACTGAATTCAAGAGCACATCAAAACGATCATCCACCATGATCAAGTAGGCCTCATCCCAGGGATGCAGGGATGGTTTAATATATGGAAATCCATCAATGTAATCCACTACATAAACAAACTGAAAGAAAAAAAACCACATGGTCATCTTATTAGATGCTGAAAAAGCATTCGACAAAATTCAGCATCCTTTCATGCTAAAAGTCTTGGAAAGAGCAGGAATTCAAGGACCATACCTAAACATAGTAAAAGCAATCTACAGCAAACCAGTAGCCAACATCAAAATAAAGGGAGAGAAACTTGAAGCATTCCCACTAAAATCAGGGACTAGACAAGGCTGCCCTCTCTCTCCATATCTTTTCAATATAGTACTTGAAGTTCTAGCAAGAGCAATTAGACAACAAAAGGTTGTCAAAGGGATACAAATTGGAAAGGAAGAAGTGAAACTATCATTATTTGCAGACGATATGATAGTTTACCTAAGCGACCCAAAAAACTCCACCAGAGAACTTCTACAGCTGATAAACAACTTCAGCAAAGTGGCAGGTTATAAAATTAACTCAAGCAAGTCAGTGGCCTTCTTGTGCTCAAAGGACAAGCAGGCAGAGAAAGAAATCAGGGAAATAACACCCTTCACAATAGCCACAAACAACATAAAGTATCTTGGCGTAACTCTAACCAAACAAGCGAAAGATCTGTACAACAGGAACTTCAAGTCCTTGAAGAAAGAAATCGAAGAAGACCTCAGAAGATGGAAAAATATTTCTTGCTCCTGGATTGACAGGATCAATATAGTAAACATGGCCATCTTGCCAAAAGCAATATACAGATTTAATGCGATCCCCATCAAAATCCCAACTCAATTCTTCATAGATCTAGAAAGAGCAATTCTCAAATTCATCTGGAGCAACAAAAAACCCAGGATAGCTAAAGCTATTCTCAACAATAAAAGGACTTCTGGGGGAATCAATATCCCTGACCTCAAGCAGTACTACAGAGCAATTGTGTGAAAAACTGCATGGTATTGGTATAGCAACAGGCAAGCAGATCAATGGAACAGGATTGAAGACCCAGAAATTAACCCACAGACTTATGGTCACTTGATCTTTGATAAAGGAGCCACAACCATCCGGTGGAATAAAGATAGCCTTTTCAACAAATGGTGCTGGTTCAACTGGAGGTCAACATGCAGAAGAATGCGAATTGACCCACTCTTATCTCTTTGCACTAAGATCAAATCCAAGTGGATCAAGGACCTCCACATAAAACCAGACACACTGAAACTATTAGAAAAGAAACTTGGGAAGACCCTGGAGGACTTGGGCACAGGGGAAAAGTTCCTGAACAGAACACCAATAGCTTATGCTCTAAGATCAAGAATCGACAAATGGGACCTTATAAAATTACAAAGTTTCTGCAAAGCAAAGGACACTGTCAGAAGGACAAAACGGCAACCAACAAAGTGGGAAAAAATCTTCACCAACTCCTCATCCAACAGAGGGCTAATATCCAATATATACAAAGAACTCAAGAAGTTAGACCACAAAGAAACAAATAACCCTATCAAAAATGGGGCACAGAGCTAAACAAAGAATTTTCACCAGAAGAAATTCAGATGGCCGAGAAACACCTTAAAAGATGTTCAACATCATTAGTCATCAGGGAAATGCAAATCAAAACAACCCTGAGATTCTACCTCACACCAGTCAGAATGGCTAAGATTAAAAACTCAAGAGACAACAAGTGCTGGCGAGGATGTGGATAAAGAGGAACACTCCTCCACTGTTGGTGGGATTGCAAAATGGTAAAACCGCTCTGGAAATCAGTTTGGCGGTTCCTCAGAAAATTGGGCATGTCACTTCCAGAGGACCCTGGCATACCACTCCTGGGCATATACCCAGAGGATTCCCCTGCATGCAATAAGGGCACATGCTCCACTATGTTTATAGCAGCCTTGTGTATAATAGCCAGAAATTGGAAGGAGCCCAACTATCCCTCAAAGAGGAATGGATACAGAAAATGTGGTATATTTATACAACGGAATACTACTCAGCAATTAAAAATAATGAATTCATGCAATTTGTAGGTAAATGGTTAGACCTGGAAAATATCATCCTGAGTGAATTAACCCAATCACAAAAGAATGCACATGAAATGCAATCACTGATAAGTGGATATTAATGAGCCCAGAAGCCCTAAATACTCAAGACACAAATAGCAAGTCAAATGATTCCCAAGAAGAAGAAAGGAGAGGACTGTAGGTCTGTAAAGATTGCATCCAGTTTAGTAAAGAAACCGAGGGGGGAGGGGGAATGATTGGGGAACAGTTAGGGGGAGCGGAACTATGGAAACTATGGTGGTTGGGAACTGGGAAAGAGGAAAGCCTTTGGAATGTAAACATAGAATATACAAAATAAAAATAAAAAAAAGAAAATCTTCAGTTTTATCAGAAAATTCTCCACTTCATTTTTCAAGTGTATTCTATTTGTATTTCTATGCCTATCAATGTATCTGAGATTTTTTGTCCCAAATAATCTTTAATTTTATAAATTACCTTATGACATCCTCAGTTTAATCATCAGTATGTTATATGGAAATCTTCACTTTTATATGAAAATGTCTCCACTTCCTCATTCAATTATATACTAAATGTATTTGCTTATCATTGTATCTGTGTTTTTTTCAAAATAGTATTTAATTTTATAAATTATCTTAAGGTATCCTCAATTTTATCATAGATATGTAAGAGGAAAATTTTCAATTTTAAACTTCATTTTTCGATTACATTCTAATTTTATTTTATTTGTATGCCTATCATTGCATCTGTGAAACTTGCCACAAAAAATTCAATTTTTAAAATTTTTGTATGAATATCCCTTACTTTATCAGTAATATGTGACATGAAATCTTCAGTTTTGTCAGAAAATGTCTCCACTTCATTTTTATTTATGTGATAATTCTATTTGTATGCCTCCCGTTTTATTTGATTTTTTTTCCAAAAAAGTCTTCAATTTTATCACTTATGATATGTAATTCACAATTTTTTGATACATTTGTTAGAATAAAATCTTCAGTTCTTCCTGAAAATATCTCCACTTCTCTTTTCAATTATATTCCAACTATATTTGAATGCCTATCATTTATTTGAGATTTTTTTGAAAAAACCATCTAAAATTTATCAGTTATTTTATGTAATCCTCAACTTTTTCATGCATATTTTGGATGAAATTCTTCAGTTCTATCAGAAAATATCTCCACTTACCTTTTCAATTATATTCTAAATGTATTTGTATGAAGATCATTGTATCTGAGGTTTTTCCAAGTAAATCTTCAATTTTATCAATTATCTTATATAATCCTCAATTTTACCATACATATGTTAGACTAAAATCTTAAGTTCTTTATGAAAATGTCTCTTCTTCCCTTTTCAAGAGTACTCTCATTGTACTTGTATGCCTACCCTTGTATCTGAGTTTTTGTTTTCCAAAATGTCTTCAATTTTATAAATTATGTTATCCTCAATTTTAATATACATTTGTTAGATGAAAATCTTCAGTTTTATCAGAAAATATCTCTATTTCTTTTCTCAATTACATTCTAATTGTGTTTGTCAGCCTATTATTGTATCTTTCAAAATTACAACAAAAATCTACAAATTTTACAATTTTCCTATGAATTTCCTTGTTTATCAGATATATATTATTCAAAGATTTTCAGAATTATTAGAAAATATCTCCACTTCCTTTTTAAATGTATTATTTATTTGTATACCTAATATTGCATCTGTGAAAATTACCATAAAAATCTTCAAATTTTAACATTTTCTCATAAATTTCCATAATTTTATCAGAAATATTATAGAAATATCTTCAGTTTTATCAGATAATGTCTCCACTCTCTTTTTTGTTTATACTCTTACTGTATTTGTATGCCTTTAATTGAGTCTGAGATTGTATCAAAAAAATCTTCAATTTTATCAATTTTCCTATGTAATCATCCACTTTATCATACATAAGTTAAATGAAAATCTTTAGAATTAACAGAATATGTCTTCACTTCCTTTTTCAATTGTATTCTAAGTGTAGTTGTATGCCTATCATTGTATCCGAGTTATACTATGTAATCCTCAATTTCATCATACATGTGTTATATTAAAATCCTTAGTTTTACCCAGAAAATGTCTCCACCTTCTTTTTCAATTGTATTATAACTTTATTTCTATGGTTATTGTTGTATTTCAGTTTTTTCAAAAAATCTTCAAGTTTATGCATTATTTCCTGTTTTTCTCAATTTTATCATATATATTTTAGATGAAATTCTTCAGTTTTATCAGAAAATTTCTCTATTTCTTTTTAAATTACATTCTAATTGCGTTTGTAAGCCTATCATTGTATCTGTGAAAATTACCAAAAGATCTTCAAATTTTACAGTTTAATTATGAATTTCCAGATTTTTATCAGATACATGTTTTGCAAAATTCTTCATATTTATCAGAAAATATCTCCTCTTCCTTTTTTAACTATATTATTCTTTATTTGTATGGCTAAGACTGTGACAAGTATCACAAAAATCTTCAAATTTTATATTTTTCCTATGAATTTCCATAATTTTAGAAGATATATGTTATGCAAAATACTTCATATTTATCAGAAAATATCTCTACTTACTTTTCAACTATATTATTATTTATTTGTTTGCCTACCGTTGTATCTGTGAAAATTACCACAAATATCTTCAATTTTATACATTATCTTATGTTATCCTTAATTTTATCATACATATGTTAGATGAAAATCTTCACTACTTAATGAAAATGAATCCATTTCCTTTTTCAATTATCTTCTAATTGTATTTATATGAATATCAATGTATCTGAGGTTTTTAAAAATCATATTCAATTTTATAAATTATGTTATGTTATCCTCAATTTTATCATACATGTATTATATGAAAATCTTCAGATTTATATGAAAATGTCTCCAAGTCTCTTTTAGTTATATTCTAAGTGTATTTTAATACCTCTCACTGTATTTGAGTTTTGTTCAAATAAATCTTCAATTTTATCAGAAAATATCTTCTACTTGTTTTCAGTTATAGTTTAATTGTATTTTTATACCTATCATTGTATCTGAGTGTTTTTCCAAAAAATCTTTAATTTTATAAATTACCTTATGATATCCTCATTCTGTCATACATAGGTTATATTAAAATCTTCAATTTTTATGAAAATGTCTCCACTTCCTCCTTCAATTATATTTTAAATGTATTTGTATGTCTATAATTGTAGGGTTTTTAAAATATCTTCACTTTTATTTATTATCTTAAAGTATCCTCAATTTTATTATAGATATTTTAGAGAAAATTTTTCAGTTTTAAATAAAAATGTCTCCCCTTGATTTTTCGATTACATTCTAATTGTATTTTATGCCTATCATTATCTGTGAAAATTACCACGCAATTTTTTAAAATTTTTCTTTATTCTTTGTTTACATTCCGAAGGCTTTCCCCTTTCCCAGTTTCCCCCTAACCATATGTCCCATATGTCCTCTTCCCCCAACCCCCGACTATTCCCCAATCACCACCCCACCATTTCTCTGTTCTGTTCTGGTACTCTCCTACAAACTGGATCCAGTCCTTTCAGGGCCAGGGTTCTCTCCTTCCTTCTTCTTGGGAATCTTTTGACTTGCTAATTGTGCCTTGAGTATTCAGAGCTTCTGGGCTCATTAATATCCACTTATCAGTGATTGCATTTCATGTGTATTCTTTTGTGATTGGGTTAACTCACTTAGGATAATATTTTCCAGATTCAACCATTTGCCTACAAATTGCATGAATTCATTATTTTTAATTGCTGAGTAGTATTCCATTGTATAAATATACCACATTTTCTGTATTCATTCTTCCGTTGAGTGACATCTGGGCTCCTTCCAACTTCAGGCTATTATAAATAAGGCTGCTATGAACATAGTGGAGCATGTGTCTTTATTGTATGCAGGAGAATCCTCTCATATGCCCAGGAGTGGGTATGACAGGGACCTCAGGAAGTGTCATGGCCAATTTTCTGAGGAACTGCCAGAGTGATATCCAGAGCGGTTGTACCATCTTGCAGTCCCACCAACAGTGTAGGAGTGTTCCTCTTTGTCCACATCCTCACCAGCACCTGCTGTCTTTTGAGTTTTTAATCTTAGCCATTCTGACTGGAGTGAAGTAGAATCTCAGGGTTGCTTTGATTTGCATTTGCCTGATGACTAATGATGTTGAACATCTCTTAAGGTGTCTCTCAGCCATCTGAATTTCTTCTGGTGAAAATTCTTTGTTTAGCTCTGCACCCCATTTGGTTTTCTGGGATCTAACTTCTTGAGTTCTTTGTATACATTGGGTATTAGCCCTCTGTTGGATGTGGGGTTGGTGAAGATCTTTTCCCAATTTGTTGATGGCTCTTTTGTCCTTCTGACCTTGTCTTTGCCTTACAGAAACTTTGTAATTTTATGAGGTCCTATTTGTCAATTCTTGATTTTAGACCACAAGTTATTGGTGTTCTGTAGTGAAACTTTCCCCCTCTGCCCATGTCCGCCAAGGTCTTCCTCAGTTTCTTTTTTATTAGGTTCAGTGTGTCTGGTTTTATGTGGAGGTCCTTGATCCACTTGGAGTTGGTCTTAGTACAGGGAGATAAGAGGGGGTCAATTCTCATTCTTCTGCATGTTGACCTCCAGTTGAACCAGCACCATGTGTTCAAAAGGCTATCTTTTTTTCCACTGGAGAGTTGTAGCTCCTTTATCAAAGATCAAGTGACCATAAGTCTTTGGGTTCATTTCTGGGTCTTCAATTCTATTCCACTGATCTACTTGCCTGTTGCTGTACCAATTGCATGCAGTTTTTATCACAATTGCTCTGTAGTGCTGCTTGAGGTCAGGGATATTGATTCCCCCAGAAGTCCTTTTATTGTTGAGAATAGTTTAAGCTATCCTGGATTTTTTGTTATTCCAGATGAATTTGAGAATTGCTCTCTCTAGATCTATGAAGAATTGATTTGGAATTTTGATGGGGATTGCATTGAATCTGTAGATTGCTTTTGGCAAGATGGCCATTTTGACTATATTCATCCTCCCAATCCAAGAGCATGAAATATTTTTCCATTTCCTCAGGTCTCCTTCGATTTCTTTCTTCAAGGACTTGAAGTTCCTGTCACACAGATCTTTTGCTTGTTTGGTTATAGTCACACCAAGATACTTTATATTGTTTGTGGCTATTGTGAAGGGTGATATTTCCCTAACTTCTTTCTCAGCCTGCTTCTCCTTTGAGTACAGGAAGGCTACCGATTTGCTTGAGTTGATTTATAACCAGCTATTTTGCTGAAGTTGTTTATCAGCTATAGGAGTTCTCTGGTGGAGTTTTTTGGGTCGCTTCAGTACACTATCATATCATCTGCAAATAGTGATTGTTTGACTTCTTCCTTTCCAATTTATATCCCTTTGACTTCCTTATGTTGTCTAATTGTTCTTGCTAGAACTTCAATTACTATATTGAAAAGATATGGAAAGAGAGGGCACCCTTGTCTAGTCCCTAATTTTATTGGGAATGATTCAAGTTTCTCTCCATTTATTTTCATGTTGGCTACTGGTTTGTTGTACATCGCTTTTATTATGTTTAGGTATGGGCCTTGAATTCCTGTTCTTTCCAGGACTTTTAGCATGAAAGTATGCTGAATTTTGTTAAATGCTTTTTCAGCATCTACTGAGATGACCATGTAGTTATTTTTCTTTTAGTTTGATTATGTAGTGGATTACATTGATGGATTTCTGTATATTGAACCATCCTTGCATTCCATTTTATCTGAAAATTACCGCACAATTTTTTAATTTTTAAATTTTTCCTATGAATTTGCGCTACTTTAGCAGTTATATGTTATACAAAATCTTCAGTTTTGTCAGAAAATGTCTCCATTTTCAAATATGTGCTAGTTCTATTTGTATGCCTATCTGTGTATCTGATTTTTTTCCAAAAACAATCTTCAATTTTATCAGTTATCATATATAATCTTCAATTTTATTATACATTTGTTAGGTAAAAATTCTAAGGTCTTCCAGAAAATATCTCCACTTCCCTTTTCAATTATATTCTATTTGTATTTAGAAACCTATCATTGTATCTGATTTTTTTCAAAAATATCTAAAATTTTATCAGTTATCCTATATAATCCTCAATTTTATCATGCATATTTTGGAAGAAAAGCATCAATTATATCAGAAAATATCTCGAGTTCCCTTTTCAATTTTCTGTTAATTGTATTTGTATGCAGATCATTTTATCTGAGTATTTTTCGAAATAAATCTTCAATTTTATCAATTATCTTATGTAATCCTCAATTTTATCATACATATGCTAGAAGAAAATCTTCAGTTTTTTAGGAAAATGTTTCCACTTCTTTTTGCAATTACATTCAAATTGTATTTGTATGATTACCATTGTATCTGTGAAAATCAGCACAAAAATATACAAGTTTTAAATTTTTCCTTAAAATTCCTTATTTTATGCAAAATGTTATACAAAATGTTCAGTTTTATCAGAAAATATATCCACTTACTTTTTCAATTATGTGATAATTGTATTTGTATGCCTATCATTGTATCTGAGATTTTTCAGTAAAACTCTTCAATTTTATCAGTTATCCTCTATAATCCTAATTTTATCATACCAATGTTAGATGAAAATCTGCAGTTCTATCATGAAACGTGTCCAGGTCCTTTCTCAATTGTGTCCTAATTGTATTTGTATGCCTATCACTGTATCTGAGTTTTCTTTTTCAAAAATATCTTCAGATTTTAAAATTATCTTATGTTATCGTCAATTTTACCATACATATGTTAGATGAAAAATTTCAGTTTTATACAAAAATGTCTCCACGTCCTTTTTCAATTATATTCTTATAGTATTTGTATTCCTATCATTGTATCTGACATTTTTCTAGAGAATATCTTCAATCGAATCTGTTACCCTATGTAATCCTCAATTTTATCATATATACATTAAGTGAAAATCTTCAGTTTAATGAGAAAATGTCTTCATTTTTCAATTCAATTCTAATAGTATTTGTAAGCTTATCATTTTATCTGAATTTTTTGCAAATAATCTTGAATTTTATAAATTATCCTGTTTTCCTCAATTTTCTCACAAATATGTTACAGGAAAATCTTACGTTTTATAGGAAAAGGCTCCACTCCCTTTTTCAATTACATTCTAATTGTACTTGTATGCTTACTATTGTATCTGTGAAAATTACCACAAAAATCTTCAATTTATAATTTTTCCTATGAATTTTCCTTTTCTTATCAGAAATATGTTATATGAAATCATTAGTTCTATCTGAAAATGATTCCACTTCATTTTCAAATATGTGATAATTCTATTTGTAATGTAAGCCTATCATTGTATCTGAGTTTTTTCCAAAAAAATCTTCAATTTTGTCAGTTATCATATGTAAGTCTCAATTTGATGATATATATGTTAGATTAAAATCTTCAATTCTACCCAAAATCTCTCCCCTTCCCTTTTAAATTATATTATTAGTATATTTCAATGCCTATCATTGTATCTGAGTGTTTTTTCAAAAAAATCTAAAATTTTATCAGTTATCCTATGTAATCCGCAATTTTATCAGGCATAATTTAGATGAAAATCTTCAGTTCTATCCGAAAATAACTCCACTTCCATTTTCAATTATATTCTAATTGTATTTGTATGCAGATAATTGTGTGAGTATTTTTCCAAATAAATCTTCAATTTTATCACTTATCTTATGTAATCCTCAATTTTATCATACATGTTAGATGAAAATATTCAGTTCTTTACAAAAATATGTCCTCTTTCTTTTTCAATAATACTCTAATTGTATTTGTATGTTTATCCTTGTATCTGAATTTTTGTTTTCCATAATAGCTACAATTTTATAAATTATCTTATGTTATCCTCAATTTTAATATATACATGTTAGATGAAAATATTCAGGTTTATCAGAAATTGATTCTATTCCTTTTTGCAATCACATTCTAATTGTGTTTATAAGCCTATCTTTGTATCTGTGAAAATTACCACAAAAATCTTCAAATTTTACATTTTTCTTATGAATTTCCATAATTTTATCAGATATATGTCATGAAAAATTCTTCAGATTTATCAGAAAATATCTCCACTTTCTTTTGAAACTATATTTTTTAATTTGAGTGCCTACAGTTGTATCTGTGAAAATTACCACAAAAATCTTCAAATTTTAACTTTTTCCTATGAATTTCCTTAATCTTATCATATATGTTATGCAAAATTCCTCAGATTTATAAAAATATATCAACTTCATTTTTAATATATTATTATTTATTTTTTTGCCTACCATTGTATCTGCGAAAATTACCACAAAAATCTTCAAATTTTTAACATTTTCACATGAATTTCCATTACTTAATCAGAAATGTTATACAAAAATCTTCAGTTTTATCTGAAACTGTCTCCGTTTTCTTTTGCATTTATTTATAGTTGTATTTGTATGCCTTTTACTGTATCTGAGGTTTTTATCACAAAAATCTTCAATTTTATCAATTTTCCTATGTTATCATCCATTTTAACCTATAAGTTAGATGTAAATGTTCAGAATTAACAGAATAGGTCTGAACTTCCTTTTCAACTGTATTCTAATTGTATTTGTATGCCTATCATTGTATGTGAGTTTTTTCCTGAATAAATCTTCAGTTTTATCAATTATCCTATGTAATTCATGTTAGATAAACATCTTCAATTTAATCAAAAAATGTCTCCTCTTCACTTTTCAATTGTATTCTTTTTTATTGGATATATTCTATATTTACAATTCATTTCCCCTTTTCTTGTTCCCCTCCCGCCAAAGGTCCCACATGCCCTTTACACTTCCCCTGCTCCCTCTTCCATTCCCTTCCCTCTTCCCTGTTCTTGTATTCCCCTACACTGATGCTTTGGTCTTTTCCAGCACCACTGTCCACTCCTTTCTTCTTGTCAGACATCATTTGGTATGTGAATTGTGTGTTTGGTGTTCCAAGATTCTTGGCTAATATCCACTTATCAGTGACTGCATACCATGGGTATTCTTTTGAGACTGGGTTACCACACTTAGTATGATGTTCTCCAGCTCCATCCATTTCTCTAAGAATTTCCTGAATTCGTTGTTTCTATGGGCTGAATAGTACTGCATTATGTATATATACCACATTTTTTTGTATCCATTCCTCTGTTGAGGGACATCTGAGTTCTTTCCAGCTCTGGCTATTATAAATAAGGCTGCTATGAACATAGTGGAGCATGTATCCTTATTGCATGCTGGGGAATCTTCTGGGTATATTCCCAGGAGTGGTATGGCTGGGTCCTCCAGAAGTATCATGTTCAGTTTTCTGAGGAGCCGCCAGACTGATTTCCAGAGTGATTGTACCAGCTTGCAGTCCTACCAGCTGTGGAGGAGTATTCCTCTTTCTCCACATCCTTGGCAACACCTGATGTCTTCTGAGTTTTTGATCTTAGCCATTCTGACTGGTGTGAGGTGAAATCTCAGGGTTGTTTTGATTTGCATTTCTCTAATGACTAATGATGTTGAACATTTTTTGAGGTGTTTCTCAGCCATCCGAATTTCTTCAGGTGAAAAGTCTTCATTTAGCTCTGTACCCCATTTTTGGATAGGGTTATTTCGTTTTCTGGGATCTAACTTCTTGAGTTCTTTGTATACATTGGATATTAGCACTCTGTCGGATGTGGGGTTGGTGAATATCTTTTTCCAATTTGTTGGATGCTGATTTATCCATTTGACAGTGTCTTTTGCCTTACAGAAACTTTGTAATTTTATGAGGTCCCATTTGTCTATTCTTGCTCTTAGAGCATAAGCAATTGGTGTTCTGTTCAGGAATTTTCCCATGAGCCAATGTCCTCAAGGTTCTTTCCCAGTTTCTTTTCTATTAGTTTTAGTTGTATTCTAATTGTTTGCTTATCATTGCATCTGAGTTTTTTTAAACATCTTCAATTTCATAAATTAATTTAAGTTATCCTTAATTTTATCATACATATGTTAGAGGAAAATCTTCAGTTTTATAGGAAAATAGCTCCACTTACTTTTTCAATTACATTTTAATTGTATTTCTATGCTTACCATTGTATCTGTAAAAATTACCAGAAAATCTTCAATATTTAAAATTTTCCTATGAATTTCCCTTACTTTATCAGAAATATGTTATACAAAATCTTTAATTTTATAAGAAAAAGTCTCCACTTCCTTCTCAATTATCTGGTAATTCTATTTGTATGGCTATGATTGTATGTGATATTTTTCCAAAAATATCTTCAATTTTATCAGATATCCTATGTAACCGTCAATTTTATGATGCCTATTTTTGATGAAAATCTCCAGTTCTAACATAAAATGTATCCACTTTATTTTTCAATTTAATTCTAAATTCATTTCTATGGTTATCATTGTATTTCAATTTTTTTCAAATAATCTTTAATTTTATACATCATCTCCTGTTATCCTCACTTTTATCATACATATTTTAGATGAAAATCTTCATTACTTTACAAAAATGTCTCCATTTCCCTGTTCAATTACATTCTAATTATATTTGTATGCATATCAATGTATCTGAGCTTTTTTCCAAAATAATCTTCTATTTTTTCAGTTATCATATATAATTCTCAATTTTATGATATATATTTCAGATTAAAATCTTCAGTTCTAACAGAAAATATCTCCTCTTCCCTTTTCAATTACATTCTAATTATATTTTGATGGCTATCATTGTATCTGAGAATTTTCTAAAACAAATATCTAAAATTTCATCAGTTATTCTATGTAATCCTTAATATTATCAGGCATATTTTAGATCAAAATCTTCAGTTCTATCAGGAAATATCTCCACTTCCCTTTTCAATTATATTCTAATTGTATTTGTATGCAGATCATTGTATCTGATCTTCAATTTAATCAATTACCTTATGTAATCCTCAACTTTATCGTACATATGTTAGACGAAAATCTTCAGTTCTTTACGAAATTGTGTCTTCTTCTTTTTTCATTAATACTCTAGTTGTATTTGGATGCCTTTCCTTGTATCTGAGATCTTATTTTCCAAAATATCTTCAATTTTATATATTATATTGTGTTATACTCAATTTTAACATACATGTGTTAGATAAAAAACTTCAGTTTTATCAGAAAATGAAACTATTCCTTTTTTCAATTACATTCTAATTGTGTTTGTAAGCCTATCATTGTTATCTGTGAAAATTATCACAAAAATCTTCAAATTTTACACTTTTCCTATGAATTTCCATAATTTTATGAGAAATGTTATACAAAATTCTTCAGATTTATCAGAAAACATCTCGACTACCTTTTTCAATTATACTATTATTTATTTGTAATCCTACGACTTTATCTGTGAAAATTAGCACAAAAATCTTCAAGTTTTATCATTTTCACATGAATTTCCATAGTTTTATCAGAAATGTTACACAAAAATCTTCAGATTTATCGGAAAATGTCTCCACATTCTTTATCACTTACATATAGTTATAATTGTATGGCTCTCATTGTATCTGAGATTTTATCAATTAATTTTATTTGTATTTGTATGCCTTTTATTGTATCTGAGATTTTATCAAAAATATTCAATTTTATCAATTTTCCTATGTTATCCATTTTATCATATAAGTTAGATGTAAATGTTCAGAATTAACAGAACATGTCTCCACTTCCTTTTCAAATGTATTCTAATTAAATTTTTATTCCTATCATTGTTTCCAAGATTTTTCTGAATAATTCTTCAATTTTATCAATTATTTTATGGAATCCTTAATTTTATCATACATATGTCAGATAAAAATCTTCAGTTTTATCAGAAAATATATCCTCTCAAGTTTTCTATTGTATTCAAATTGTATTTGTAAGCTTACCATTGCATCTGAGTTTTTAAAAATATCTTCAATTTTATAAATTATCTTAAGTTATCCTCAATTTTATCATACATATATTAGAGGAAATATTGAGTTTTATAGAAAAATATCTTCAGTTCTTTTTGCAATTACATTCTAATTGTATTTGAATGCTTTCCATTGTACCTGTGAAAATTACCACAATAATCCTCAATTTTTAAATTGGTTCTATGAATTTCCCTTAATTTATATGAAATATGTTATATGAAATCCTCAGTTTTATAAGAAAATGTCTCCACTTCCTTTTCTAATTATATGATAATTGTATTTGTATGCCTATCATTTTATCTGAGATTTTTCAAAGAAAATCTTCATTTTTATCAGTTATCTCATATAATCCTCAATTTCATCTTACATGTTAGATGAAAATCTTCAGTTCTTTACAAAAATGTGTCCTCTTCCTTTTTCAATAATTCTCTAGTCGTATTTGTATGCCTATCCTTGTATCTGAATTTTTGTTTTCCAAAATATCTTCAATTTTATATATTATCTTACGTTATCCTCAACTTTAGCAAACATATGTTAGAAGAAAATCTTCAGTTTTATCAGAAAATGTCTCTATTCCTTTTTTCAATTACATTCTAATTGTGTTTGTAAGCCTTTCATTGTATCTTTGAAAATTACCAGATGAATCTTCAAATTTTACACTTTTCCTATGGATTTCCATAATTTTATAAGAAATGTTATGCAAAAATCTTCAGCTTTGTCAGAAAATATCTCCACTTCCCTTTTCAACTATATTATTATTTGTATGCCTACCATTGTATCTGTGAAAATTACCACAAATATCATCAAATTTTAACATTTTCACATGAATTTCCATAATTTTATCAGAAATGTTACACAAAAATCTTCAGGTTTATCAGAAAATATTTCCACTTTCTTTTTCAATTATATATATAGTTGTAACTGTATGGCTCCCATTGTACCTGAGATTTTATCAAAATACCTTCAATGTTATCAGTTTTACTATGTTATCATCCATTTTATCATATAAGTTAGATGTACATGTTCAGAGTTAAAAGAATATGCCTGCACTTCCTTTTCAACTGTATTCTAATTGAATTTTTATTACTATCATTGTATCCAAGATTTTTCTGAATAATTCTTCAATTTTATCAATTATCGTATGTAATCCTCAATTTTATCATACATATGTTAGATAAAAATCTTCAGTTTTAACAGAAAATGTATCCTCTATCTTTTTCAATTGTATTCAA
Source organism: Apodemus agrarius (assembly GCA_964023405.1). Classification (NCBI taxonomy): domain Eukaryota; kingdom Metazoa; phylum Chordata; class Mammalia; order Rodentia; family Muridae; genus Apodemus; species Apodemus agrarius. The sequence continues at coordinate 88,749,453 of OZ030018.1, read as the reverse complement.
ATTGAATTTGTATGGTTATCATTGCATCTGAGTTTTTTTCAAAGTATCTTCAATTTTATAACTTACCTTAGGTTATTGTCAATTTTATCATCTTTTTGCAATTATAGTCTAATTGTATTTGTATGTAGATCATTACATCTGAATATTTTTCCAAATAAATCTTCAATTTTATCAATTATCTTATGTAATCCTCAATTATATCTTACACGTGTAAGATGAAAATCTTCAGTTCTTTATACAAATGTGTCCTCTTCTTTTTCAATAATACTCTAGTTGTATTTGTATTCCTGTCCTTGTATTTGAGTTTTTGTTTTGCAAAATATCTTCAATTTTATAAATTATCTTTTGTTATCCTCAATTCTCATACATTCGTTAGATGAAAATCTTCAGTTTTATCAGAAAATGTCTCTATTCTTTTTGTCAATTACATTCTAATTGTGTTTGTAAGCCCATCATTGTATTTGTAAAAATTACCACAAAAATCTTCATATTTTACAGTTTTCTTATCAATTTCCATAATTTTATCAGATATATATTATGCAAACTTCTTCAGATTTATCAGAAAATATCTCCACTTCCTTATTCAACTATATTATTATTTATTTGTATGCCTCCCATTGTATCTGTGAAAGTTACCACAAAAAGCTTCAAATTTTACTGTTTTCCTATGAATTCCCATAATTTTAGAAGATATATGGTATGCAAAATTTCTCAGATTTATCAGAAAGTATCTCCACTTCCTTTTAACTATATTATTATTTATTTGTTTGACGACCATTATATCTGTGAAAATTACCACAGAATCTTCAAATTTTCACATTTTCACATGAATTTCCATAATTTAATCAGAAATGTTATACAAAAATCTTAATTTTATCAGAAAATGTCTCCTTTCTTTTTCAATTATTTATAGTTGAATTTGTATGCCTTTCATTATATTTCAGATTTTATACCAAAAATCTTCAATTTTATCAATTTTCCTATGTTATCATCCATAGGTAGATGCAAACCTTCAGAATTAACATAATATGTCTCCACGTCCTTTGTCAATTGTGTTTCCCCCAAAATCACATTTTATCATATGTATATTATATGAAAATCTTGAGTTTTATATGAAAATGTCTCCATTTCCTCCTTCAATTATATCACTGTGGAGTAAAAGTGGTCTTCAATAGCAAGAAAAACAACAGAAAGCCAACATACACATGGAAACTGAACAATACTTTACTCAATGACACCTTGGACAAGGAAGAAATAAAAAAGAAATCAAAGACTTTTTAGAATTCAATGAAAATGAAGGTACAACCTACCCAAATCTATGGGACACAATGAAAGCAGTGCTAAGAGGAAAACTCATAGCTCTAAGTGCATCCAAAAAAAAAAACTGGAGAAGGCATACACTAGCAACTTAACGGCACACCTTAAACCCCTGGAAGAAAAAGAAGTTAATTCACCCAGGAGGAGTAGAAGACAAGAAATCACCAAACTCAGGGAAGAAATCAATCAAGTAGAAACAAAAGAAACCATACAAAAAATCAACAAGACCAGGAGCTGGTTCTTTGAGAAAATCAACAAGATAGATAAAGCCTTAGCCAGACTAACCAAAGGACACAGAGACAGTATACAAATTAACAAAATTAGAAATGAAAAGGGAGACATAACAACAGAAACTGAGGAAATTCAAAAGATAATCAGATCTTACTACAAAGGTCTATAGTCAAAACAACTGGAGAATCTGGAGGAAATGGACAATTTCCTAGACAGATACCAAATACTAAGATTAAATCAGCATCAAGTATGTCAGCTAAATAGTCCCATAACCCCTAAAGAAATAGAAGGGGCTATAGAAAGCTTCCCAACCAAAAAAAGTACGGGACCAGATGGTTTTAGTGCAGAATTCTACCAAACCTTCAAGGAAGGCTTAACACCAATACCTTTCAAACTATTCCACAAAATAGAGACAGAAGGGACACTGCTCAACTCATTCTTCAAAGCCACAATTACGCTAATATCTAAACCACAAAAAGATCCAACAAAGAAAGAGAACTAGAGGCCAATTTCTCTTATGATTATCGATGCAAAAATATGAAATAAAATTCTTGCCAACCAAATCCAAGAGCACATCAAAACAATCATTCACCATGATCAAGTAGGATTCATCCCAGGGATGCAGGGATGGTTTAATATAGGGAAATCCATCAATGTAATCCACTACATAAACAAATTAAAAGAAAAAAAAAACATGGTCATCTCATTAGATGCTGAAAAAGCATTCGACAAAATTCAGCATCCTTAAATGCTAAAAGTCTTGGAAAGAGCACGAATTCAAGGCCCATACCTAAACCTAGTACAAGCAATCTACAGCAAACTAGTAGCCAACATCAAAATAAAGGGAGAGAAACTTGAAGCATTCCCACTCAAATCAGGGACTAGACAAGGCTGCCATCTCTCTCCATATCTTTTCAATATAGTACTTGAAGTTCTAGCGAGAGCAATTAGACAACATAAATAAGTCAAAGGGATACAAATTGGAAAGGAAGAAGTCAAACTATCATTATTTGCAGACGATATGATAGTTTACCTAAGCGGCCCAAAAAACTCCACCAGAGAACTTCTACATCTTATAAACAACTTCAGCAAAGTGGCTGGTTATAAAATTAACTCAAGCAAATCAGTAGCCTTGTACTCAAAGGACAAGCAGGCTGAGAAAGAAGTTAGGGAAATAACACCCTTCACAATAGCCACAAACAACAAAAAGTACCTTGGCATAACTCTAACCAAACAAGCTAAAGATATGTATGACAGGACCTTTAAGTCCTTGAAGAAAGAAATCAAAGAAGACCTCAGAAGATGGAAAAATGCTTCTTGCTCCTGGATTGGCAGGATCAATATAGTAAAAATGGCCATCTTGCCAAAAGCAATCTACAGATTCAGTGCGATCCCCATCAAAATCCCAACTCAATTCTTCATAGATCTAGAAAGAGCAATTCTCAAATTCATCTGGAGCAACAAAAAACCCAGGATAGCTAAAACTATTCTCAACAATAAAAGGACTTCTGGGGGAATCTATATCCCTGACCTCAAGCAGTACTACAGAGCAATTGTGTTAAAAACTGCATGGTATTGTTACAGCAACAGGCAAGTAGATCAATGGAATAGGATTGAAGACCCAGAAATTAACCCACAGCTTATGGTCACTTGATCTTTGATAAAGGAGCCACAACCACCCAGTGGAATAAAGATAGCCTTTTCAACAAATGGTGCTGGTTCAACAGGAGGTCAACATGCAGAAGAATGCGAATTGACCCACTCTTATCTATTTGTACTAAGATCAACTCCAAGTGGATCAAGGACCTCCACATAAAACCAGACACACTGAAACTATTAGAAAAGAAACTTGGGAAAACCCTGGAGGACATGGGCACAGGGAAAATGTTCCTGAACAGAACACCAATAGCTTACGCACTAACATCAAGAATTGACAAATGGGAGTTCATAAAATTACAAAGTTTCTGCAAGGCAAAGGACACTGTCAGAAGGACAAAACAGCAACCAACAAAATGGGAAAAGATTTTCACTAACCCCATATCCAACAGAGGGCTAATATCCAATATATACAAAGAACTCAAGAAGTTAGACCCCAAAGAACAAAATAACCCTATCAAAAATGGGGTACAGAGCTAAACAAAGATTTTTCACCAGAAGAAATTTGGATGGCCGAGAAACAACTTACAAGATGTTCAACATCATTAGTCATCAGGAAAATGCAATCAAAACAACCCTGAGATTCCACCTCACACCAGTCAGAATGGCTAAGATTAAAAACTCAAGAGACAACAAGTGCTGGCGAGGATGTGGATAAAGAGGAACACTCCTCCACTGTTGGTGGGATTGCAAAATGGTAAAACCACTCTGGAAATTAGCTTGGCGGTTCCTCAGAAAATTGGGCATGTCTCTTCCAGAGGACCCTGTCACACCACTCCTGGGCATATACCCAGAGGATTTCCTTGCATACAATAAAGACACATGCTCCACTATGTTTATAGCAGCCTTGTTTATAGTATCCAGAAATTGGAAGGAGCCCAAATATCCCTCAAAGGAGGAATGGATACAGAAAAAGTGATATATTTATACAATGGAATACTACTCAGCAATTAAAAATAATGAATTCATGCAATTTGTAGGTAAATAGTTAGACCTGGAAAATATCATCCTGAGTAAGTTAACCCAATCACAAAAGAATACACATAAAATGCAATCACTGATAAGTGGATATGAAAGAGCCCAGAAGCCCTAAATACTCAAGGCACAATTAGCAAGTTAAATGAATCCCAAGAAGAAGAAAGGAGAGGACCCTGGGCCTGTTAAGATTCGATCTAGTTTTGTAAAAAAAAAAAAAAACCGTGGCAGAGGGGGAATGATTGGGGAATAGTTGGGGGGAGAGGAACTATGGGACGTTTGGTGGTAGGGAACTGGGAAAGGGGAAAGCCTTTGGAATGTAAACATTAGAATATAGAAAATAAAAATAAAAAAACAAAAAAATCTTTAATTTTATAAATTACCTTATGATATCCTCAATTTTATCTTATGTATGTTATATGAAAATCTTGAGTTTTATATGAAAATATCTCTACTTCCTCCTTCAGTTATATTCTAAATGTATTTGTATGCCTATAACTGTTTCTGAATTTTTTCAAAAAAAATCTTCAATTTTATAAATTATCTTCAGTTATCCTCAATTTTATCATAGACATTTTAGAAGAAAATCTTCAATTTTAAATAAAAATATCTCCATTTCATTTTTAGATTACATTCAAACTGAATTTGTATGCCTACCATTGTATCTGTGAAAATTTCCAGAAAAATTTCCAATGCTTAAATTTTTCCCATGACTTTTCCTTACTTTTTCAGTAATATGTTATACAAAATCTTAAGTTTTGTCAGAAAATGTCTTCACTTCATTTTCAAATATGTGATAATTCTATTTGTATGCCTATAATTGTATCAGATTTTTTTCAAAAAAATCTTCAATTTTATCAGTTATCATATGCAATCCACAATTTTATCATGCATATTTTAGATGAAAATTTTCAGTTCTATCAGAAAATATCTCCACTTTCCTTTTCAACAATATTCTAATTGTATTTCTATGTAGATCATTGTATCTGAGTATTTTTCCAGGTAAATCTTCAATTTTATCAATTATCTTATGCAATCCTCAATTTTATCATATGTATGTTAGATGAAAATATTCTGTTCTTTACAGAAACGTGTCCTCTTCCTTTTTCAATAATACTGTTTGTATTTGTATGCCTATCTTTGTATCTCAGTTTTTGTTTTCCAAAATATCTTCAATTTTATAAATTATCTTATATAATCCTTAAGTTTAACATACATATATTATATGAAAATTTTCAGTTTAATCAGAAAATGTCTCTATTCTCTTTTCAATTGCATTCTAATTGTGTTTGTAAGCCTATCAATGTATCTGTGAAAATTACCACTAATCCTCAAATTTTAGTTTTCTTATACATTTCCATAATTTTATCAGATATGTTATGAACATTTCCTCAGATATATCAGAAAATATCTCCACTTCCTTTTTCAACTATATTATTATTTATTTGTATGCCTACCATTGTATCTGTGAAAATTACCATTAATATCTTTTAATTTTACAGTTTTCCTATCAATTTCCTTAATCTTATCATATATATGTTATGGAAAATTCCTCAGATTTTTTCAGAAAATATCTCCACTTATTTTTAAATTATATTATTATTTATTTGTATGCCTACCATTGTGTCTGTGAAAACTACCACAAAATCTTCAAATTTTCACATTTTCACATGAATTTCCTTAATTTAATCAGAAATGTTATGTGAAACTTCAGTTTTATCAGAAAATGTCTCCACTTCTTTTTCACTTATTTATAGTTGTATTTGTATGCCTTTCATTGTATCTTAGATTTTATCAAATAATCTTCAATTTTTTATCAATTATCCTATGTTATCATCCATTTTACCATCCATAAGTTAGATATAAACCTTCTGAATTAAGAGAATATGTCTCCATGTCCTTTTTCAATTGTATTCTAATTGTATTTGTATGTCTATCATTGCATCTGAGTTTTTTTCTGAATAAATCTTCAATTTTATTGATTATCCTATGTAATTCTCAATTTTATCATACAATTTAGATAAAAATCTTCAGTTTTATCAGAAAATATCTCCTCTTCCTTTTTTAATTGTATTCTAAATGTATTTGTATGCTTAACATTGCATCTGAGTTTTTTTTCAAAAAAAATCTTCAATTTCATAAATTCTTTTAAGTTATCCTCAATTTTATTATATAGTTAGAGTAAAATCTTCAGTTTTCTAGGAAAATGTCTCCACTTCTTTTTGCAATTGCATTTGAATTGTGCAATTACATTCTTATGTTTACCATTGTATCTGTGAAAATTACCACAAAAATCATCAATTTTTAAATTTTTCCTATGAATTTCTTATTTTATATTAAATATGTTATATGAAATCATCAGTTTTATCAGAAATTGTCTCCACTTCCTTTTTCAATTATGTGATTTGTATGCCTATCATTGTATCTGAGATTTTTCAAAGAAAATCTTGAATTTTATCAGTTATCCTATGTAATCCTCAATTTTATCATATATATGTTTGATGAAAATCTTTAGTTCTATTACAAAATGTGTGCATTTCCTTTTTAAGTTGTATTCTAATAGTATTTGTTTGCCTATCATTATATCTGATTTTTATTTTTAAAAAATATCTTCAGATTTAAAAATTATCTTGTTATCCTCAATTTTATACATATGATAGATGAAAATCTTCACTTTTATACAAAAATATCTCTACCTCCCTTTTCAATTATATTCCAATTGTATTTGTATGCCAATCATTGTATCTGAGACTTTCCTACAGAATATCTTCACTTTTATACAAAAATGTCTCTACCTCCCTTTTCAATTATATTCCAATTGTATTTGTAAAAATAAAAATCTTCAATTTTATTTATTATCCTATTTAATCCTCAATTTTTCATACATATATTGGATGAAAACCTTCAGTTTTATCAGAAAATGTCTCCACTTGCTTTTTCAATTGTATTTTAACTGTATTTGTATGCTTATCATTGCATCTGAGTTTTTTTCAAAAAAACTTCATTTTTATAAATTATCTTATGTTATCCTCAATTTTAACACACATATGTTAAAGGATTTTCTTCAGTTTTATAAGAAAATGGCTCCACTTCCTTTTTCAATTACATTCTAATTATATTTGTATGCTTACCATTGTATCTTTGAAAATTACCTCGAAAATCTTCAATTTTTAAATTTTTCCAATGAATTTACCTTACTTTACCTGAAATATGATATACAAAATCTTCTGTTTTATCAAAAAATATCTCTATTCCTTTTTTTAATTACGTTCTAATTGTGGTTGTAAGCCTATCATTTTATCTGTGAAAATTACCATATAAAAACTGCAAATTTTGTATTTTTCCTATGAATTTCTATAATTTTATCAGATATATGCTATGGAAAATTCTTTAGATTCATCAGAAAATATCTCCACTTCCTTTTATAACTATATTATTATTTATTTGTATGCCTACCATTCTGTCAAAACGACCACAAAAATCTTCAAATTTTGACATTTTCAGATGAATTTCCATAATTTTATTAGGAAATTTAAACAAAAATCTTCAGTTTTATCAGAAAATATCTTCACTTTTTCACATGTATTCAAATTGTATTAGTTTGCCTTTTAGTATATCTGAGATTTAATTAAAAACCTTCAATATTATCAAGTTTTCTATGTTACCATCCATTTTTATCATACATATGTTAAGTGAAAATCTTGTTTTATACAAAATTGTCTCCAGCTACTTTTTCAATTATATTCTAATTGTGTTTTTTCCTATCCTTGTATGTCAGAATTTTCTAAGAAAATGTTCAATTTAATCATTTGTCCTATGTAATACTCAATTTTATCAAGAATATTTTAGATGAAAATATTCAGTTCTATCAGAAAAAATCTCCACTTCCCTTTTCAATTGTCTTCTAATTGAATTTGTATGCAGATCATTGTATCTGAGTGTTTTTACAAATAAATCTTCAATTTTATCAATTATCTCGTGTAATCCTCAATTTAGTCATGCATATGTTAGATGAAGATCTTCAGTTCTTTACATAACTGTGTCCTCTTCCTTTTTCAGTAATACTCTAGTTGTATTTGTATGCCTATCCTTGTATCTGAGGTTGGTTTTCCAAAATATCTTCAAGTTTGTATGCTTAGCCTTGTGTCTGAATTTTTGTTTTCCAAAATGTCTTCAATTTTATAAAATATCTTATGTTATCCTGAATTTAAACATACATATGTTAGATGAAAATCTTCAGTTTTATCAGAAAATGTCTCCACTTATTTTCACTTATTTGTAGTTTTATTTGTATGCTTTTCATTGTATCTGAGATTTTATCACAAAAATCTACAATTTTATCAATTTTCCTATGTTATCCATTTTATGATCCATAAGTTAGATATAGAGCTTCAGAATTAATAGAATATGTCTCCACATCCTCTTTCAATTGTATTCTAATTGTATTTGTATGCCTATCATGGTATCCGAGTTTTCTCTGAAGAAATGTTCAATTTTATCAATTATCCAATCTAATTCTCAATTTTATTTTACATATGTTAGATAAAAATCATCAGTTTTATCAGAAAATTCCTCCTCTTCCTTTTTAAATTGTATTCAAATTCTATTTTTAAGCCTCTGAGTGTATCCAAATTTTCTCTGAATTAATCTTAAGTTTTATCAATTATTCTATGTAATTCTCAATTTTATCATATATATGTTAGATAAAAATCTTCGTTTTTATCAGAAAATGTATCCTCTTCCCTTTTCAAATTTATTCTAATTTTGTTTTTATGATATTCATATGAGTTTTCTGCAAAAAAAGTCATCAATTTTATATATTATCCTAAGTTTTCCTCAATTTTATCACACATGTATTAGAAGAAAACCTTCAGCTTCATAGGTAAATGGTTCCAGTTCCTTTTTCAATTACATTCTAATTGTATTTGTATGCTTGCCATTGTATCTGTGAAAATAACCACAAAAATCTTCAATTTTTGAATTTTTCCTGTAAATTTCCCTTACTTTATCAGAAATATGTTATATGTAATCTTACTTTTATCAGAAAATGTCTCCACTTCCTTTTTCAATTATGTGATAATTGTAATTGTATGCCTATCATTGTACCTGAGATTTTTCCAAGAAATCTTCAAATTTATCATTTATCTTATGTAATCCTCAATTTTACCATGCAAACATTTGATGAAAATCTTCAGTTCTATCACAAAATGTCTCCATTTAATTTTTCATATTTATTGTAATTGTATTTCTTTGCCTATCATTGTATCTGAGTTTTGTTTTTCAAAGAAATCTTCAGTCTTAAAAATTATCTCATGTTATCCTCAATTTTATCATACATATGTTAGATGAAAATCTTCAGTTTTATACAAAAATATCTCCACATCCTTTTCAATTCTATTCTAATTTCATTTGTATGCCTATCATTGTATGTGAGATTTTTTCTAACAAAATCTTCAATTTTATCAGGTATCCTATGTAATCCTCAGTTTTATCATATATATATATATATATATATATATAGATAGATAGATAGATAGATAGATAGATAGATAGAAAACCTTCAGTTCTTTACAAAAATGTCTCCTCTTCCCTTTTCAATAATACTCTAGTTGTATTTGTATGCCTATCCTTGTATCTGAGGTTTGTTTTCCAAAATATCTTCAAGTTTATAAATTTATCTTATGTTATCCTCAATTTTAACATATATTTGTTAGATGAGAATCTTCAGTTTTATCAGAAAATGTCTATTCTTTTATCAATTACATTCTAATTGTGTTACTAAGCCTATCATTGTTTCTGTGAAAATTACAACAAAAATCTTCAAATTTTACAGTTTTTCTATGAATTTCCATAATTTTATCAGATATTTTATGTGAAATTTTTAAGAATTATTAGAAGATATCTTCACTTCCTATTTAAATATATTATTATTTATTTGTACACCTAACATTTTATCTGTGAAAATTACCACAAAAATCGTCCAATTTTAACATTTTCTGATAAATTATCATAATTTTATAACAAATACTTACAAAACACTTAGTTTTATAAGAAAACATCTCCATTTTCTTTTTCACGTATAATCTTATTGTATTTGTATGCCTTTCATTGAATCTGAGATTTTTATAAAACAATCTTCAATTTTACCAGTTTTCTTGTGTTATAATCCATTTTTCATACATAAGTTAGATGTAATCTTTAGAATTAACAGAGTATATCTCCTGTTCCTTTTTCAATTGTATTCTAGTTGTATTTGTATGCCTGTCATTGTCTCCGAGTATTATTCTGAATAAATCTTCAATTTTATCTATTATTCTATTTAATCCTCAATTTTATCATACCTATATTGGATGAAAATCTTCAGTTTTATCAGAAAATGTCTCCACTTGCTTTTTCAATTGTATTCTAACTGTATTTGTAAGCTTATCATTGCATCTGAGTTTTTTTCAAAAAGACTTCAATTTTATAAATTATCTTATGTTATCCTCAATTTTAACACACATGTTAGAGGATTTTCTTCATTTTTATAAGAAAATGGCTCCAGTTCCTTTTTCAATTACATTCTAATTGTATTTGTATGCTTACCATTGTATCTGTGAAAATTACCTCAAAAATCTTCAATTTTTAAATTTTTCCAATGAATTTCCCTTACTTTACCTGAAATATGTTATACAAAATCTTCAGTTTATCAGAAAATATCTCTATTACTTTTTTAATTATATTCTAATTGTGGTTGTAAGCCTATCATTTTATCAGTGAAAATTACCACACAAAAACTTCAAATTTTACACTTTCCTATGTATTTCCATAATTTTATCTGATATATGTTATGGAAAATTCTTCAGATTTATCAGAAAATATCTCCACTTCCTTTTATAACTGTATTATGATTTATTTGTGTGCTTACCATTCTGTCAATATTTCCACAAAAATTTTCAAAATTTAACATTTTCACATGAATTTCCATAATTTTATTAGAAAAGTTATACAAAAGTCTTCAATTTTATCAGAAAATATCTTCACTTTTTCACTTATATTCTTATTGCATTAGTATGCCTTTAAGTATATCTGAGATTTAATTAAAAACCTTCAATATTATCAAGTTTTCTATGTTACCATCCATTTTTATCATACATATGTTAAGTGAAAATCTCGTTTTGTGCAAAATTGTCTCCAGCTACTTTTTCAATTATATTTTAATTGTGTCTTTATGCCTATCCTTGTATGTGAGAATTTTCTAAAAAAATGTTCAATTTAATCATTTATCCTATGTAATCCTCAATTTTATCATACATATGATAAATGAAAATCTTCAGTTTTATCAGAAAATGTCTGTCTTCCTTTTTCAAATGTATTCTAATAGTCTTTGTAAACTTATCATTGCATCTGCGGTTTTTTGCAAAATAATTTTCAATTTTATAAATTACCGTAAGTTTTTGTAAATTTATCAATCATATACTAGAGGAAAATCTTCAGTTTTAAAGGAAAATATCTCCACATCCTTTTACAATTACATTCTAATTGTATTTGTATGTGTACCATTGTGTCTGTGAAAATTACCACAAAAATCTTCAATTTTTAAAATTTTACTATGAATTTCCCTTACTTTATCAGAAATATGTTATACAAAATCTTTATTTTTATCAGAAAATATGTCTACTTCCTTTTCAATTATGTGATAATTGTATTTGTATGCCTATCATTGTGTGTGAGATTTTTCCAAAAAATCCTCAATTTTGTCAGATATCTTATATAATCCACTTTCTCAATTGAAATCTAATTTTATTTCTATGGTTATTTTATTTCAGTTTTTTCAAAAAATCTTCAATTTTATACTTTGTCTCCTGTTATCCCGAATTTTTTCATATATATGTTGGATGAAAAGCTTCAGTTCATTGTGAAAATATCTCCACTTCTTTTTCAATTACATTCTAAATATATGTATATGCCTATGATGGTATGTGAGTTTTAAATAGATATTTAATTTTATATATTATGTTTTTTCGTACATATATTGGCTGAAATCTTCAGTTTTATATGAAGATATCTTCACATCTGTTTTCATTATTTTCTATTTTTATTTGTATGCCTATCATTGTATCTGTGGTTTTTAAAAAACAATTCAATTTTGTATATTATTATCTTAAGTTATCCTCAATTTTATCATACACGTTAGAGGAAAATCTTCAATTTTAATTGAAAATGTCTCCACTTCATTTCCGATTATATTTTAATTGTATTTGTATCCCTTCCATTGTATCTGTGAAAATTACCACAAAAATCTTCAATTTTTGTATTTTTTCTATGAATTCCCCTTACATTATCAGAAATATGTTATACAAGATCTTCAGTTTTGTCAGAAAATGTCTCCACTTCATTTTCAATTATGAGATATTTCTATTTGTATTTCTATCAATATATCTGAGCTTTTTCCAAAAAAATCTTCAATAACTTAATTTATGAAATTGAAGATTTTTCGGAAAAACTCAGATTCAATGATAAGCATACAAATACAATTATAAAACAATTGAAAAAGGAAGAGGAGATATTTTGTGATAATACTGAATATTTTTATCTAATATATGTATGATAAAATTAAGAAATACAAAGGATAATTGATAAATTGATGATTTATTCAGAAAAATTGCATACAAAAATAGGCATGCAAATACTGTTAGAATACAATTGAAAAATGACATCGAGATATATTCTGATAATTCTGAAGATTTACATCTAACATATATGATAAAATGTATAACATAGGAAAATTGATAAAATTGAAGATTTTTGTTATAGAATCTCAGATACAATGAAAGACATACAAATGCAACTATAAATAAGTGAAACAGAAAGTGGAGATATTTTCTCATAAAAATGAAGTTTTTTGTATATCATTTCTGAGTAAATTATGGAAATTCATGTCAAAATGTTGAAATTTGAAGATTTTTGTCGTAATTTTCACAGATGAATGGTAGGCATATAAAAATAATATAGCTGAAAAGGAAATGGTGATATTTTGCATAATGTATGTCTGATAAAATTATGGAAATTCATAAGAAAACTGTAAAATTAGAAGACAGAAGACTTTTGTGGTAATTTTCACAGATACAATGATAGCCATACAAATATAATTAGAATGTAATTGTAAAATGATGTGGAAACATTTTTCCTATAACACTGAAGATTTTCCTCTATGTTTGAAAAAATTGAGGAAATCTTAGGATAATTTATAAAATTGAAGTATATCTTGCAAAAAAACTCAGATGCAATGAGGATTACATAGGATAACTGATAAAATTGAAGAATTTCTTAGAAAATTTTCAGATACAAAGATAGGCATACAAATATAATAATATAAATGAAAAAGTAGCTGGAGACTTTTTTGAATAAAACTTAAGATTTTCACCCAACATATGTATGATAAAATGGATGATAACATAGGAAACTTGTTAAAATTGAAGGTTTTTGTGATAAAAATCTCAGATATACTTAAAGGTATACTAATACAATGAGAATATAAGTGAAAAAGAAAGTGGAGATATTTTCTGATAAAACTGAAGATTTTTGTATAATATTTCTAATAAAATGTTGGAAATTCACGTAAAAATGTTAAAACTTGAAGATTTTTGTGGTAATTTTCACACATACAAAGGTAGGATTAAAACGCAATTAGAATGTAATTGAAAAAAGGAAGAGACATTTTCTGTTAAAACAGAAGATTTTGTATAACATATTTCAGATAAAGTAAGGGAAAATCATAGTTAAATTTTATAAATTGAAGATTTTTGAGGCAATTTTCCAAGATACAATGGTAAGCATACAAATTCAATTAGAACATAATTGAAAAATTAATTGGAGCCATTTTCCTATAAAACTGAAGAAAATCCTCTAACATACATATGTTAAAATTGAGGATAATATAGAGCATCAAAGATTTTTTGAAAAAAAAACTCAGTTGCAATGATAAGCATACAAATACACTTAGAATACAATTGAAAATCACACACATTTCTTGAACACCGTAGTTTCACGCAGCCAAGCTGCAATCCAGGCAGAGGCTGTGTGATATTTACTGGGTATAGCCTTGTTTGGCAGGGCTGTTCAAGAATGCCGCTGTGGGCCTCCTTGGCTGCAGATAGGGCTGAGCTGAATTTTCTCATGGCAAGCTGTGTGACCCTTTCTCTAACCTGTTCTTTTACTTACAAGATGTCCCTGCCAGCCGGAGGTACGAGCATCCAGGCGTGATGGTTCATTAGAGTTTATTCTTTGAGCTACAGCACTGGCCATGATTTATTTTCTAGAGATCCATTGCTTTGCTTTTAATCAGCTGTACAGTTATTACCTAGATACATTATAGAATTAACCTCCCAACAATATCTATTATTTGTATGGTTAGGTGGCTTTTGGCACTCTGACTTGGAAACCATCAGTTAGTAAAGTTTCAAAGTGAGCTTGAGGGAGTTTTACAAGAAGGAAGCAGGACATTAATAAGAGACTGCACATAAACAAAGGGACCCCAGGGTTATAATGTAGTGTTCTCAAGAACTCTTGAATTACTAATCTATCATTGACCACAGCTACTCTGATCAAGGGACGTAATGCTTTGTAGGTGTTCTCTGAAGTTCATACCTGATTGATTTTGTATTTCCTTACGTCAGATATCCATGGTAACCATTCTTTGTAAACGCTTCACTAGATACATTTTTTCTTCAGTAATGTAATTACCCACTTTTGAGTATAAGAATTCCTGCCTCAGAACAGTAAAGTGCATTCAGACGCATTCAGACCTTGTGTGTGTCTGTCTGTCATTCGCCGGACCTGTACCTTCCTGCATACCAAAGACCCTGATTCCCTACGGGAGTGTGTGTTCCGACTGAGTCGGTCCGTGGCAATTGAAAAAAAGAAGAGGAGACATATTCTGATAAAATTGAAGATTTTCTTCTAACAAATGTATGATAAAATTGAGGATTACATAGCATAATTGATAAAAATGAAGATTTATTCAGAAAAAAACTCAGATACAATGATAGGTATACAAATACAATTAGAATACAATTGAAAAGGAAGAGGAGACATACTCTGTTAATTCTAAAGATTTACATGTAACTTAAATATGATAAAATGAATGATAACATAAGAAAATTGATAAAATTGAAGATTTTTTGGATAAAATCTAAGATTCAATGAAAGGCATACAAAAACAATATGATTATAAGTGAAAAACAAAGTGGAGATATTATCTGATAAAACTGATGGCTTTTCTATAATATTTCTGATAAAATTATGGAAATTTATGAGAAAATGTTAAACTTTGAAGATTTTTATTGTAATTTTCACAGATACAATGTTAGGTATACACTTAATAAAATAGTTGAAAAAGGAAGTGGAGATATTTTCTAATAAATCAAAAGAATTTTGCATAACATATGTCAGATAAAATTATAAAAATTCATAGGAGAACTGTAAAATTTGTAGATTTTTGTTGTAATTGTCACAAGAAATTTTCTAAAAAAATCTTCAATTTAATCTATTATCCTCTGAAATCCTCAATGTTATCATACATATCTTAATTGAAAATATTCAGATTTATGAGAAAATGTCTCATCTTAATCTTTCAATTGTGTTGTAATAGTCTTTGTAATCTTATCATTGTATCTGAGTATTTTCCAAAAAATAATCAATTTTATAAATTATCCAAACTTTTCCTCAATTTTATCACACATATATTAGAGGAAAATCTTCAGTTTTATTTGAATTTGGCTACACTTTCTTTTTAAATTACATTCTAATTTTATTTGTATGCTTACCATTGTATCTGTGAAAATTACTACAAATATCTTCAATTTTTAAATTTTTCTTCTTAATTTCCCTTACTTCATCAGAAATATGTTATATAAAATCTATAATTTTATCAGAAAATGCACCACTTCTGTTTCAATTATCTGATAATTCTATTTTGTGCCTATGTTTGTATGTGAAATTTTTCCAAAAATATCTTCAATTACATTCTAATTGTTTGTAAGCCTATCATATTATCTGTGAAAATTACAACAAAAAGTTTAAATTTTACTGTTTTCCTATGAATTTCAATAATTTTATCAGATATATGTTAGGCAAAATTCCTCAGATTTGTCATAAAATATCTCCACTTTCTTTTTCACTTATATTCTATTTGTATTAATATGCCTTTAAGCATATCCTAGATTTTATCAAAAAACCTTCAATTTTATCAATTTTCCTATGTTATCCATTTTATCATACATATGTTAGGTGAAAATCTTAAGTTTTATACTAAAATGTCTCCAGCTACCTTTTCAATTATATTCTTATTAAATTTGTATACCTATCCATGTATCTGAGAATTTACTTAGAAAATCTTCAATTTAATAAATTATCCCATGTAATCCTCAATTGTATCATACATATTTTGAATGAAAATCTTCAGTTTTATCAGAAAATGGCTTGTCTTTCTTTTTCCATAGTATTCTAATAGTCTTTGTAATCTTAACATTGCATCTGAGTTTTTTTGCTAAAAAATTCTTCAATTTTATAAATTATCTTAAGTATTTCTCAATTTTATCATATACTGTTAGAGATAAATCTTCAGTTTTATAAGAAAATGTCTCCATATCCTTTTACAATTACATTCTAATTGTATTTGCCTGCATACCATTGTATGTGTGAAAATTACCACAAAAATCTTCAATTCTTTGATTTTCCTATGAATTTCCCTTACTTTATCGGAAATATGCTATACAAAATATTTAGTTTTATCAGAAAATACATCAATTTTCTTTTCAATTATGGGATAATTTTGTTTGTACACCTATCATTGTATCTGAGTTTTTCAGAAAAATATTTTCAATTTTATCAGATATCCTATGTAATCCTCAATTTTATCATGCATTTTTTAGATGAAAACCTTCAGTTCTTTCATAAAATGTCTCCACTTTCTTTTTCAATGAATTCTAATTTTATTTCTATGGTTATGATTGTATTTCAGTTTTTTTAAAAAATCTTCAATTTTATACATTATCTTATGTTATCCTCAATTTTATGATACATATGTTAGATGAAAATCTTCATTACTTTATGAAAATATCTCAAATTCTTTTTTTCAGTTACATTCTAATTGTATTTATATACCTATCAATGTATCTGAGGTATGTGAGTTTTTTAAAAATAGATATTAAATTTTATAAATTACATAATGTTATCTTTATTTTTATCATTCATATATTAGATGAAAATCTTCAGTTGTATATGAAAATATCTTCATGTTGGCTTTAGTTATATTCTATTTCTATATTAATGCCTATCATTGTATCAAAAATTTTTCCAAATAAATCTTCAATTTTAGCAATTACACTAATAATCCTCTATTTTCTCAAAGATATGTTAATTGAAAATATTCAGTTTTATGTGAATATGTCTCCTCTTCGTTTTTCGATTACATTCTAATTGTATTTGTTTGCCTACCATTGTATCTGTGAAAATTACCACAAAAATCTTCTGTTCTTTCAGAAAATGTCTCCCCTTCATTTTCAAATATGAGATAATTCTATTTGTTTGCCTATCAGTGTATCTGAGCTTTTTCCTCAATTTTATCATACATGTGCTAGATAAAAATCTTCAGTTCTATCAGAAAATGTGTTCAGTTCCTTTTTCAACTATATACTAATTGTATTTGTATGCCTATCATTGTAACTGAGTTTTCTTTTTCAAAAATATCTTTAGATTTAAAAATTATCTTATGCTATCCTGAATTTTATCATAGATATTTTAGAGGAAAATCTTCAATTTTAAATAAAAATGTCTCCACTTCATATTTAGATTACATTTTAATTGTATTTGTTTGCCTAACATTGTATCTGTGAAAATTACCCCAATAATCTTCAATTTTTAAATTTTTCCTATGATTTTCCCTTACTTTACCAGAAATATGTTATATGAAACCTTCAGGTCTGTCAGAAAATATCTCCACTTCATTTTCAATTATGAGATAATTCTATTTGTATGCCTTTCATTGTATCTGAGTTTTTTCCAAAAAATCTTCAATTTTATCAGTTATCATATGTAATCCTCAATTTTATTATATATATTTATATGTTAGATTAAAATCTTCAGTTCACCAGAAAATATCTCCACTTACTTTATCAATTATATTCCAGTCATATTTGGATGTCTATTGTTGGATCTGAGTTTTTTTAATCTTTAATTTTATCAGTTACCCTATGTAATCCTCAATATTATCATGCATATTTTTGATGAAAACCTTTAGTTCTATCAAAATTATCTCTACTTCCTTTTTCATTTGTATTTTTTCCAAAAAAATCTTTAATTTTAAAAATTACCGTATAGTATCTTATTTTATCATAGGTATGTTATATGAAAATCTGTTGTATATGAAAATGTCTCCACTTCCTCCTTCAATTATATTCTAAATGTATTTGTATACCTATCATTGTATCTGAGTTTTTTCAAAAAATTCTTCAATATTATAAATTATCTAAAGTTATTCTCAATTTTATCTCAGATATTTTAGAGGAAAATCTTCATTTTTAAATAAAAATATCTCCACTTCATATTTAGGTTGCATTCTAATTGTATTTGTATTCCTACCATTGTATCTGTGAAAATTACTACAAAATTTTCAATTTTCAATTTTTCCTATAACTTTCCCTTACTTTATCAGTAACATGTTGTACAAAATCATCAGTTTTGTCAGAAAATGTCTCTACATCATTTTTAAAAATTTGATAATTCTATTTGTATGCCATCATTTTTTCTGAGTTTTTTTTCAAATCATCAATTTCATCAGTTATCATATGTATTCCTCAATTTTATAATACATATGTTAGATTAAAATCTTCAGTTCTACCAGAAAGTATCTCCACTTCCCTTTTCAATTACATTCTAATTCTATTTGGATGCCTAACATTTCATCTGAGTGTTTGAAAAAAATGTACAATTTTATCAGTTATCCTATGTAATCCATAATGTTATCATACATATTTTAGATGAAAATCTAAATTTTTACTATGAATTTCCCTTATGTTATCAGAAATATTATACAAAATCTTTAGTTTTATCAAAAAATATTTCCACTTCCTTTTCAATTATCTGATAATTCTATTTGTATTTCTATCATTTTATGTGAGGTTTTTCCAAAAACAAAATCTTCAATTTGATCAGATCCTATGTAATCCGCAATTTTATTATGTGATTTTAGATGAAAATTCTCAGTTCTATCATAAAATGTCTCCACTTCTCTTTTCAATTGAATTCTAATTATATTTGTATGACTATAATTGTATTTGAGCCTTTTTCAAAAAATCTTCAATTTTATACATTATCTTATGTTTTCCTCAATTTTATCATACATATATTAAATGAAAATCTTTATTAATTTGAATATTTCTCCATTTTGCTTTTCAATTTCATTCTAATTGTATTTTATTCCTATCAATGTATCTGAGGTTTTTTTTTAAAAAAAATCAATTTTATTAGTTATGTTATGTTATCCTCATTTTTATCATACATATATTAGATGAAAATCCTCAGTTTTATATGAAAATGACTCCATGTCTCTTTTAGTTATATTCTACTTGTATTTTTATGCCTAATTGTATTGTATCTGAGTTTTGTCCAAATAAATCTTCAACTTTACCAATTGAATAATCCTCAATTTTATCATACCTATGTTAGATGAAAACTGCAGTTTTTCAGAAAATATCTTCACTTCCTTTTTTCAGTTGTATTCTAATTGAATTTCTATGCCTATCTTTGTATGAGTGTTTTTCCAAAAAATCTTTAATATTATAAATTACCTTATGATATCCTCATTTTATCATACATATGTTATATTAAAATCTTTCATTTTATATGAAAATGTATCCACTTCCTCCTTCAAATATATTCTAAATGTATTTGTATGCCCATCCTTGTATATGAGTTTTTTTTTCAAAAAAAATTCACTTTTATAAATTATCTTGTTATCCTCAATTTTATCCTAGATATTTCAGAGGAAAATCTTCAATTTTAAATAAAAATGTCTCCTCTTCATTTTTAGATTACATTCTAATTGTATTTGTATGCCTATCATTGTATCTATGAAAATTACCACAAATTTTTCAATTTTGAAAATTTTCCTCTGAATTTCCCTTACTTTATCAGTAATATGTCATATGGAATATTCAGTTTCATCATAAGGTGTCTCTACTTTATCTTCAAATATGTGATAATTCTTTTTTATGCATATCATTGTATCTGAGTTTTTTCCAAAAAATCTTCAATTTTATCAATAATCATGTGTAATCATCAATTTTATGACACATATGTTAGATTAAAAGCTTCAGTTCTGCCAGAAATATCTCCACTTCCCTTTTTAATTATCTGATAATTCTATTTGGATGCACGTCAGTGTATCAGAGTGCTTTTTCAAAAAATTCTAAAATTTTATCAGTTATCCTATAAAATCCTCAATTTTATCATCCATATTTTAGATGAAAAGCTTCAGTTCTATCAGAAAATATCTCCACTTTCTATTTCAATTATATTCTAATTGTATTTGTATGTAGATCATTGTATCTGAGTATTTTTCCAAATAAATCTTCAATTTTATCAATTATCTTATGTAGTCCACAATTCTATCATATCTGTTAGATGAAAATCTTCAGTTCTATATGAAAATGTCCTATTCCCTTTTCAATAATACTCTAGTTGTATTTGTATGCCTATCCTTGTATCTGCATTTTCATTTTCCAAAATACTTACAATTTTATAAATTATCTTATGCAATCCTCAATTTTAACATACATGCTAGATGAAAATTTTCAGTTTTACCAGAAAATGTCTCTATTCCATTTTCAATTACATTCTAGTTGTATTTGTATGCCTACCATTGTACCTGTGAACATTACCACAAAAATGTTCAAATTTTTACATTTTTTTCTAAGAATTTCCATACTTATATCTGATATATATCATTCAAAATTCTTCGGATTTATCAGAAAATATCTCCAGTTCCTTTTTGAACTATATTATTTATTTGTATGCCAACCATTGTATCTGTGAAAATTACCACAAAAATTTTCACACTTTCACAATTTTACACGAATTTCCATAATTTAATCAGAAATGGTAGACAAAAGTCTTCAGTTTTTTCAGAAAATATCTCCAATATTTTTAACTCATATATAGTTGTATTTGCATACCTTTCATTGAATCTGAGATTGTATCCAAAAAATCTTCAATTTTATCAATCTTTCTATGTTATCATCCATTTTATCATCCATAAGGTAGATGTAAAGCTTCAGAATTAACAGAATATGTCACCACATCATTGTCAATAGTATTCTAAATGTATTTTTATGTCTATAATTGTATCTGAGGTATTTTTCTGAATAAATCTTCAATTTTATAAATTATCCTATGTAATTCTCCATTTTAACATACATGTTAGATAAAAATCTTCAGTTTTATCAGAAAATGTCACCTTTTTTGAATTGTTTTCTAACTGTACTTTTATACTTATCATTGCATCTGAGGGTTTTTTTTTACAAAAAAAGCTTCAATTTCATGAATGACCATAAGTTATCCTCAATTTTATGATACATATGTTAGAGGAAAATCTTCAGTTTTATAGGAAAATGTTTCCATTTCTTTTTGCAATTACATTCTAATTGTATTTGCATGCATACCATTGTATCTGTGAAAATTACTACAAACATCTTCAATTTTAAAATTTTTACTATGAATTATCCTTATTTTATATGAAACATGTTATACAATATCTTCAGTTTGATCAGAAATATCTCAACTTCTTTTCTAAATTATGTGATAATTATATTTGTATGCCTATCATTGTATCTGAGATTTTTCAAAGGCATTCTTCAATTTTATCAGTTATCCTATGTAATCCTCAATTTTATCATACATATGTTAGATGAAAATATTCAGTTCTTTACAAAAATTTTAAACTTCCTTTTTCAGTAATACTCTAGTTGTATTTGTATGCCTATCCTTGTATCTGAGTTCATGTTTTCCAAAATATCTTCAATTTTATAAATTATCTTGTTATCCTCAATTTTAACATATATCTGTTAGATGAAAATCTTCAGTTTTATCAGAAAATGTCTCTATTTCTTTTTTAATTACATTCTAATTTTGTTTGTAAGCCTATCATTGGATCTATGAAAATTACCACAAAAAAACTTGAAATTTTACAGTTTTCCTATGAATTTCCATCATTCTATCAGATATATGTTATGGAAAATTCCTTAGATTTATCAGAAAATATATCCACTTCCTTTTCTTTTACAATATTATTATTTATTTGTATGCCTACCATTTTATCTATGAAAATTACAACAAAAATCTGCAACTTTTAACATTTTCAGATGAATTTCCATAATGTAATCAGAAATGTTATACAAAATCTTCAGCTTTATCAGAAAATGTCTCCACTTTCTTTTTCACTTCTTTCTAGTTGTATTTGTATGCCTTTCATTGTATCTGAGATTTTATCACAAAAATCTTCAATTTTACCAATTTTCCTATGTTATCATCCATTTTATCATACATAAGTTAGATGTAAATCTTCAGAATTAAAAGAATATTACTCCATGTCATTTTTCAATTGTATTCTAATTGTATGCATAAGCCTATCATATTATCTGAGAATTTTTTCTGAATAAATCTTCAATTTTATCAATTATCCTATGTAATTCACAATTTTATCATATATATGTTAGAAAAAATCTTCATTTTATCAAAAAATATCTCCTGTTCCATTTTCAATTGTTTTCTAATTGTATTTGTATGCTTATCATTGCATCTGAGTTTCTTTTCAAAAAAATTTTCAATTTCATAAATTACCTTATCAATTTTATCATACATATGCTTAAGGAAAATCTTCATTTTTATAGGAAAATGTCTCCACTTTTTTTGCAATTACATTCTAATTGTATTTGTATGCATACCATTGTATATGTGAAAATAGCCACAAAAATCTTCAATTTTTAATTTTTTTCTATGAATTTACTTTATTTTATGCAAATAGGTTATACAAAATCTTCAGTTTATTCAGAAAATGTCTCTAGTTCCCTTTTCAATTATGTTTTAATTGTATTTTATGACTATCATATTAGCTGAGATTTTTCAAAGAAAATCTTCAGTTTTATCGGTTATCCTACGAAATCCTCAATTTTATCATACATATGTTAGATGAAAATCTTCAGTTCTATCACAAAATGTGTCCAGTTCCTTTTTCAATTGTATTCTAATTGTATTTATATGCCTATCAATGTATCTGAGTTTTCTTTTTCAAAAATTTCTTCAAATTTAAAAAGTATCTTAAGTTATACTCAATTTTATCATACAAATGTTAGATGAAATTCTTTAGTTTTATACAAAACTGTCTCCACCTCTTCTTTCAATTATATTCCAATTTGATTTGTATGCCTATCATTGTATCTGAGATTTTTCTAGAGAATATTTTCAATTAATCAGTTATCCTATGTAATCCTCAATTTTGTCATACATATATATGTTAAATGAAAATCTTCAGTTTTATGAGAAAATGTCTCCTCTTGTTTTTCAATTGAATTCGTATAGTATTTGTAAGCTTATCATTGTATCTGAGTTTTTTGCAAGAAAATCATCAATTTTATAAAATATCCTAAATTTTTCTCAATTTTATCACACATATGTTAGAGGAAAATCTTCAGTTTTATAGGAAAATGGTTCCATTTCCTTTTTCAATTACATTCTAATTGAATTTATATGCTTACCATTGTATCTGTGTAAATTCCAACAAAAATCTTCAGTTTTCAAAAATTTCCTATGAATTTCCCTTGCTTTATCAGAAATATGTTATAAGAAATCTTTAGTATTATCAGAAAATGACTCCATGTTCTTTTCAATTATCTGATAGTTCTATTTGTATGCCTATCATTGTATTTGAGATTTTTCCAAAGAAAAATCTTCAATTTGATCAGATAGCTTATGTAATCCTCAATTTTATCATGCATATTTTACATAAAAATCTTCAGTTCTATCATAAAATATTTCCACTTCCTTTTTAAATTGAACTCTAATTGTATTTGTATGACTATCAATGTATTTGAGGTTTTTTTCAAAAACACCTTCAATTTTATACATTATCTTTTGTTATCCTCAATTTTATCATAAATATATAAGATGAAAATTTTCATTAATTTACGAAACTCTTTCCATCTCCTTTTTCAATTACATTCTAATTATATTTATATGCCTATAACTGATTCTGAGTTTTTTAAAAAATATTCAATTTTATACATTATGTTATGTTATCTTCATTTTTATCATATATATATTAGATGAAAATCTTAAGTTTTATATGAAAATTTCTCCACAACTCTTTTAGATATATTGTTATTGTATTTTATGCCTATCATTGTGTCTGAGTTTTATCTAAATAAATCTTCAATTTTATCAATTACCATAGCAATCCTTTATTTTATCATACATATATTGGATCAAAATATTCAGTTTTATCAGAACATGTCTACACTTTGTTTTTCAGTTGTATTCTAATTGTGTTTTTATGCCTATCATTGTATCTGAGTGTTTTTCAAAAAAAATCTTTAATTGTATAAATTGCCCTATGATATCCTCATTTTAATCATATGTATGTTATATGAAAATCGTCAGTTTTATATAAAAATGTCTCCACATTGTCCTTCGATTATATTCTCAATGTATTTATATGCCTATCATGGTATCTGAGTTTTTTTTTTCAAAAAAATCTTCAATTTTAGAATTTACCTCAATTTATCCTCAATTTCATCATAGATATTTTAGAGGAAAATTTTCAATTTTAAATAAAAATGTCAGCACTCCCCACTCCCTGCAGCCACATCCGGATTCCTCGCAGCTGTCTGGACTAAGCAAGCTGAACCAGGTACCCGTGATATCCAGAATTTGGGATCTATGGGTACTCAAGGCTGCCATGCAGGGATCTGGACAGAGCAGCAGTTACTGGGTCCCAACCAGGCATGGACTTTGCACCCTGAGGTGGACCCTGCACTCCACACAACTGCGGCCATCTTGGTGGAGCTGCTTGGATTCAGTGGGCAGAACCAGAAGATACACCAGTGGTCCAACAGCACCCAAGAGGAGAACAACACATCAGCAATCTGTGCCAGGGTAAACCCAGTCATTAAGTGGTGGGGAAATAGCCTTATGAGCCCTTAGGAGGTTCAAGCACCAGCTAGAGACTACCAGACCAACAAAGGCCAGAGATAACCAGATCGCAAAATGCAAAGATAGGAACTTTACTAACAGAAATCAAGGCAATATGGTAGCATTTGAACCCAGTTCGCCAATAGCAGTAAGTCCCGGATACCCCAACATACCAGAAAAACAAGATTTGGATCTAAAATCACTGGTCAGGATGCTGATAGCAGAACACATAGATACATCTTTTACAGAAGTACAGGAGAAAATGGCTCAACACATAGTAGCCCTTACAAGGCAAACACAAAAATCACTTAAAGAAACTCAGGAGAATATGGATCAAAAGTTAAAAGCAAATAAGTAGGAATTACAAAAACCACTTAAAGAACTGCAGGAGAACGTGGGTCAACAAGTAGAAGTTATGAAAGAGAAAACACAAAAATCTCATAAAGAAATACATGAAAATGCAAATAAGCAAGCAGAAGATCTGAGCAAAAACATCCAGGCTCTAAAAACAGAAGTAGAAACAACTAAGAAATCACAAAGGGAGACAACTTTGGAGATAGAAAACCTTGGGGAGAAATCAGGGTCCATAGATGCAAATATCAAAAATAGAATACAAGAGATAGATGAAAGAATTTCAGAAGCCAAAGATATCATAGTAACCATTGATTCAATAGTCCAAGAAAATGCAAAATGCAAAAAGCTTGTAACCCAAACATCAACGAAATCCAGGACACAATGAGAAGAACAAACCTAAGGGTTATAGGTATAGATGAGAGAGAAGATATACAACTTAAAGGGCCAGCAAATATCTTCTACAAAATTATGGAAGAAAACTTCTCCAACTTAAAGAGAGAGATGCCCATGAATATACAAGAAGCCTACAGAACTCCTGACTGGACCAGAACAGAAATACCTCCCATCACATAATAATCAAAACCCCAAATGTACTAAACAAAGAAAGAGTATTAAAGGCAGAAAGAGAAAATGTCCAAGTAATGTACAAAGGAAGACCTATCAGGATTACACCAGACTTATAACTTGAGACCATGTAAGCTAGAAGATCCTGGGCAGATATGTAGACTACAAGAGAACACATATTTCAGCCAAAACTACTATACCCAGCAAAATTCTCAATCGTCATAGATGGAGAAACCAAGGCATTCCATGACAAAACCAATTTTTTACATTATTTTTCCACAAACCCAGTCCTACAAAGGATAATGGGGGAAAAACACCAACACAAGGAAGGAAACTACACCCCAGAAGAAGCAAGAAAGAAACCCCCTCTCATCCAACTCAAAAGAAGATAACCACTCAAATATACAAAAATAATTTTAAAAATGTCAGGAAGTATTAATTACTATTCCTCAATATATCTTAACAGCAATAGACTCAATTCCACAAGAAAACGACATAGACTAACAGACTGGGTACGGAAACAGGACCCTACATTTTGCTACATAGAGGAAACACATCTCAATGTCAAAGACAAACACTACCTTAGAGTAAAAGGCTGGAAGACAATTTACAAGCAAATGGTCTCAGGAAACAAGCCAGAGTAGCCATTCTAAAATCAGATAAAATTGACTTTCAACTTAAAGTCATCAAAAGAGACACGGAAGGTCACTTCTTGCTGGTCAAAGGGAAAATCCACCAAGAAGAACTCCCAATACTTAACATCTATGCTCCAAATACAAGAGCACCATCATTTGTAAAAGAAACTCTACTAGAGCTTAAAGCACACATTACACCTAACACAATAATTATGGGTGACTTCAACACTCAAATCACCTCAATGGACCAATCAGGAAACCAGAAACCGAACAGGGACACAGTGAAACTAATTGAAGCTTTGGACTAATTGGATTTAACATTATATACATATATATGTGTGTGTGTGTGTGTGTGTGTGTGTGTGTGTGAGAGAGAGAGAGAGAGAGAGAGAGAGAGTGTGTGTGTGTGTGTGTGTGTGTGTAGGCACACACATATATATGTGTGTGTGAGTGTATGTGTGTTAAAGACACCAAATGATACCTTCTCCAAAATCGACCATATAATTGGTCACAAGACAGATGTCAACAAATACAAGAAGATCCTCCTAATTAATCCTATGTGTCCTATCAGATCACTGTTGAGTAAAAATGCTCTTCAGTAGCAAGAAAAACAACTGAAAGCCCACATACACATGGAAACTGAACAATAATTTATTCAATGACAGCTTGGTCAAGGAAGAAATAAAGAAATCAAAGATGTTTTAGAATTCAATGAAAATGAAGGTGCAGCCTATCCAAATCTATGGGACACAATGAAAGCAGTGCTAAGAGGAAAACGCATAGCCCTGAGTGCCTCCAAAAAGAAACTGGAGAGAGCATACACTAGCAGCTCAAGAAAACACCTGAAAGCCCTGGAACAAAAAGAAACTAATTCACCCAGGAGGAGTAGAAGACAGGAAATCATCAAACTGAGGGCTGAAATCGATCAAGTAGAAACAAAGCTAACCATACAAAGTATCAACAAAAACAGGATCTGTTTTTTTTTTTTAGAAAATCAACATGATAGATAAGTCCTTAACCAGACAAACCAATGGGCAGATAGACAGTATCCAAATTAACAAAATTAGATATGAAAAGGGGGATATAACAAGAAAAACTGAGGAAATTCAAAAAATCATCAGATTCTACTACAAAAGCCTATATGCAATGCACCTGTATAATCTGGAGGAAATGTACAATTTCAAAGACAGATACCAAAAACCAAAATTAAATCAGGATCAATTAGATCAGCTAAACAGTCACACAACTCCTAGAGAAATAGAAGTGGTTATAAAAAGTCTCCCAACCAAAAAAAAATTATGGGACCAGATGGTTTTAGTGCCGAATTTTATCAGATTTTCAAAGAAGGCCTAACACCAATACTCTTCAAACTATTCCAGAAAATAGAAACAGAAGGGACACTGCCCAACTCGTTCTATGAAGCCACAATTATGCTGATACCAAAACCACACAAAGATCCAACAAAGAAAGAGAACTATAGGCCAATTTCCCTTATGTATAGCGATGCAAAAATATTAAATAAGATCCTTGCCAACTGAATTCAAGAGCACATCAAAATGGTCATTAATCATGCTCAAATAGGCTTCATCCCAGGGATGAAGGGATGGTTCAATATATGGAAATCCATCAATGTAATTCACTTCATAAACAAACTCAAAGAAAAAGGGAAAGGGCACTCTCCTTCTTAAAAGAAACTTTACTAAAGCTCAAAGCACACATTGTAGCTAACACAATAATTGTGGGGGACCTCAACACTCCACTATCCTCAATGGACCAATAAGGAAAACAGAAACTAAACAGGGACACTGGGAAACTCATTGAAACTTTGGACCAATTGGATCTAACAGATATATATAGAACTTTACATCCTAAAGCAAAAGACTATACCTTTTTCTCAGCACCTCATGGTACCTTCTCCAAAATCAACCACATAATTGGCCTCAAGACAGACCTCAACAAATATAAAAAGATTGAACTAATCCCATGCTTCCTATCTGATCACCATGGAGTAAGATTGTTCTTCAATAGCAACAAAAACAACAGAAAATCCTCATATGCATGGAGACTGAACAATATTCTACTCAATGATACCTTAGTCAAGGAAGAAATAAAGAAAGAAATCAAAGACTTTTTAGAATTTAATGAAAATGGAGGCACAAAATACCCAAATCTATGGGACTCAATGAAAGCAGTGCTAAGAGGAAAACTCATAGCCCTGAGCGCCTTCAAAAAGAAACAGGAGAGAGCATATACTAACAACTTAATGGCACACCTGAAAGCTCTGGAACAAAAAGAAGCAATTTCACCCAGGAGGAATAGAAGACAGGAAATCATCAAATTCAGGGTTGAAATCAATCAAGTTGAAACAAAGAGAACCATACAAAGAATCAACAAAACCAGGAGCTGGTTCTTTGAAAAATCAACAAGATAGATAATCCCCTAGCCAGACTTGCGAAAGGGCACAGAGACAATATTCAAATCAACAAAATTAGAAATGAAAAGGGAGATATAACAACAGAAACCGAGGAAATTCAAAAAACCATCAGATCCTACTACAAAAGTCTATACTCAACACAACTGGAGAATCTGAAGAAAATGGACAGTTTCCTAGACAGATACCAAATACCAAAATTAAATCAGGATCAAATAGATCACTGCTCCACTGTTGGTGGGATTTCAAGATGCTACAACTGCCCTGGGATTCAGTCTGTCAGTTCCTCAGAATATTGGGCATGACACTTCCAGAGGACCCTGGCATACCACTCCTGGGCATATACCCAGAGGATTCCCCTTCATGCAATAAAGACACATGCTCCACTATGTTCATAGCAGCCTTATTTATAATAGCCAGAAGCAGGAAGGAGCCCAGTGTCCCTCAAAGGAGAAATGGATACAGAAAATGTGGTATATTTATACAATGGAATACTGCTCAGCAATTAAAAATAATGAATTCATGCAATTTGTAGGCAAATGGTTGGATCTGGAAAAAATCTTCCTAAGTGAGTTAACCCAATCACAAAAGAATGCACATGAAATGCAATCACTGATAAGTGGATATTAATGAGGCCAAAAGCTCTGAACACTCAAGGCACAATTAGCAAATCAAATGAAGGAGAAGACCCTGGTCCCTAAAAGACTGGTTCCAGTTTTGTAGGAGAGTACCAGAATAGAGAAAGGATTGGGGGGCAATTTGGGAATGGGCAGGGGGGAAGAGGACTTATGGGACATATTGTGAAGGGGAATGGGGAAAGTATAAAGCCTTTGGAATGTAAACAAAAAATAGAAAATATATAAATAAATAAATAAATAAATAAATAAAAATGAAAAATACAAATATCTTCACTTCATTTTTCGATTACATTCTAATTGTGTTTGTATGCCTACCATTGTATCTGTTGAAATTACCGTAAAATTTTTCAATTTTTAATTTTTTCCTAAGAATTTCCCTTATTTAATCAGTAATATGATATAGGAAACCTTCAGTTTTGTCAGAAAATGTCTCCACTTAATTTTCAAATATGTGATAATTCTATTTGTATACCTATCATTGAATATGAGTTTTTTTTCCAAAAATCTTCAATTTTATCAGTGATCATATGTAATCCTCAGTTTTATGATGCATATGTTAGATTACAATCTTCAGTTCTACCAGAATATATCTCCACTTCCCTTTTCAATTACATTCTAATTATATTTGGATGCCTATCATTATATCTAAGTTTTTTTTTTCAAAAAATTCTAAAATTTTCTTATCCTATGTAATCCTCAATTTACTCATGCGTATTTTATGTGAAAAGCTTCAGTTCTGTCAGAAAATAACTCCACTTCACTTTTCAATTATGTTCTAATTGTATTTTTATGCAGATCATTGTATCTGAGTGTTTTTCCAAATAAATCTTCAATTTTATCACTTATCCTATTTAATCCTGAATTTCATCATACATATTTTAGATAAAATCTTCAGTTCTTTTAAAAAATGTGTCCCCTTCCTTTACCAATAATATTCTAGTTGTATTTGTATGCCTATCCTTGTATCTGAGTTTTTGTTTTCCAAAATATCTTTAATTTTATAAATTATCTTATGTTGTCATCAATTTAAACATATATATGTTAGAGGAAAATCGTCTGTTTTATCAGAAAATGTCTCTATAGCTTTTTTCAATAACATTCTAACTGTGTTTGTATGCCTATCATGGTATCTGTGAAAATGGCCAAAAAAGTCAAATTTTACAGTTTTGTAATGAATTTAGATATTTTATCAGATATTTATTATGCAAAATTCTTCACATTTATCAGAAAGTATCTCCCCTTCCTTTTTCAACTATATTATTATTTATTTTTATGCCTACTATTGTATCTGTGAAAATCAGCAGAAAAATCTTCAAATTTTAGTTTCCCTATGAATTTCCTTCATTTTATCAGATATATGCTATGCAAAATTCCTCAGATGTATCAGAAAATATCTCCAATTCCTTTTTCAACTATATTATTATTTATATGTATGCCTACCATTGTATCTGTGCAAATTACCACAAAAATCTTCAAATTTTAACACTTTCACATGAATTTCCACAATTTGATCAGAAATGTTAGACAAAAATCTTCAGTTCTATCAGAAAATGTCTCCAAATTCTTTTCCACTTATTTATTGTTGTACTTGTATCCCTTTCATTTTATCTGAGATTTTATCACAAAAATCTTCAATTTTATCAATTTTCCTGTTATCATCCATTTTATCATACATAAGTTCGATGTACACTTCAGAATTAACAGAATATATCTCCATGTCCTTTTTCAATTGTATTCTAATTGTATTTGTATGCCTATCATTGTATCCGAGTTTTTTCTGAATACCTCTTCAATTTTATAAATTATCCTATGTAATTCTCAATTTTATCATAAATATGCTAGAGAAAAATCTTCAATTTTATCAGAAAATATCTCCGCTTCCTGTTTGAATTGTAC
This sequence comes from Apodemus agrarius, assembly GCA_964023405.1. Lineage (NCBI taxonomy): Eukaryota > Metazoa > Chordata > Mammalia > Rodentia > Muridae > Apodemus > Apodemus agrarius. The sequence continues at coordinate 88,717,531 of OZ030018.1, read as the reverse complement.
TCTAATACTATTTCTATGCTGGTCACTGCATCTGAGTTTTTTTTTCAAAAAATCTTCAATTTCATAAAATACCTTGTTATCCTCAATTTTATTATACATATACTAAAGGAAAATCTTCAGATTCATAGGAAAATGTCTCCACTTCGTTTTCAATTACATTCTAATTTTATTTGTATGAGTACCATTGTATCTATGAAAATTACCAAAAAATCTTCAATTTTTAAGTTTTGCTATGAATTTTCCTTACTTTATCAGAAATAAGATATACAAAATCGTTAGTTTTATTAGAAAATGTCTCTACTTTCTTTTCAATTATCTGACAATTCTTTTTGTATGCCTATCATTTTATGTGAGATTTTTTTCAAAAATATCTTCAGTTTGATCAGATATCCTATGTAATCCTCAATTTTATCATGTAGATTTTAGTTGAAAATCTTCAGTTCTATTATAAAATGTCTTCACTTCCTTAATCAAATTGAATTCTAATTATATTTGTATGGTTATCGTTGTATTTGAGTTTTTTAAGAAAATATCTTCAATTTTATATATTATCTTATGTTATACTCATTTTTAATAGATTCTTTGGAGGGAAATCCTCAGTTTTAAATAAAAATGTCTCCACTTCATTTTTCGATTACATTCTTATTGTGTTTTTATGACTTCCATTGTATCTGTGAAAATAATCACAAAAATTTTAAATTTTTAAGTTTTTCCTATGAATGTTTCTTAATTTATCAGTAACATGATATATCAAATCTTCAGTTTTGTCAGAAAATATCTCCACTTCATTTTCAAATATGTGATAATACTATTTGTATACCTATAATTGTATCTGAGTTTTTATCCAAAAACTTCTTTATTTTATCAGTTATCATATATAATCCTCAATTTTATGAAGCATATGTTATAATAAAATATTCAGTTCTATCAGAAAATATCTTCACTTCCTTTTTCAATTATAGTCTATTTATATATGGATGCCTATTATTGTATCTGAGGTTTTTTGTTCAAAAAAATATAAAATTTTATCAGTTATCTGATGTAATCCTCAATTTTATCATGCATATTTTACATGAAAAGCTTCAGTTCTATCAGAAAATATCTCCACACATCTTTCAATTATATTTGAATTGTATTGGTATGAAGGTCATTTTTCCCTGCCCCCAAAGGTCCCACATGCACTTTCCCTCCCCGTGTTCACCCATCCACCCTTTCCCACTTCCCTGTTCTGGTATTCCCCTACACTGATGCTTTGAGCCTATCCAGAACCAGGGTCCCCTCCTTCCTTCTTGTCAGACATCATTTGGTATGTGAATTTTGTCTTTGGTGTCCCAAGATTCTAGGCTAATATCCACTTATCAGTGAGTACATACCATGGGTTTTCTTTTGAGGCTGGGTTACCTCACTTAGTATGATGTTCTCCATCTCCATCCATTTCTCTAATAATTTCATGAATTCATTGTTTCTAATGGCTGTATAGTACTCCATTGTGCATAATTACCACAATTTTGTATCCATTCTTCCGTTGAGGGACATGTCGGTTCTTTCCAACTTCTGGCTATCATAAATAATGCTGCTATGAATATAGTGGAGCATGTATCCTTATTGCATGCTGGGGAATCTTCTGGGTATATGCCCAGGAGTGGTATGGCTGGGTCCTCCGGAAGTATTGTGTCCAGTTTTCTGAAGAAACGCCAGACTGATTTCCAGATTGATTATACCAGCTTGCAGTCCCACCAGCAGTGGAGGAGTAAAATTGAATTTTTTGTTGTAATTTTCACAGATACAAAGGTAGGTATACAAGAACAATTAGAATGTAATCGAAAAATGAAGTGGAGACACTTTTATTCAAAATTAAAGATTTTCCTCTAAAATATCTATGATAAAATTAGGGATAACTTGATATTATGTGGAAAATGGAAGATTTTTTGAAAAAATACTCAGATACATATCAGGAATACAAATACATAATTGAAGGAGGAAGTGGGCACATTTTACATATACAACTGAAAATTGTCATATAACATGTATGATAAAATGAGGATATCATAAGGTAATTTATAAAATTAGACTTTTTGGAAACACACACAGAAACAATGATAGACATATAAATACAATTAGAATACACCTGAAAAAAGAAAGTGGAGACTTTTTTGATAAAACTGAAGATTTTCACCATATGTATGATAAATTAAAGGATTACTAGGGTAATTGATAAAATTGAAGATTTATTTGGACAAAACTCAGATAAAATGATAGGCATAAAAATACAATTAGAATATAAATAAAAGAGATGTGGAGACATGTTCATATAAAAGTGAGGATTTTTATCTAATACATGTATGATAAAAATGAGGATAATATAACAAAATTTATAAAATTGAATAGTATTTTTAAAAGCACAGATAGATTCATAGGCATGTAAATACAATTAGAATGTAACTGAATAGGGAAATGGAGATATTTTCAAAAAGCAATGTTTTCAACCATCATATATATGATAAAATTGAGGATAACATAAGAAAATGTATAAAATTGGAGATTTTCTGAAGAAAACTCAAATACAATGATCGCCATACAAATATAATTAGAATTCAATTGAAAAAGGAAGTGAAGACATTTTATGATAGTATTGAAGATTTTCATCTATAATCTGCATGATAAAAATGAGGATTACATTGGATATCTAATAAAATTGAAACTTTTTTAAATCTCACATAGAATTATAGGCATACAAATAGGATTATCAGATGATTGAAAAGGAAGTGGAGATATTTTCTGATAAAACTAAGATTTTCTATAATATATTTCTGATAAAGTAAGGAAAATTCATAGGTAAAATTTAAAAATTGTATTTTTGGTGGTAATTTTCACAAATACAATAGTAAGCATACAAATACAATTAGAACATAATTGAAAAAGGAAGTGGAGCCATTTTCCTATAAAACTGAATATTTTCCTCTAACATATGTTTGATAAAATTGAGGAAAACCTAGGATAATTTATAAAATTGATGATTTTTTGCAAATACTCAGAAACAATGATAAGCTTACAAATACTATTAGAATTCAATTGAAAATTGAAGACGAGACATTTTCTCATAAAACAAGATTTTCATTTAACATATGGATGATATAATTGAGGATTACATAGGATAACTGATTAAATTGAAGATATTCTCTAGAAAAATCTCAGATACAATGATGGGCTTACAAATACAATTGGAATATTATTGAAAAGGGAAGTGGATACCTTTTTCTATAAAACTGAATGTTTTCATCTAATATATTTATGATAAATTTGAGGATAACACAAGATAATTTTTAAATCTGAAGATATTTTTGAAACAGAAAACTCAGATAAAATGATAGGCATACAAATACCATTAATATACAATTGAAAAGATACTGGACACATTTTGTAATAAAACTGAAGATTTTCATCAATCATATGTATGATAAAATTGAGGATTACAAAGAATAACTGATAAAATTGATGATTTTCTTTGAAAATCTCATATATAATAATAGGAAACCAAATACAATTATCACATAATTGAAAAGGATATGGAGAGATTTTCTGATAAATCTGAAGAATTTTGCATAACATATATCTGATAAAATTATGGAAATTCATACGAAAACTAAAATTTTGAAGATTGTTGAGGTAATTTTCACAGATACAATGATAGACTTACAAACACAATTAGAATGTAATTGAAAAAAGTAATAGAGATATTTTCTGGTAAAACTGAAGATTTTCACTTAACGTATGTATATTAAAATTGAGGATTACATAAGATAATTTATAAAATTTAAGATCTTTTGGAAAACAAAAACTCAGATACAAGGATAGGCATACAAATACAACTAAAGTATTATTGAAAGGAAGAGGACACAAGTTTGTAAGGAACTGAAGATTTTCATCTAACATATATGATAAAATTGAGGATTACATAAGATAATTGCTAAAATTGAATATTTGGAAAAATACTCAGATACAATTATCTGCATACAAATACAATTAGAATGTAATGGAAAGTGGAAGTGGAGACATTTTGGTTTTTGGTGGGTTTTTTTTTTTGTAATTTTGAGACAGGGTTTATCTGTGGAGCCCTGGCTGTTCTGGAACTCACTGTCTAGACAAAGCTGGTGAAATATTCATAAAGAACTAAAGATTTTCATCTAACATATATATGATAAAATTTAGGATAACATAAGATAATATATAAAATTGATGATTTTTTGAAGAAAACTCAAATACAATGATAGACATAAAATATAATTAGAATTCGATTAAAAAAGGAAGTGGAGACATTTTATGATAACTGAATATTTTTATCTAAAACATGCATGATAACATTGAAGATTACATAGGATATATCAAAAAATTGAAGATTTGATTTGGAAAAATCTCAGATACAGTGCTAGGCATATGAATACAATTAGAATATAATTGAAAACGAGGTGGAGAATTTTTTGTATGAAACAAGATTTTCATCTAACAGAAGTATGATAAATTGAGGATAACATAATTTTAAATCTGAATTTTTTTTGAAAAAGGAAACTCAGATACAATGAGAGGCATACAAATACAATCAAAATACAATTGAAAAATGACCTCGACACCTTTTCTGATAGATCTAAAGATTTTCATCTAATATATAATTAACGTATAATAAAATTGAGGATTACATAGGATAACTGATAAAATTGAAGATTTTCTTGAAAATATCTCAGGTAAAATTATAGGCATAAAAAGGCTATCATCACATTACTGGAAAAGGAAGGGGAGACATTTTCTTATAAAACTGAAGATTTCATGTAACATATTTCATATAAAATAAGGGAAATTCATAGGAAAAATTTAAAAATTGAAGATTATTGTGGTAAATTTCACAGATACAATTGTATGCATACAAATACAATTAGAATGTAATTGCAAAAAAGAAGTAGAAACATTTTTCTATAAACCTGAAATTTGCCTCTAACATTTGTATGATAAAATTGGGGATAATTTAAGGTAATGTATAAAATTGAAGATATTTGGAAAAAATTCAAATGCAATGATAAGCATACAAATACACTTTGAATACAATTGAAAAAGGAAAGGATACATTTTCTGATAAAACTGAAAATTTTTATCCAACATATGTGTGATAAAATTGAGGATTACATATGATAATTAATATAATTAAAGACATATTCAGAAAAAAATCTCGGATACAATGATAGGCATAAATTACAATTAGATTATAACTAATAGACATATGGAGACATTTTCAAATAAAACTGAATATTTTAATCAAATATATGTATGATAAAAATGAGGATAACATAACATAATTTATAAAATTAAATATTATATAAGAAATCATCAATTACATTGATATGCATATAAATACAATAGGAATGTAATTGAATAGGGAAATGGAGACATTTTTGTCAAATAATGAAGATTTTCATCTAACATATGTAAGACGAAATTGAGGATAACATAAGATAATGTATAAAATTGAGATTTTTTAGAAAACAAACTCAAATACAATGATAGCCATACAAATATAATTAGAATTCAAATGAAAATGGAAGTGGAGACATTTTATCTTAGAACTGAAGATTTTCATCAAAAATAAGCATGATAAAATTGAGGGTTACATAGGATATCTGATAAAATTGAAGATATTTTTGGAAAAATCACACATACAGTCATAGGCATATAAATAGAATTATCAGATAATTGAAACAGAAGTGGAGACATTTTCGTCTAACATATTTCTGATAAAGTAAGGGGAAATTCATAGGAAATTTTTAAAAATTGAAGATTTTTGTTGTAATTTTCACAGATACAATGGTAAGCATACCAATACAATTAGAATGTAATTGAAAAAGGAACTGTAGCTAAATTCCAATAAAACTGAAGATTTTCCTCTAATATATGTGTGATAAAATTGAAGAAAACTTAGGATAATTTATAAAATTGATGATTTTTGTGCAATATACTCAGATACATTGATAAGATTACAAATACTATTAGAATTCTGTTGAAAAAGAAGACTAGATATTTTCTCATAGAACTAAAGATTTTCATTTAACATATATATGATAAAATTGAGGATTACATAGGATAACTGATTATATTGAAGATATTCTCTAGAAAAATCTCAGATACAATGATAGGTATACAAATACAATTAGAATATAATTGAAAAAGGAGGTGGAGACATTTTTGTACAAAAGTAACGATTTTCATGTAACATAATATGATAATATTGAGGATAACATAAGATAATTTTTAAATCTGAAGATATTTTAGAACAAGAAAACTGATACAATGGTAGGCATACAAATACATTTAGAAAACAATTGAAAAAGAACTAGATATATTTTGTGAAGAAACTGAAGATTTTCATGTAACATATGTATGATAAAATTGAGGATTACATAGGATAACTGATAAAATAGATTTTCTTTGAAAAATCTGATAAAATGATAGGCATACAAATAAAATTATCACATAAATGTTAAAGGAAGTGGAGATATTTTTTGATAAAACTGATGATTTCTTATATCATATTTCATATAAAATAAAGGAAATTCATCGGTAAAATTAAAAATTGAAGATTTTTGTGGTAATTATCACAGATACAATGGTACACATACAAATACAATTAGAATGTAATTGAAAATGGAAGTGGAGACATTTTCCTGTAAAATAAGATTTTCCTCTAACATATGTATGATAAAATTGAAGATAACTAAAGGTAATTTATGAAATTGAAGATTATTTGAAAAAAAACTCATGCAATGATAAGCATACAAATACAATTACAATACATTTGAAAAAGGAAGAGGAGACATTTTCTAATAAAACTGAAGAATTTTTTCTAACACATGTATGATGAATTAGAGAATTACATAAGATAATTGATAAAATTGAAGATATATTGAGAAAAAAACTTGGATACAATGATAGGCATACAAATACAATTAGAATACAATTGAGAAAGGACGTGGAGACATATTCTGTTAATTCTGAAGCATTACATCTAACTGATGGATGATAAAATGGATGATAACATAGGATAATTGATAAAAATGAAGATTTTTGTGATAACATCTCAGATACAAGGAAAAGCTTACAAATATAACTATAAATAAGTGAAAAATAAATGAAGACATTTTCTGATAAAACTGAAGATTTTCATCTAACATGTATGTTTAAAGTGAGGATTACATAAGATAATTTTAAAAACTGAAGATATTTTGAAAACAAAAACTCAGATACATGGTTGGAATACAAATACAATTAGAGTATTATTGAAAAAATAAGAGGACACATTTTTGTAAATAACTGAAGATTGTTATCTAACATATGTATGATAAAATTGAGGATAACATAAGATAATTGATAAAATTGAAGATTTATTTGAAAAAATACTCAGATAAAATATTGTGCATACAAATACAATTAGAATACAATTGAAAAGGAAAGTGGAGATATTTTCTGATAAGAACTGAAGATTTAGCTGAGCATAGTGGCGCACGCCTGTAATCCCAGCACTTGGGAGGCAGAGGCAGGTGGATTTCTGAGTTTGAGGCCAGCCTCTTCTACAGAGTGAGTTCCAGGACAGCCAGGACTACACAGAGAAACCCTTTCTCGATAAACCAAAAAAAAAAAAAAAGAACTGAAGATTTTTATCTCAAATATGCATGATAAACTGAGGATTACATAGAATAACTAATAAAATTTTAGATTTTTTTGAAAAAAACCTCAGATACAATGATAGGCATACAAATAGAATTATCAGATAATTGAAAAGGAATGTGGAGATATTTTCTGGTAGAACTGAAGATTTTAATCTAACATATGTATCATAAAATTGAGGATTACATATGAGAACTGATAAAATTGAAGACTTTTTTTTGGAAAAAACTCAGATAAAATCATAGGCATACAAATAGAATTATCTCATAATTGAAAATGAAGTGGAGACATTTTCTGACAAAACTGAAGTTTTCTTATAACATATTACTGATAAAATAAGGGAATTCATAGGAAAAATTTAAAAATTGAAAACTTTTGTCGAAATGTTCACAGATAAAATGGTAGGCATACAAATAGAATTATCTCATAATTGAAAATGAAGTGGAGACATTTTCTGACAAAACTGAAGTTTTCTTATAACATATTACTGATAAAATAAGGGAATTCATAGGAAAAATTTAAAAATTGAAAACTTTTGTCGAAATGTTCACAGATAAAATGGTAGGCATACAAGTACACTTAGTATGTAATCTAAAAATGATGTGGAGACATTTTTATTTAAAATTGAAGCTTTTCCTCTAAAATGTGTATGATACAATTCAGAACAACATAAGCTAATTTATAAAATTTAAGATTTTTTGGAAAAAACTCAAATACACTGATAGGCATAAAAATACATTTAGAATATAATTGGAGGGTGAAGTGGAGACATTTACATATAAAACTGAAGATTTTCATACCAAATACATATGATATAATGAGGATACCATAAAGTAATTTATAAAATTAAAGATTTTAGGGGGGGGGAATCACTCAGATACAGTGATAGGCATAGACATACAAGGAGAATACAACAGAAATAAGAAGTGGAGACATTTTCTGATAAAAATGAAGATTGTCATCTAATATATGTATGATAAAATAAAGGATTACTAGGGTAATTGATAAAATTGAAGATTCCTTTTGAAAACGCTCAGTTACACTGATAGGCATACAAATAGTATTATGTCATAATTGAAAATGAAATGGAGACATTTTCTGACAGAACTGAAGATTTCATATAACATATTTCTGATAAAGTAAGAGAATATCAGAAGAAAAATTTATAAATTGAAGATTTTGTGGTAATTTTCACAGATACAATGGTAGGCATACAAATACAATTAGAATGTAATTGAGAAAGAAATTAAGTGGAGAAATTTTCAATTAAAATTTAAGATTTTACTCTAACATATGTATGATAAAATTGAGGATAACTTAAGATAATATATAAAATTGAAGATTATTTTGAAAAAACTCAGATGCAATGATAGGCATACAAATACATTTAGAATACAATTGAATGAGGAAGTGGAGAACTTTTCAATAAAACTGAAGATTTTTATATAACATACATATGAAATATTGAGGATATCACAAGTTAATTTATGAAATTAAAGATTTTTTGGAAAAAGAATCAGAAAGAATGTTAGGCATAGACATACAAATAGAATACTTTTGAAAAACGAACTGGAGACATTTTTAGATAAAAGTGATTTTCATCTAAAATGTTTGATAAAATAGAGTATTACTAGGGTAATTGATAAAATTGAAGATTTATTTGTACAAAACTCTGATACAACGATTGGCATAAAAATAGAAATAGAATATAACTAAAACAGGCATGAAGAAATTTTCATATAAAACTGAGGATTTTCATCTAATGTATGTATGCTAAAAATTAGGATAACATAACATAATTTATAAAATTTGATATCTATTTTAAAAAGTCACATACCATCATAGGCATATAGATACAATTAGAATGTAATGGAAAAAATGAAATGGAGAAGCTCTTTTCCCACTTTGTCGGTTGCCATTTTGTCCTTCTGAGAGGGTCCTTTGCCTTACAGAAACTTTGTAATTTTATGAGGTCCCATTTGTCAATTCTTAATCTTAGAGCATAAGCTATTGGTGTTCTCTTCAGGAACTTTCCCCATGTGCCCATGTTCTCCAGGGTCTTCCCCAGTTTCTTTTCTAATAGTTTCAGTGTGTCTGGTTTATGTGGAGGTCCTTGATCCACTTGGAGTTGATCTAAGTACAAGGAGATAAGAGTAGGTCGATTCGCATTCTTTGAATGTTGACCTCCAGTTGAACCAGCACCATTTGTTGAAAGGACTATCTTTTTTCCACTGGATGGTTGTGGCTCCTTTATCAAAAATCAAGTGACCATAAGTCTGTGGGTTAATTTCTGGGTCTTCAATCCTATTCCATTGATCCACTTGCCTGTTGCTGTTCCAATACCATGCAGTTTTTAACACAATTGCTCTGTAGTACTGCTTGAGGTCAGAGATATTGATTCCCCCAGAAGTCCGTTTATTGTTGAGAATAGTTTTAGCTATCCTGGGTTTTTGTTGCTCCAGATGAATTTGAGAATTGCTCTTTCTAGATCTATGAAGAATTGATTTGGGATTTTGATGTGATCACATTGAATCTATAGATTGCTTTTGGCAAGATGGCCATTTTTACTATATTGATCCTGTCAACCCAGGAGCAAGAAATATTTTTCCATCTTCTGACGTCTTCTTTGATTTCTTTCTTCAAGGACTTGAAGTTCCTGTCATACAGATCGTTCGCTTTTTTGGTTAGAGTTACGCCAAGGTACTTTATGTTGTTTGTGGCTATTGTGAAGGGTGTTTTTTCCCTAACTTCTTTCTCAGCCTGCTTGTCCTTTGAGTACAAGAAGGCTACTGATTTGCTTGAGTTAATTTTATGACCAGCCACTTTGTTGAAGTTGTTTATCAGCTATAGATGTTCTCTGGTGGAGTTTTTTGGAGTTTTCTGTAAACTATCATATCGTCTGCAAATAATGATAGTTTGACTTCTTCCTTTCCAATTTGTATCCCTTTGATTTCCTTATGTTGTCTAATTGCTCTCGCTAGAACTTCAAGTACAATATTGAAAAGATATGGAGAGAGAGGGCAGCCTTGTTTAGTCCCTGATTTTAGTGGGAATGCTCGAATTTCTCTCCATTTATTTTGATGTTGGCTACTGGTTAGCTGTAGATTGCTTTTACTATGTTTAGGTATGGGCCTTGAATTCCTGCTCTTTCCAAGACTTTTAGCATGAAAGGATGCTGAATTTTGTCGAATGCTTTTTCAGCATCTAATGAGATAACCATGTGGTTTTTTTTCTTTTACTTTGTTTATGTAGTGGATCACATTAATGGATTTCCGTATATTGAACCATCCCTGCATCCCTGGGATGAAGCCTACTTGATCATGGTGAATGATTGTTTTGATGTGCTTTTGGATTCAGTTGGCAAGAATTTTATTTAGTATTTTTGCATCGATATTCATAAGGGAAATTGGCCTGTATCTTCACCAACCCCACATCCAACAGAGAGCTAATATCCAATATATACAAAGAACTCAAGAAGTTAGACTTCAAAGAACCAAATAACCCTATCAAAAATGGGGTACAGAGGTAAACAAAGAATTTTCCTCTAACATATCTATGACTGAAATTCAGAATAACTTAAGATAATTTATAAAATTGAGTTTTTTGGAAAAAACTCAGATACAATGATAGACATACAAATACATTTATAATATAATTGAAGGAGGAAGTGGAGACATTTTTGTATACAACTGAGATTTTCATATAACATACATATGATAAAATGAGGACCTCACAAGATAATTTATAAAATTAAAGGTTGTGGAACAAAAAGCTGAGATAAAATTATAGGCATAGAAATACAATTAGAATACAACTGAAAAAGGAGACAATTTCTGATAAAACTGAATATTGTCATCTAACATATGTATGATAAAAATAGAGGATTAATAGGGTAATTGATAAAATTGAAGTTTAATTTAGAAAAAAACTCAAATACAATGATAGTCATAAAAATACGATTAGAGCTGGATGGTGGTGGCGCATGCCTGTAATCCCAGCACTTGGGAGGCAGAGGCAGGCAGATTTCTGAGTCTGAGGCCAGCCTGGTCTACAAAGTGAGTTCAGGATAGCCAGGGCTACACAGAGAAACCCTGTCTCAAAAAACCAAAAAAAAAATAATTAAAAAATAAAAAAATACAATTAGAATATAACTCAAACAGATGTGGAGACACTTTCATATAAAACTGAAGATCTTCATCTAATATATATAAAATAAAAATGAGGATAACATAATTTATAAAATTGAATATTTTTTAAAGAAACACGGATAAAATGATAGGCATATAAATACAGTTAGAATGTAATAGAAAGAGGAAGTAGAGACATTTTCATAAAGAACTGAAGATAAAATTAGAAGATTTTTGTGGTAATTTTCACAGATACAATGATAAGCTTACAAACACAATTAGAATGTAATTGACAAAAGACATTTTCTGATAAAATTGAAGATTTTCATCTAACATATGTATGTTAAAATTGAGGATAACATAATATAACTTATAAAATTGCAGACATTTTGTAAAACAGAAACTCAGATACCAGGATAAATTTTAGATTTTTTTGAGAAAAAACTCAGATACGATGATAGGCATCCAAATATAATTAGAATGTAATTGAAAAGGGAAGTAGAGAGATTTTATGGTAGAATATAATTAAAGGAGGAAGTGCAGACATTTTCATATAAATCTGAAATTTCTGTATAAGACATATGATAAAATGAGGATATCATAATGTAATTTATAAAAATAAATACTTGTGGGGGAAAACACTCAGATACAATCATAGGCATAGAAATACAATTAGAATACAACTGAAAAATGAAGTGGAATATTTTCTGATGAAACTGAAGATATTCATCTAATATATGTATGATAAAATAAAGTAATACTAGTGTAATTGATAAAATTGAATATTTATTTGGACAAAACTCAAATATAATGAGAGGCATAAATATAGATTTTTTTAAAAAATCAAATACAACGATAAGCATACAAATATAATTAGAATTCAATTGAAAAATAAAGTGGAGACATTTTATGATAAAACTGAAGATTTTCATCAAAAATATGCATGATATGCTGGGCAGTGGTGGCATGCACCTGTAATCCCAGCACTAGGGAGGCAGAGGCAGGCAGATTTCTGAGTTAGAGGACAGCCTGGTCTACAGAGTGAGTTCCAGGACACCCCGAGTTACACAGAGAAAGCCTGTCTCAAAAAACAAAACAAAACAAAACAAAAACAAAAACAAAAAATATGCATGATAAAATTGAAGGTTATATGGGATATCTGATAAAATTGAAGATATTTTTGACAATGTCACATACAATGATAGTCATATAAGTAGAATTATGAGATAATTGAAAAGGAAGTAAAGACATTTTCTGAGAAAACTAAAGATTTCATATAACAAATTTCTGATAAAGTAAGGGAAATTCATAGGAAAAAATAAAATTGAAGATTTTGTGGTAATTTTTACAGATATGATGGTAAGCATACAAAAAACAATTAGAATGTAATTGCAAAAGGAAGTGGAGAAATTTTCCTATAAACCTGCAGATTTTCCTCTAACATATGTGTGATAAAATTCAGAAAAACTTAGTATAATTTATAAAATTGAAGATTCTTTTGCAAAAAAACCTCAGATAAAGTGATAGGTTTACAAATACTATTAGAACTCAATTGAAAAACAAAGTGGAGACATTTTCAGATAAAACTGAAGATTTTCATCTCACATATGTATGATAAAATAAAGGATTATTAGGGTAATTGATAAAATGGAAGGTTTATTTGGACAAAACTCGCATGCTATGATAAGATTACCAAGACAATCAGAATACAATGGAAAAAGGAAGACAAGATATTTTCTGCTAAAACTGAAGATTTTCATGTAACATATGTATGATACAATTGAGGACTACATAGGACAACTGATTAAATTGAAGATTTTCTTAGAAAATGCTCAGATACAAAGATAGGCTACAAATAAAATAAGAATGTAATTGAAAAAGTAGATGGAGACATTTTTGTATAAAACTTAAGATTTTCACCTAACATATATAAGATAATATGGATAACAAATGAAAATTGATAAAATAGGTTTGTTTTTTTTGTTTTTTATAAAATCTCAGATATACTTAAAGGCATACTAATACAATTAGAATATAAGTGAAAAAGAAAGTGGAGATACTTTCTAATGAAACTGAATATTTTTGTATAACATTTAAAAAATTATGGAAATTCATGTGAAAATGTTAAAATTTGAACATTTTTGTGGTAATTTTCACAGATAGAATGGTAGGCATAAAAATAAATGATAATATAGTTATAAAAAGAAGTGGAGACATTTTCTGATAAATCTGAAGAATTTTACTGAACATATATCTGATAAAATTATGGAAATTCATAGGAAAACTGTAAAATTTGATGTTTTTTTTGTCGTAATTTTCACAGATAAAATTACAGGCTTACAAACATAATTAGAATGTAATTGGTAAAAGGAATAGAGTCATTTTCTGATAAAACTCCAGATTTTGCATAACATATTTCTGATAAAGTAAGGTAAATTCATAGGAAAAATTTAAAAATTGAAGATTTTTGAAGTAATTTGCACATATACAATGGTAAGCATACAAATACAATTAGAATGTAATTGAAAAAAAGAAGTGAAGCCATTTTACTATAAAATTGAAGAAAATCATTTAACATATGTATGTTAAAATTGAGGATAGCATAAGATAATTTATAAAATTGAAGTTTATTTTAAAACTAAGATGCAATGATAAGCATACAAATACAAATAGAATACAATTGAAAAAGAAAGAGGAGACATTTTCTGAAAAAATTTAAGATTTTCATCAAACATATTATGAAAAAATTGAGGATAGCCTAGGATAATTGATAAAATTGAAGATTTATTCAGAAAAAACTTGGAGACAATGATAAGCATACATATAAAATTTGAATACTATTGAAAACGGAAGAGGATACATTCTGTTAATTCTAGAGATTTACATCTAACATGAATGAAAAATGGATGATAACATAGGAAAATGATTAAATTGAAAATATTTTTGATAAAATCTCAGATTCAATGAAAGGCATACAAATACAATAAGATTATAAGTGAAAAAGTAAGTGGAAATAGTTCCTGATAAAATTGAAGATTTTGTATAATATTTCTGATAAAACTATGATACTTTATGAAAAAATGTTAAAATTTGAAGAATTTTGTGGTAATTTTCACAGATACAATATTTGGTATATGAATAAATAATAATATAGTTAAAAGCAAATGGAGATATTTACTATTAAATCTGAAGAATTTTGCATAAACCGTAAAATTTGAATATTTTTGTGGTAATTTTCACAGATATAATGATAGGCTTACAAACACAATTAGAATATAATTGAAAAAAGGAATAGAGACAATTTCTGATAGAACTGAAGATTTTCATCTAACAAATATATGTTAAAATTGAGTAATATAAGATAATTTATAAAATTGAAGATATTTTGGAAACCAAAAACTCAGATACAAGGATAGGCATACAAATACGACTAGAGTATTATTGGAAAAGGAAGTGCAGACATTTTCATAAAGAACTAAAGATTTTCATCTAATATATATGATAAAATTGAGAATTACATAGGATAACTGATAATTGAAGATTTTCTTAGAAAAATCTCACATACAATGATAGGCATACAAATACAATTAGAATACATATGAAAAGGATGTGGAGACATTTTTGTATAAAACTGAAGGTTTTCATCTAACAAACGTATGATAAAATTGAGGATAACATAAGGTAATTTTTGAAACTGAAGATTTCTTTGAAAAACAAAACTCAGATACAATGATATGCAAAGATAAACAATTAGAATACATTTGAAAAATTAAGTGGACGTATTTTCTGATAAAACTGAAAATTTCATCAAACATATGTATGATAAAACTGAGGATTACATATGATAACTGATAAAATTGAAGATTTCTTGGAAAAAGCTCAGATACCATGATAGGCATACAAATACAATAATCACATGATTGAAAAAGGAAGTGGAGACATTTTCTGATAAAACTAAATATTTCGTATCCCATATTTCATATAAAATAAGGGAAATTCTTAGGAAAAATTACAAAATTGAAGATTTTTGCGGTAATTTTCACAGATAAAATGTTATCTGTATAAAAATTGAAAAAAGAAGTGGATACATTATCCTATAAAACTGAAGATTTTCCTCTAACACATGTATGATAAAATTGAGGATAATTTAAGATAATTTATAAAATTGAAGATATTTTTCAAAAAATTCAGATGAAATGATAAGCATACAAATACAATTAGAATACAAATAAAAACAAAGTGGGGACATTTTCTGAGAAAACTGAAGAATTTTATCTAAAATTTGTAGGATAAAATTGAGGATCAAATAGGATTAATGATAAAATTGAAATTTATTCAGAAAAAACCCAGATACAATGATAGGTTTACAAATACCATTAGGATAAAATTGAAAAATGAAGTGGAGACATTTATTGTTAATTCTGAACATTTACATTTAACGTATGTATTACAAAATAGATGACAACATAGGAAATTTGATAAAATTAAAGGTGTTTTTGATAGAATCTCAGATACAGATGAAAGGCATGCAAATACAATTAAAATATAAGTGAAAAAGAAAGGGAAGACATTTTCTGATAAAACTGAAGTTTTGTATAACATTTCTGATAACATTATGGAAATTCATGTGAAAATATTAACTGAAGTATTTTGTGGTAATTTTCACAGATATAATGGTAGGCATACAAATAAGATGATAATATAGTTGAAAAAGGAAGTGGAGATTATTCTGATAATCTGAAATGGAGACATTTGTGTATATAATGAACATTTTCATCTAATATATGTATGAGAAAATTGAGGATAAGATAAGATAATGTATAAAAGTGAAGTTTTTTTATGAAAACTCAAATACAACGATAGCCATACAAATATAAGTAGAATTCAATTGAAAAAGGAAGTGGAGACATTTTATGATAGAACTGAAGATTTTCATCAAAAATATGCATGATAAAATTGAGGGTTATATAGGATATCTGATAAAATTGAAGATATTATTGGAAAAATTTTACATACAGTCATAGGCATACAAATAGAATTATCAGATAATTGAAACAGAAGTGGAGCATTTTCTGATAAAATTATAGATTTTGTATAACTTTTTTCTGATAAAGTAAGGGAAATTCATAGGAAAAATTTAAAACTTGAAGATTTTTGTGGTAATTTTCACAGATACAATGGCAAGCATACAAATAAAATTAGAATGTAATTGAAAAAGGTGAGCCAAATTCCAATAAAACTGAAGACTTTCCTCTAACGTATATGTGAAAATTACAACAAAAATCTAAAAAATTTACAGTTTTCTTATGAATTTCCATAATTTTAATCGGATATATGTTATGCAAAATTCTTTTGATTTATTAGAAAATATCTCCACTTCCTTTTTCAACTATTTTATTATTTAGTGTATACTTAACATTGTATCTGTGAAAACTATAATAAAAATCTTCAGTTTAGCATTTTCTCATAATTTCCATAATTTTATCAGAAATATTATAGAAAAGTCATCAGTTTTATCAGATAATATCTCCACTTTCTTTTTTGCTTATATTCATATTGTTTTAGTATGCCTTTCATTGAATATAAGATTTTATCCAAAAAATCTTTAATTTTATCAATTTTCTTAAGTTATCATTTATTTTATCAGACATATGTAAGATGTAAATCTTTACAACTAACAGATTATGTCTCCTTTTCCTTTTTCAATTGTATTCTAATTGTATTTGTATGCCTATCATTGTATCTGTGTTTTTTTCTGAATAAATCTTATTTTTATCAATTATGCTATGTAATCTTCAATTTTATCATACATTTGTTAGATGAAAACCTTCAGTTTTATCAGAATATATCTCCTCCTCTTTTTTCAATTGTGTTCTAAGTGTATTTGTATGCTTATCATTGCAATTGAGTTTTTTCAAAAAATCTTTGATGCTATAAATTATGTTATCCTCAATTTTAACATCCATATATTAGAGTATTTTCTTCAGTTTTATAGGAAAATGGCTCCAATTAATTTTTCTATTACGTTCTAATTGAATTTGTATGTTTACCATTGTATCTGTGAAAATTACCTCAAAAATCTTCAAAATTTAAATTTTTACTATGATTTTCCCTTACTTTATCTGAAATGTTATACAAAATCTTCTATTTTATCAGAAAATGTCTCTTTTCCTTTTTCAATTACATTCTAATTGTGTTTTAATCCTACCATTGTATATGTGAAAATTACCACAAAAATCTTCAAGTTTTAACATTTTTATGTGAATTTCCAAAATTTTATTAGAAATATTATACAAAAATCTTCAGTTTTATCAGAAAATATCTCCACTTTCTTTTTCACTTATATTCTAATTGTATTAGTATGCCTTTAAGTATATCTGAGATTTTATCAAAAAAACTTCAATTTTATCAAGTTTTCGATGTTATCATCCTTTTTATCATACATATGTTAGGTGAAAATCTTAAGTTTTATTCAAAAAAGTCTCCAGCTACTTTTTCATTTATATTCTTATTAGATTTGCATGCCCATCCTTGTATCTGAGAATTTTCTAAGAAAATCTTCAATGTTACCAGTTATCCTATGTAATCCTCATTTGTATCATACATATGTTAAATGAAAATCTCCAGTCTTATCAGAAAATGTCTTGTCTTCTTTTTTCAATTGTATTCTAATAGTCTTTGTAATCTTATCAATGCATCTGAGTTTTTTGCAAAAAAAAATACTTCAATTTTATAAATTATCCTAATATTTCCTCAATTTTATCAAACATATCTTAGAGGAAAATCTTCAGTTTTATAGGAAAAATGCTTCCACATCATTTTAAAGTTACATTCTAATTATATTTGTATGGCTACCATTGTATCTGTGAAAATTACCACAAAAATCTAATTTTACAGTTTCTTATGAATTTCCATAATTGTATCAGATATACATCATGCAAAATATCACCATTTCCTTTTTCAACTATATTATTTTTATATGCCTACCATTGTATCTCTGAAAATTACTAGAAAATTCTTCACATTTTAACATTTTGACATGAATTTCCATAATTTAATCAGAAATGATATACAAAAATCTTCATTTTTATCAGAAAATATTTCCTTTCTTTTTCACTTATTTATAGTTATATTTGTATGCCTTTAATTCTTTCAGAGATTTTATAACAAAAATCTTCAATTTTATCAATTTTCCTATGTTATCATCCATTTTATCATACATAAGTTAGATGTAAATCTTCAGAATTATCAGAATATATCTCCATGTCATTTTTTTCAATTGTATTCTAACAATATTTGCATGCCTATTATTGTATCCGAGTTTTTTTGAATAAATCGTCAATTTTATCAATTATCCTTTGTAGTCCTTAATTTTATCATACATGTTAGATAAAAATATTCAGTTTTATCACAAAATATCTCCTCTTCCTTTTTCAATTGTATTCTAATTGTATTTGTATGCTTATCATTCAATCTGAGTTTTTTTTTCCAAAAAATCTTCAATTTCATAAATTAAGTTATCCTCAATTTTATCATGCAAAGGTGAGAGTAAAATCATAAATTTTATAGGAAAATGTCTCCACATTCTTTTACAATTACATTCTAATTGTATTTGTATGTGTTCCATTGTATGTATGAAAATTACCACAAAAAATCTTGTTTCTTAATTTTTCCTATGAATTTCACTTTATCAAAAATATGTTATACGTAATTGTTAGTGTCATCAAAAAATGTCTCCACTTCCTTTTAAATCATCTGATAATTCTATTTGTATGCCTAACAGTGTATGTAAGATTTTTCTAAAAAAACTTCAATATTATCAGATATCCTATATAATCCTCAATTTATCAAGCATATTTTAGATGAAAATCTTCAGTTCTATCATTAAAAGTCCCCACTTTCTTTTTCAAATGAATTTTAATCATATTTGTATGTCTATCATTGTATTTGAGGTTTTTTGTTTTTAAAAAAAGTCTTCAATTTTATACATTATCGTATGTTATCCTCAATTTTATCATACATATGTTTCATGAAAATCTTCACCACTTCATGAAAATGTCTCCATTTCCTGAAGGATGTTAAAATTGAGGATTACATAAGATAATTTAGAAAATTTAAGATATTTTGGAAAACAAATACTCAGATACAAGGATAGGCATACAAATACAACTAGAGTATTATTTAAAAAAGGAAGAGGGCACATTTATTTAAATAACTGAAGATTTTCATCTAACATATGTATGATAAAATTGAAGATTACATAAAATAATTGTTAAAATTGAGATTTGTTTGGAAAAATACTCAGATACAATGATCTGCATACAAATACAAATAGAATATAATTGAAAAGGGAAGTGGAGATATTTTCTGATAGAACTGAAACTTTCCATCTAAAATATGCATGATAAAATTGAGGATTACATAGGATAACTGATCAAATTTTAGATTATTTTGAAAAAAACTCAGATACAATGATAGGCATCCAAATATAATTGGAATAAAATTGAAATGGAGGTAGAGATATTTTCTGGTAGACTGAAGATTTTAATCTAACATATGGATCATAAAATTGAGGATTACATATCATAACAGAAGAATTTGTTTGGCAAATCTAAAATACACTGATAAGCATACAAATATATTTAGAATATAATTGAAGGAAGAAGAGACCTTTTCAAATAAAGCTGAAGGTTTTCATATAACATACGTATGATCGAATGAGGATACCATAAGATAATTTATAAAATTAATAATAGTTTTGGAAAAACACTCATTCAATGATAGGCATAGAAACACAATTAGAATACAACTGAAAAACAAAGGGGAGACATTTTCTAATAAAATTGAAGTTTTCGTCTAATATATATATATATATATATATATATATATATATATATATATCATAAAATAAATGATTACTAGGGTAATTGATAAAATTGAAGATTTATTTGGATAAAACTCAGATATAATGATAGGCATAAAAATATAATAAGAATATAACCAAAAAACGCGGAGATATTTTCATGTAAAACTGAAGGTTTTCATCTAATAGATGTATGATAAAATGAGGATAACATAATTTATAAAATTGAATATATTTTTGAAAAATCAGATACATTTATAAGCATATAAATACAATTAGAATGTAATTGAAAAAGGAAATGGAGACATTTTCATAAACTCATGAATATTTTCATCTAACATAGGTATGATAAAATTGAGGATAACATAAGATTATATATAAAATTGAAGATTTTTTGAACAATACACAAATACAATGATAGCCATACAAATATAATTAGAAATCAATTGAAAACGGAAGTTGAAACATTTTATGATAGAACTGAAGATTTTCATCTAAAATCTGCATGATAAAATTGAGGATTACATAGATCTGATAAAATTGAAGAATTTTGGAAAAAAATCTCACATACAACGATAGGCAAACAAATAGAATTATCAGATAATTGAAAAGGAAGTAGAGACATTTCATGATTAACTAATGATTTCATATAACATATTTCTGATAAAGTAAAGGAAATTCATAGGAAAACTTTAAAATTGAAAATTTTTGTGGTAATTTTCATAGATACAATGGTACATATACAAATAAAATTAGAATGCAATTGAAAATGGAAGTGGAGACATTTTCCTATGAATATGAAAAATTTCCTTTAACATATGTTTGATAAACTTGAGGATAACTTAAGGTAATTTATAATTGAAGAATTATTTGAAAAAATCTCGAATGCAGTGATCAGCATAGAAATAGGATTAGAGTACAATTGAAACAGGAAAAGGATACATTTTATGATAAAACTGAAGATTTTTATCTAACATATATGTGATAAAATTGAGAATTACAAAGGATAATTGAAAAAATTGAAGATTTATTCAGAAAAAAACACAGTTACAATTATAGGCATACAAATACAATTAGAATACACTTGAAAAACGACATGGAGACATATTCAGTTAATTTTGAAGATTTATATCTAACTTATGGATGATAAAATGGATGATAACATAGGAACATTGATAAAATAGACAATTTTTGATAAAATTTCAGATATAATGAAAGGCATAGAAATACAAGCATAAATAAGTGACAAAGAATGTGGAGACATTTTCTGAAAAAAGTGAAGATTATTGTATAATATTTCTGATAAAATTAGGGAAATTCATGTGAAAATGTTAAAATTTGAAATTTTTTGTAGTAATTTTCACAGATACAATGGTAGGGATACAAATAAGTAATAATATAATGGAAATAGGAAGTGGAGATATTTTCTGATAAATCTGAGAAATTGCATAACATATATCTGATAAAATGAAGGAAATTCATGGGAAAACTAAAATTTGAAGATATTTGTGGTAATTTTCACAGATATAATGATAGGCTTACAAATACAATTAGAATGTAATTGAAAAAAGAAATAGAGACATTTTCTGATAAAACTGAAGATTTTCATCTAACATATGTATGCTAAAAATGAGAATAACATAAGATAATTTATGAACTTGAAGATATTTTGGAAAACAAAATTCATTTACACGGATAGGGATACAAATACAACTAGATTATTGAAAAAGGTAGAGGAGACATTTGCGCAAAGGACTGAAAAATTTTATCTAACCTATGTAGGATAATATTTAGGATTACAAAAGATAATTGATAAAATTGAAGATTTATTTGGAAAAAACTCAGATACAATGGTCAGCATACAAATAAAATTAGAGTATAAATGAAAAGGTAAGTGGAGATATTTTCTGATAGAACTGAAGATTTTCATCTAAAATATGCACAAAAAATTGAGGATTACATAGGGTAACTGGTAAAATTGAAATTTTTAAAAAAAAAACTCAAATATAATTAGAATATAATTGAAAAAGGATGTGGCGATATTTTCTGGTGAACTGAAAATTTTAATCTAACATAAGTATGATAAAATTGAGGATTACATATGGCAACTGATAATATTGAAGATTTTCTGGAAAAAGCTCAGATACATTGATAGAAATATAAATAGAAATATCTCATAATTGAAAATGAAGTAGAGACATTTTCTGACAAAATTGAAGATTTTGTATAACATATTTCTGATAAAGTAAGTTAAATTCATAGGAAAAATTTAAAAAATGAAGTTTTGTGAGGTAATTTTCACAGATACAAGAGAAGGGATACAAATACAATTAGAACATAATCGGAAAATGAAGTGAAGATATTTTCGATTAAAATTGAAGATTTTTCTCTAACATGTGCATGATAAAATTGAGGATAACTTAATATACAAAATTGAGTTTTTTAAAAAAAAACACAAATACAATGATAGGCATACAAATAAAAATAGAAAATCATGAAAACATCTGTGAAGACATCATAAAAAACTGAAGATTTTCATCCAATATATGTATGATAAAATTTAGGATAACATAACGTAATATATAAAATTAAATATCTATTTAAAAAACTCACATATCATCATAGGCATATACATACAATTAGAATGTAAATGAAAAAGGGAAGTGGAGACATTTCCACAATGAACTGAAGCTTTTCATCCAACATATGTATGAAAAAAATGAGGATAACAGGAGATAAAGACTAAACTTGAAGATTTTTTGAAAAAAATCTGAAATACAATGATAACCATAGAAATAAAATTAGAATTCACTTGAGAAAGAAAGTGGATTACATAAGATATCTGATAAAATTGAAGATTTTTTTGGAAAAATCTCACATACAATGATAGGGATACAAATAGAATTATCACATAATTCAAAAGAAGTGAACATATTTTCTGATAAAAATAAAGATTTTATATAACAAATTTCTGATAAAGTAAGGGAAATTCATAGGAAAAATTTAAAAATTGAAGATTTTTGTGGTAATTTTCACAGATACAACGGTAGGCACACAAATACAATTAGAATGTAATTGTAAAAGGATGGGGAGATATTTTCCTATAAAACTGAAGATTTTCCTCTAATATATGTTTGATAAAATTGAGAAAAACTTGATGCAATGATAAGATTACAAAGAATATTAGAATACAATTGAAAATGGAAGACAAGACATTTTCTGATAAAACTGAAGATTTTCATTTATCTTATGTATGATAAAATTGAGGATTACATAGGATAAATGATTAAATAGAACATTTTCTTAGACAATTCTCACATAAAATGATAGGCATAAAAACACAATTAGAATATAATTGAAAAAGTAGCTGGAGACAATTTTGTATAAAACGAGATTTTCACTTAACATAGGTATGATAAAAATGGATGATAACAGAAAACTTGATAATATTGAAGGTTTTTTAATTAAATCTCAGATATAATTAAAGGCATACTAATACAATTAGAATATAGGTGAAAAACTAGAGATATTTTGTGATAAAACTGAAGATTTTTGTATAACTTTTCTAATAAAATTATGGAAATTCATGTGAAAATGTTAAATATTGAAAATTTTTGTGGAAATGATGACAGAATGGGAGGCATACAAATAAATAATAATATAGTTATAAAAGGAAGTGGAGTTATTTTCTAATAAATCTGAAGAATTTTCCATAACATATATCTGATAAAATTATGGAAATTCATAGGAAAAGTGTAAAATTTGCAGTTTTTGTGTGGTAATTTTCACTGACAAAAATGATACGCTTACAACCACAATTAGAATGTAATTAAAAAGGAATAGAGATATTTTCTTATAAAACTGAAGATTTTGTATAACATATTTCAGGTAAAGTAAAGGAAATTCATTGGAAAAATTTGAAAATTGAAGATGTTTGAGGTAATTTTCACAGATACAATGGTAAGTATACAAATACAATTAATGTAATTAAAAAGTAAGTGGAGCCATTTTCTTATAAAACTGAAGAAAATCCTCTAACATATGTGTGATAAAATTGAGGATAACATAAGATAATTTATAAAATTGAAGTCTTTTTGAAAAAAACTCAGATGCAATGATAAGCATACAAATACAGTTAGAATACAATTGAAAAAGGAAGTGGAGACATTTTCTGATAAAACTTAAGATTTTCATCCAATATAGGTATGATAAAATTGAGGATTAAATAGAATAATAGATAAAATTGAAGATTTATTCAGAATAATACTCGGAGACAATGATAGGCATACAGATACAATTAGAATAAAATGGAAAAATGAACAGGACATATATTCTGTTAATTCTCAAGATTTACGTCTAATTTATGTATGACAAATGGATTATAACACAGGAAAACTGGTAAAATTGAAGATATTTTTGATAAAAATCTCAGATTCAATGAAAGGCACACAAATACAATAAGATTATAAGCGAAAAAAAGTGCAGATGTCTTCTGATAAAACTAAAGCTTTTTGTATAGTATTTGTCATAAAATTGTGATAATTTATGAGAAAATGTTAAAATTTGAAGATTTTTGTGGTAATTTTCCCAGATAAAATGTTAGGTATACAAATAAATAATAATATAGTTAAATAGGACGTGGAGATATTTTCTAATAAATCTTAAGAATTTTACATAAGAAATATCTGATAAAATTATGTAAATTCATAGGAAAACTGTAAAATTCGAAGCTTTTTGTTGTAATTTCACAGAAACAATGATAGGCTTACAAACACAATTACAATGTAATTGATAAAAGGAATAGAAACATTTTCTGATAAAACTGAAGACTCTCATCTAACAAATAACAAATTGAGAATAACATAAGATAATTTATAAACTTGAAGATATTTTGGAAAACAAAAGCTCAGTTACAAGGATAGGCATACAAATACAACTAGAGTATTATTGAAAAAGGAAGAGGAGACATATTCAGAAAGAACTAAATATTTTCATTATATATATATATGTATATATATTTATGATAAAACTGAGGATTTCATAGGATACCTGATAAAAATTGAAGATTTTGTTAGAAAAATCTCACATACAATGATAGGCATACAAATGCATTTAGAATAGAATTGAAAAAGTATGTGGAGATATTTTTGTGTGAAACTGAAGATTTTCATCTAATATATCTATGATAAAATTGAAGATAACATGAGATAATTTTTAAAACTGAAGATTTCTTTGAAAAACAAAACTCATACAATGATAGGCAAAGAAATACAATTAGAAAAATATATGAAAAATTAAATGGACACATTTTTTGATAGAAGTGAAGATTTTCATCAAACATATGTAAGGTAAAATTGAGGATTACATAAGATAAATGATAAATTTGAAGCTTTCTTAGAAAAATCTCATATACAATGATAGGCATACAAATACAATTATCATATAATTGATGAAAGGAAGTGGAGACATTTTCTGATAAAAGTAAGATTACATATAACATATTTCTGATAAAGTAAGGGAAATTCAGAGGAAAAATTTAAAAATTGAAGATTTTTGTGGTTATTTTCACAGATACAATAGTAAGCATACAAATACAATTAGAATATAATTGAAAAACGAAGTGGAACCATTTACCTACGAAACTGAAGATTTTCTTCCAATATATGTGTGATAAATTTGAGGAAAATATAGGATAATATATAAAATTTATGATTTTTTTGCAGAAAACTCAGATAAATGATTTCATACAAATAAAATTAGAATAAATTTGAAAAGGGAAGAGGATACATTTTATGATAAAACTGAAGATTTTTATCTAACATATATATGATAAAACTGAGAATTACATAGGATAATTGATAAAACATAAGATTAATTCAGAGAAAAATTGGATACTCTCAGAGGCATAAGAATAGAATTTGAATACAATTGAAAAAGGAAGAGGAGGCATTTTCTGATAAAACTGATGATTTTTATCTAACATATATAAAATAAAATTGAGAATCACATTGGATAATTGATAAAATTGAACATTTCTTCAGAAAAAGATCGGATACCATGATAGGCATACAAGTACAATTAGAATACAATTGAAAGAGGACGTAAGGCATATTCTATTAATTCTGAATCTTTATATCTAACTTATGGATGATAAAATGGATGATAACATAGGAAAATTGATAAAATTGTAGATTTTTGTGATAAAATCTCAGATACAATGAAAAGCATACAAATAAAACTACAAATAAGTGAAAAAAGTGAAGACATTTTCTTATAAAACAAGATTTTCATCCAACATATGTATGTTTAAATTCAGGATAACATAAGATAATTTATAAAATTGAAGATATATTGGAAAAAACCTCAGATACAAGATAAGCAAACAAATACAACTACAGTATTATTGAAAAAGGAAGATGACACATTTATGTAAAGAACTGAAGAACTTCATCTAAAATATGTATGACTAAATTGAGGATTACAAGAGATAATTGATAAAATTGAAGATTTATTTGTAAAAACACTCGATACAATGATCTGCATACAAATACAATTAGAAGACAATTGAAAAGGGAAGTGGAGATATTTTCTGATAGAACTGAAGATCTTCATCTAAAATATTTATGATAAAATTGAGGATTACATAGTACAACTGATAAAATTTTAGATTTTCTTGAAAAACTATCAGATATAATGATAGGCATTCAAATAGAATTATCACAAAATTGAAAAGGGAAGTGGAGATATTTTCTGGTAGAACTGAAGTTTTTATCTAACATGTATCATAAAATTCAGGATTACATATGATAACTGATAAAATTGAAGATTTTTTGAAAAACATCTAAGATACAATGATAGGCATACAAATAGAACTATCACATATTTGAAAATAAAGTGGAGACATTTTCTGACAAAATGGAAGACTCCGTATAACATATTACTGATAAAGTAAGAAAAATTCATTGGAAGAATTTAAAAATTAATATTTTTTGTGGTAAGGTTCACAGATAAAATGGTAGGCATACAAGTAAAATTAGAATGTAATAGAAAAATGAAGTGGAGACATTTTTATTTAAAATTGAAGATTTTCCTCTAAAATATCTATGATAAAATTGAGAATAACATAAGATAATTTATAAAATGTAAGATTCTTTTTTAAAAAACTAGGCTAGAATGATAGGCATGCAATTACATTTAGAATATAATTGAAGGAGGAAGTAAAGATATATTCATGTAAAACTGAAGATTTTCATCTAACATATATATGCTAAAATAAAGGATTACCAGTGTAGTTGGTAAAATTCAAGATTTATTTGCACAAAACTCAGATGGAATGATAAGATTACAGACTATTAGAATACAATGGTAAAAGGAAGATGAGACATTTTCTGATATAACTGAAGATTTTCATTTAACGTATGTATGATAAAATTGAGGATTACATAGGATAACAGATTAAATTGAAGATTTTCATAGAAAATTCTCAGATACAAGGATAGACATACAAATATAATAAGAATACAATTGAAAAAGTAGATGGAGACATTTTTGTATACAACTGAAGATTTTCACCTAACATATGTATGATAAAATGGACAATAACGTAGGAAAATTGAAGGATTTTTGATAAAATCTCAGATAACTTAAATGCATACTAATTCTATTAGAACATAAGTGAAAAAGAAAGTGGAGATATTTTCTGATGAAACTGAAGATTTTTGTATAACATTTTTAATAAAATTATGGAAATTCATGTGAAAATGTTAAAGTTTGAAGATTTTTGTGGAAATTTTCAGAGATAAAATGGTAGGCATACAAATAAATAATAATATAGTTGTAAAAGGAAGTGGAGATATTTTATAATAAATCTGAAGAAATTTGCCTAATATATCTGATAAAATTATGGAAATTCATAGGAAAACTGTAAAATTTGAAGTTTTTTGTGTTAATTTTCACAGATAAAATGATAGGCTTACAAATACAATTAGAATGTAATTGAAAAAAACAGAATAGAAACATTTTTCTGATAAAAGTGAATATTTTGTATAATAGATTTCAGATAAAGTAAGGGAAACTCATAGAAAAAAGTAAAAATTGACGATTTTTGAGGTAATTTAGACAGCTACAATGGGAAGCATACAAACACAATTAGAATGTAATTAAAAAAGGAAGTGGAGCCATTTTCCTATAAAACTGAAGAAAATCTTCTAACATATGTATGGTAAAACTGAGGATATCATGAGATAATTTATAAATTGAAGTGTTATTTTGGAAAAAACTCAGATGCAATGATAAGAATACAAATTCATTTAGAATACAATTGAAAAAGGAAGAGTAGAATTTTTCTGATAAAATTGAATATTTTCATCTAAGATATATAAGAAAAAATGAAGATTGCATAGGATAATTGATAAAATTGAATATTTATTCAGAAAAAACTCGGAGAAAATGATAGGCATACAAATACAATTCGAATAATATTGAAAAGGAAAGAGGAGACATAGTCTGTTAGTTCTAAAGATTTACATCTAACTTATGAATGAAAAATGGATGAGAACATAGGAAAATTGATAACATTGAAGATTTTTTTTGATAAAATCTGTGATTCAATGAAATGCACACAAATACATTAGGATCATAAGCAAAAAAAAGTGGAGACATTATCTGATAAAACTGAAGATTGCTCTATAATATTTCTGATAAAATTAATGAAATTTAAGAAAAAATGTTAAAATTTGAAAATTTTTGTGGTAATTTTCCCAGATAAGGTGTTAGGTATATGAATAAATATTAATAGAGATAAAAAGGAAGTCGAGATATTTTCTGATAAATCTGAAGTGAAAGAACTGAGCAAAACCATCCAAGATCTGAACACAGAGATAGAAACAACTAAGAAATCACAAAGGGAGAAACTTCGGAGATAGAAAACCTTGGGAAGAAATCAGGGGCCATAGATGCAAATATCAACAACAGAATACAAGAGATAGAGGTAAGAATCTCAGATGCTGAAGATACCATAGTAACCATTGACTCCACAGACAAAGAAAATACAAAATGCAAAAGGCTTGTAAGCCAAAACATCCAGGAAATCCAGGACAAAATGAGAAGACCAAACCTAAGGATTATAGGGATAGATGAGAGTGAAGATCTACAATTTAAAGGGCCAGCAAATATCTTCAATAAAATTATGGAAGAAAACATCCCTAACTTAAAGAGAGAGATGCCCATGAATATACAAGAAGCTTACAGAACTCCAAACACACTGGACCAGAACAGAAATACCTCCTGTCACATAATAATCAAAACCCCAAATGTACAAAACAAAAAAAAGAATTTTAAAGGAAGTAAGACAAAAAGGGCAAGTAACATATAAAGGAAGACCTATCAGAACCACACCAGAATTCTCTCCATAGATCATGCAAGCTAGAAGATCCTGGGCAGATCACATGCAGACTCCAAGAGAAGACAATTGTCAGCCAAAAATACTATACCCAGTAAAACTCTCAATTAACATAGATGGAGAAATCAAAATATTCCACGACAAGACCAAATTTACACAATATCTTTCCAATAACCCAGCTCTACAAAGGATAATAGGAGGAAAATTCCAATAAAAGGAGGGAGACTGCACCCTAGAAATACAAGATAGTAAGCTTCTCCCATTAAACTCAAAAGAAGATAACCACTCACAAACAAAAATAACATCAAAAATGACAGGAAGAAATACTCACTATTCCTTAATATCTCTTAACATCAATGAATTCAATTCCCAAATAAAAAGGCATAAACGAGCATACTGGATAAGGAAGCAAGACCCTACATTTTGCTGCATACAGGAAACAAACCTCAGGGTCAAAGACAAACACTACCTTAGACTAAAAGGCTGGAAGACAATTTTGCAAGCAAATGGTCAGAGGAAGCGAGCTGGAATAGCCATACTAATATCAGATAAAATTGACTTTCAATTTAAAGTCATCAAAACAGACATAGAAGGTCAATGCTTGCTGGTCAAAGGAAAAATCTACCAAGAAGAACTCACAATTCTAAACATCTATGCTCCAAATGCAAGGGCACCCTCATTCATTAAAAAAAAAAAAAAAACTTTACTAAAGTTCAAAGCACACATTGTACCTAACACAATAATTTTGGGGGACCTCAACCCTCCACTATCCTCAATTGACCAAACAGGAAAACAGAAACTAAAGAGGGACACAGGGAAACTCATTGAAACTTTGGACCAATTGGATCTAAGAGATATATATAGAACCGTTCATCCTAAAGCAAAAGACTATACCTTTTTCTCAGCACCTCATGGCACCTTCTCCAAAATTGACCACATAATTGGCCACAAGACAGACCTCAACAAATATAAAAAGATTGAACTAATCCCATGCTTCCTATCTGATCACCATGAAGTAAGAGTGTTCTTCAATAGCAACAAAAACAACAGAAAATCCTCATATACATGGAGGCTGAACAATATTCTACTCAATGATACCTTAGTCAAGGAAGAAATAAAGAAAGAAATCAAAGACTTTTTAGAATTTAATGAAAATGAAGGCACAGCATACCCAAATCTATGGGACTCAATGAAAGCAAGCAGTGCTAAGAGGAAAACACATAGCCTGGAGTGCCTTCAAAAAGAAACAGGAGAGAGCGTATACTAACAACTTAATGGCACACCTGAAAGCTCTGGAACAAAAAGAAGCTGTTTCACCCAGGAGGAGTAGAAGACAGAAAATCATCAAACTCAGGCCTGAAATCAATCAAGTTGAAACAAAGGGAACCATACAACGAATCAACAAAACCATGAGCTGGTTCTTTGAAAAATCACCAAGAAAGATAAACCCCTAGCCAGGCTTACGAAAGGGCACAGAGACAGTATTCAAGTCAACAAAATTAGAAACGAAAAGGGAGATATAACAACAGAAACTGAGGAGATTCAAAAAAATCATCAGATCCTACTAAAAAAGTCTATACTCAACACAACTGGAGAATCTGGAGAAAATGGACAATTTCCTAGACAGATACCAAATACCAAAATTAAATCAGGATCAAATAGATCATTTAAACAGTGCCATAACCCCCAAGGAAATACAAGAGGTCATAGAAAGCCTTCCAACAACAACAAAAAAAGCACAGGACGAGATGGTTTTAGTGCAGAATTCTATCAGACCTTCAAAGAAGACCTTATACCAATACTCTTCAAAGTATTCCACAAAATAGAAACAGAAGGAACACAACCCAACTCATTGTACAAAGCCATAATTACCCTGATACCAAAACCACACAAAGACCCAACTAAGAAAGAGAACTTCAGACAAATCTCCCTTATGAACATTGATGAAAAAATACTCAATAAAATTCTTGCCAACCGAATCCAAGAACACATCAAAATGATCATTAAGCATCATCAAGTTGACTTCATCTCAGGGATACTGGGATGGTTCAATATATGGAAAATCATCAACATAATCCACTACAAAAAACAAACTCAAATTAAAAAAAACACATAGTGATCTCATTGGTGATGAAAAAGCATTTGACAAAATTCAGCACCCTTTCATGCTAAAACTCTTGGAAAGAACAGGAATTCAAGGCCCATACATAAACATAGTAAAAGCAATTTACATCAGACCAATAGCCAACATCAAGGTAAATGGAGAGAAACTTGAAGCAATCCCACTAAAATCAGGGACTAGACAAGGCTGCCGCCTATCACCATATCTCTTCAATATAGTTCTTGAGGTACTAGCTAGAGCAATTTGACAACATAAGAAAGTCAAAAGGATACAAATTGGAAAGGAAGAAGTCAAAATATCACTATTCATATATGATATGATAGTATACTTAAGTGACCAAAAAAACTCCACCAGAGAACTCCTACAGCTGATAAACAACTTTAGCAAAGTGGTTGGTTATAAAATCAACTCAAGCTATACACAAAGGATAAGCAGGCCAAGAAAGAAATTAGGGAAATGACAGCCTTTACAATAGCCACAAACAAAATAAAATATCTTGGTGTGACTCTAACCAAACAAGTGAAAGATTTATATGACAAAAACTTCAGGTCTTTGAAGAAGGAAATTGAAGGAGACCTCAGAAAATGAAAAATCTTCCATGCTCGTGGGTTGGCAGGATTAATATGGTTAAAATGGCAATCTTACCAAAATCAATATACAGATTCAATGCAATACCCATCAAAATCCCAACTCAGTTCTTCATAGAGTTAGAAATAGCAATTCCCAAATTCATCTGGAATAACAGAAAACCCAGGATAGCTAAAACTATCATCAACAGTAAAAAAAAAAAGTGTGGGAATCAATATCCTGTACCTCAAGAAATACTACAGAGCAGTAGTGCTAAAAACTGCATGTTATTGGTACAGTGACAGGGAGGCGGATCAATGGAATAGGATCGAAGATCCAGAATTGAACCCACACATCTATGGTCAATTGATCTTCGACAAAGGAACTGAAAACATCCATTGGATAACATAGGTTTCTCAACAAATGGTGCTGGCTCAACTGGAGGTCAACATGCAGAAGAATGAGAATTGATCCACTCTCATCTCCTTGCACTAAGCTCAACTCAAAGTAGATCAATGACCTCCACATAAAACCAGACACAGTAAAACTAATAGAAAAGAAACTTGGGAAGACCCTTGAGGACATTGGCTCAGGGGGAAAATTCATGAACAGAACACCAATTGCGTATGCTCTAAGTGCAAGAATAGACAAATGGGACCTCATAAAATTACAAAGTTTCTGTAAGGCAAAAGAAACTGTCAAAAGGACAAATCAGCAACCAACAAATTGGGAAAAGATCCTCGCCAATCCCATATCCGACAGAGGGCTAATATCCAATGTATACAAAGAACTCAAGTAGTTAGAACCCAGAAAACCAAATAACCCTATCAAAAATGGGGTACAGAGCTAAACAGAGTTTTACCTGAAGAATTTCGGATGGCTGAAAAACACCTTTAAAAATGTTCAACATCATTAGTCATTAGAGAAATGCAAATCAAAACAACCATGAGATTTCACCTCACACCAGTCAGAATGCCTAAGATTAAAAACTCAGGAGACATCAGGTGTTTGCAAGGATGTGGAGAAAGAGGTACACTCCTCCACTGCTGGTGGGACTGCAAGCTGGTACAACCACTCTGGAAATCAGTCTGGCGGTTTCTCAGAAAAAATGGACATAATCCTTCCGGAGGACCCAGCCATACCACTCCTGGGCATATGCCCAGTAGATTCCCAGCATGCAATAAGGATACATGCCCCACTATGTTCATAGCAGCCTTATTTATAGTAGCTAGTAGCTGGAAAGTACCCAGATGTCCCTCAACAGAGGAATGGATACAAAAAATGTGGTATAAATACACAATGGAGTACTATTCAGCCATTAGAAACAATGAATTCATGAAATTGTTAGAGAAATGGATGGAGCTGGAGAACATCATACTAAGTGAGGTAACCCAGTCTCAAAACAATACTCATGGTATGCACTCACTGATAAGTGGATATTAGCCTAGACTCTTGGGACACCAAAAACATAATCCACATATCAAATGATATCCGACAATAAGGAAGAAGTTGACACTGGTGCTGGAAAGGATCAAAACATCAGTGTAGGGGAATACAAGAACAGAGAAGTGGGAAGGGGTGGATGGGGGAACAAGGGGAGGGAAAAGGGCATGTGAAACCTTTGTGGGATGGAGAACCAGAAAAAAGGAAGTGAAATGTAAATATAGAATATATTCAATAAATAATCTTTAAAAAAGACAATTAGAATGTAACTGAAAAATAAATGGAGATATTTTTCATAAAGCAATGAAGATTTCATCTAACATATGTATGATAAAATTGAGGATAACATAAGATAATGTATACAATTGAAGTTTTTTGAAAAAAACTCAAAAACAATAGCCACACAAATATAATTAGAATTCAATTGTGTAATTGTATTTTATGCCTATCATTGTATCTGAGTTTTCTTTTTCAAAAATATCTTCAGATTTAAAAATTATCTTATGTTATCCTCAATTTTACCATACAAATGTTAGATGGAAATCTTCAGTTTTATGCAAAAATGTCCTCTTCCTTTTTCAATTATATTCTAATTGTATTTGTATGTCTATCATTGTATCTGAGAATTTTCTAGAGAATATCTTCAATTTAATCAGTTATCCTATGTAATCCTCAATTTTATCATATATACGTTAAATGAAAATCTTCAGTTTTATGAGAAATGTCTAGTCTTCCTTTTTCAATTGAATTCTAATAGTATTTGGAAGCTTATCATTGTATCTGAGTTTTTTTGCAAAACAATCCTCAATTTTATAAATTATCCTAAGTTTTCCTCAATATTATCACACATATGTTAGTGGAAAGCCTTCAGTTTTATAAGAAAATAGATCCACTTCCTTTTTCAATTGCAATCTAATTCTATTTGCATGCTTACTATTGTATCTGTGAAAATTACCACAAAAATCTTCAACTTATAAATTTTTCCCATGAATTTCCCTTACCTTATCAGAAATATGTTATATGAAATCATTAGTTTTGTCTGAAAATGTCTCCACTTCATTTTCAAATATATGATAATTCTAATTGTAAGCCCATCATTGTATCTGAGTTTTTTCCAAAACAATCTTTAATTTTGTCATTTATCATATGTAATCATCAATTTTATGATACATATGTTAGATTAAAATCTCAGTTCTACATGATAATATCTCTACTTCCCTTTTCAATTATATTATCATTATATTTTGATGTCTATCATTGTATCTGGGTGGTTTTTTTTCAAAAATATCTGAATTTTATCAGTTATCCTATGTAATCCTCAATTTTATTAGGCATATTTTAGATGAAAATCGTCAGTTCTATCGGAAAATATCTCCACTTCTCTTTTCAATTATATTCTAATTTCATTTGTATGCAGATCATTGTATCTGAATGTTTTTCCAAATAAATCTTCAATTTTATCAATTATCTTATGTAATCGTCAATTTTATCATACATGTTAGTTGAAAATTTTCAGTTCTTCACAAAAATATGGTTTTTTCCTTTTTCAATAATACTCTTGTTGAATTTGTACGCTTATCCATATATCTGAGTTTTTCTTTTCCAAATAGCTCTAGTTATATAAATTATCTTATGTTATCCTCAATTTTAATATACATGTTTGATGAATATCTTCAGTTTTATCAGAAAATGACTCTATTCCTTTTTCCAATTACATTCTAATTGTGTTTGTAAGCCTATTTTTATATCTGTGAAAATTACCACAAAAATCCTCAAACTTAACTGTTTTCCTATGAATTTCCATAATTGTATCATATATATTTTATGCAAAATTCCTCAGATTTATAAGAAAGTATTCCACTTCCTTTTTCAAATATTATTATTTATTTTTATGCCTACCATTGTATCTGTGAAAATTACCACACAAATGTTCAATACTTCTATTTTTTCTATGAATTTCCCTTACTTTCTCAGAAATTTGTTATACTACATCTTTAGTTTTATCAGAAAATGTCTCCACTTCCTTTTCACTTATCTGATAATTCTATTTGTATGCCTATCATTGTATGTGAGATTTTTCTAAAAAAATCTTCAATTTGATCAGATATGCTATGCAATCCTCAATTTTATCATGGTGATTTTAGATGAAAATCTTCAGTTCTATCAAAAAATGTCTCCAATTCCTTATTCAATTGAGTTCTAACTATATCTGTATGGCTATCATTGTATTTGAGCTTTTTTAAAAAAAAACCTTCAGTTTCATACATTAACTTATGTTATCCTCAATTTTATCATACATATTTTAGATGAAAATCTTCATTACTTTATGAAAATGTCTCCATTTTCTTTTTCAATTGCATTCTAATTGTATTTCTATGTCTATCAATGTATCTCAGTTTTTAAAAAAAATGTTCAATTTTATAAATTATTTTATGTTATCTTCATTTTTATCATACATATATTAGATGAAAATCTTGTATATGAAAATTAAACATTCATTTTACTCATATTCTCTTTTAGTTACATTCTAATTACATTTTTATGCCTAACAGTGTATCTGAGTTTTGTCCAAATAAATCTTCAATTTTATCAATTACCCTAGGAATCCTTTATTTTATCAGACATATGTTAGATGAAAATCTTCATTTTTATCAGGAAATATCTCCATTTCATTTTTCAGTTGTATTCTAATTATATTTCTATGCCTATCATTGTATCTGAGTGTTTTTCCAAAAAAACTTTAATTTTATAAATTACCTTATGACATCTTCATTTTATCATACGTATGTTATATGAAAATCTTCAGTTTTATTTAAAAATATCTCCATTTCATCCTTCAATTACATTCTACATGTATTTGTATGCCTATCATTGTATCTGATTTTTTTGAAAAAAATCTTCAATTTTATAAATTATTTTAAGTTATCCTCAATTTTATCATAGATATTTTAGAGAAAAATCTTCAATTTTAAATAAAATGTATCCACTTCATTTTTCAATTACATTCTTAATGTATTTGTATGCCTACCATTGTATCTGTAAAAATTACCAAAAATTTTTCAATTTTTAATTTTTTCATATGAATCCCTTACTTTATCATTAATATAAGAAAACTTCAGTTTTGTCAGAAAATGTCTCCACTTCATTTTCACATATGTGATAATTCTCTTTGCATACCTACATTGTATATGACTTTTTCCAAAAAGAAATCTTTAATTTTGTCAGTTAACACATGTAATCCTCTATTTTCTGATACATATGTTAGATTAAAAGCTTCAGTTCTATCAGAAAATATCTCCACCTCCATTTTCAATTATATTCTTCTTACATTTGTATGCCTAAAATTGTAACTGAGATTTTTTTCAAAAAATATCTAAAATTTTATCAGTTATTCTACATTATCTCCATTTTATCGTGCTTATTTTAGGTGAAAATCTTCAGTTTTATCAGAAAATATCTCCACTTCCAATTTCAATTATATTCTAATTGTATTTCCATATAGATCTTTGTATCTGAGTATTTTTAACATAAATCTTCAATTTTATCAATTGTCTTATGTAATCCATATTATCATACATATGTGAGATGAAAATTTTCAGTTCTTTACAAAAAAGTGTCCTCTTCCTTTTTCAATAATATTCTAGTTGTATTTGTATGCCTATCCTTGTATCTGAGTTTTTGTTTTCCAAAATGTCTTCAATTTTATAAATTACCTTGAGTTATCTTCTAGTTTATCATAAATATGTTAGAGGAAAATCACCAGTTTTATAGGAAAATGTCTGCAATTTTCAATTACATTCTAACTGTATTTGTATGCATACCATTATATCTGGTAATCAAAAGGCAAGGAATTCTTCAGAGTCCACACCGTATCTGAGATTTTTGAAAGAAAATCTTCAATTATATCAGTTATCCTATGTAATCCTCAATTTTAACTTACATATGTTAGTTGAAAATCTTCAGATCTATCATAAAATGTTCCTCTTCCTTTTTCAATTGTATTATATTATATTTGTATGCCTATCATTGTATCTGAATTTCTTTTTCAAAAATATCTTCAGATTTAAATATTATCTTATGTTACCCTCAATCTTATCATACATATGTTAGATGAAAATCTTCAGTTTTATACAAAATATCTCCACATCCTTTTTCAATTCTATTCTAATTATTTTTGTATGCCTATCATAGTATCTGAGATTTTTCTTGTGAATATCTTCCATTTAATCAGTTATCCAATGTAATCCTCAATTTTATCACACGTATGTTAAATGAAAGTCTTCAATTTCATTGAAATGTCTCAACTTTAGTTTCAATTGAATTCTAATAGTATTTGTAAGCTTATCATTGTATCTGTTTTTTTGCAAAGAAATATTCAATTTTCTTAATTATCCTAGGTTTTCCTCAATTTTATCACAGATATGTTAGAGGGAAATCTTTAGTTTTATAGGAAAATGGCTTCACTTTCTTTTTCAATTACATTCTAATTGTATTTGTATGCTTACCATTGTATCTGTAAAAATTACCAAAAAATCAATTTTTAAATTTTTCCTACAAATTTCACTTACTTTATCAGAAATATGTTATACGAAATCTTTACTTTTTTCAGAAAATGTCTCCACTTCCTTTTCAATTATCTGATAATTCTATTTGTATGCCTATCATTGTATATGAGATTTTTCCAAAAATATATTAAATTTTCTCAGATATCCTATGTAACCCTAAATTTTAAAATGCATATTTTTAATGAAAATCTTCAGTTCTATCATAAAATGTCTCCACTTTCTTTTTCAATTGAATTCTAATTTTATTTATATGGTTATCGTTGTATTTCAGTTTTTTAAAAAAATCTTCAATTTTGTACATTATCTCCTGTCATCTTCAATTTTATCATACATATGTTACATGAAAATCTTCATTACTTTACAAAAATATTTTCCATTTCCCTTTTAAATTACATTTGAATTATATTTGTATGCCTGTCATTGTTTCTGTTTTTTTCTAAAAAATCTTCAATTTTATCAGTTATCATATATAATTCCTAATTTTATGATACATATTTTAGATTAAAATCTTCACTTCTACCAGAAAATATCTCCATTTCCCTTTGCAATTACGTTCTAATTATATTTGGATGCCTATCATTGTATCTGACTTTTTTCTCAAAAAAATCTAAAATTTTATCAGTTATTCTATGTAATCCTCAATTTTATCATGCATATTTTAGATGAAAATCTTCATGACTTTACAAAAATGTTTTCCATTTCCCTTTTCAATTACATTCGAATTATATTTGTATGCCTGTCATTGTTTCTGGTTTTTTTTCCAAAAAAATTCTTCAATTTTATTAGTTATCATATATAATTCCTAATTTTATGATAGATATTTTAGATTAAAATCTTCACTTCTACCAGAAAATATCTCCACTTCCCTTTGCAATTACATTCTAAATATATTTGATGCATATCATTATATCTGACTTTTTCTCAAAAAAATCTAAAATTTTATCAGTTATTCTATATAATCCTCAATTTTATCATGCATGTTTTAGATGAAAATCTTCAGTTTTCTCAGAAAATAGCTCCACTTCCCTTTTCAATTATATTCTAACTGTATTTGTATGCAGATCATTGTATCTGAGTATTTTTCCAAATAAATCTTCAATTTTATCAAATACTATATGTAATCCTCAATTTTATCATACATATATTAGATGAAAATCTTCAGTTCTTTAAAAAATGGTTCTTCTTCCTTTTTCAATAATACTCTAGTGTATTTATATGCCTATCCTTGTATCTGAGTTTTTGGTTTCCAAAATATCTTCAATTTTATAAATTATGTTATCCTCAATTTTAACATACATATGTTAGATGAAAATCTTTAGTTTTATCAAAAAATGTCTCTCTTCCTTTTTTCAATTACATTCTCATTGTGTTTGTAAGCCTATCATTGTATCTGTGAATATTACCACAAAGAACTTCAAATTTTACACTTTTCCTATGAATTTCCATAATTTTATGAGAAATGTCATGCAAAATTCTTCACATTTATCAGAAAATACTCGACTTCATTTTTCAACTATTCTATTATTGTATGCCTACCATTGTATCTGTGAAAATTACAACAAAAATCTTCATATTTTAACATTTTCACATGAACTTCCATAATTTTATCAGAAATGTTACACAAAAATCTTGTTTTTATCAGAAAATATCTCCACTTTCTTTTTCACTTATATATAGTTGTATTTGTATGGCTCTCATTTTATCTGAGCTTTTATCAAAAAAATCTTCAATTTTATCAATTTTCCTAAGTTATCATCCATTTTATCATATAAGTTAGATGTAAATCTTCAGAATTAACAGAATATGTCTCCACTTCATTTTCAACTGTATTCTAATTGAATTTTATGCCTATCATTGTATCCAAGATTTTTTGAATGAATATTCAATTTTATCAATATCATATGTACTCCTCAATTTTATCATACATGAGTTAGAGGAAAATCTTCAGTTGTATAGAAAAATATGCCCACTTCTTTTTGCAATTACATTCTTATTGTATTTGTATGCTTACCATTTTATCTGTGAAAATTACCACAAAAATCTTCAATTTTTAAATTTTTCCTATGAATTTCCCTTAATTTATATGAAATATGTTATAGAAAATCTTCAGTAAATGTTTCCACTTCCTTTTCTAATTATATGATAATGTATTTGTTTGCCTATCATTTTTTTCTGAGATTTTTCAAAGAAAATATTCATTTTTATCAGTTATCCTATATAATCCTCAATTTTATCATACATATGTTAGATTAAAATCTTCAGTTCTATCAGAAAATGTGTCCAGTTCCTTTTGCAATTGTCCTCTAATTGTATTTTATGCCTATCATTATATCTCCATTTTCTTTTTCAAAAAAATCTCAGTTTTAAAAATTATCTTATGTTATCCTCAATTAATCATAAATATTAGATGAAAATCTTCAGTTTTATACAAAAAGTCTCCACTTCCTTTTTCAATTATATTTTAATTGTATTTGTATGCCTATCATTGTATCTGAGATTTTACCAAGAAAATCTTCAATTTAACAATATATCCTTTGTAATACTCAGGTTTATCATGCATATTTTAGATAAAAATATTCAGTTCTATCATAAAATATCTCCGCTTCTTTTTTCAAAAGAATTCTAATTATATTTGAATG